>VXBQ01000450.1:850429-951349 GCA_013400175.1 Phainopepla nitens | reverse complement strand
CGGGCCTCCCTCCCGGCCCCTCGCCCCGGCCCGGCCGGGCGGCGCGGGCGGCCCGGGGCCTGTTCCGCTCTCCCCGCTGCTCCCCGCACGCTCCCGGCCCTGGCTGGGGAGCCGAAAACAAAGGGGAAGTGCGGGCTCTCCCCGCCCTGGTCGCCGTCGCGCGGTGCCGGGGGACTCGGGGAGCGAGTGGGAGGGGAGAGGCAGCTCCGGCCGCGCGGGTCCCCGATACCCCCGGAGGGTTTCCCCCTTTTTTTTCCTTTTTTTTTTTTTTCTTTTTACCCTTTCCGCACTACCTCCTTAAACCGGTGGAAGGGTAGCTACAGCACGGAGGGGAGGGAGCGAGGAGAGGAGCTCAGGAATGCGCTCTGGGGGAAGGCAGGGAGGAGGGGAAAGGCTGGCTGGCGGCTGGCGCTCCCCTCCCTCCATCCGTCCCTCCCGCGGCGGCGGGGGACACGGGGGTCCTGCCGGCGCCCTCGGAGCGCTCCGCCGCCCGGCCCCAGGGCCCCCGCCGGGGGGGGCGGCGGGTGTTTGGTTTCGAGATTTGGCTGTTCTGGAAGCTGCTTGGACTTGAATGACTAAGGCGGAGGGGGGCTGAGCTCTTTCTTCGGAGTTCCAGATCTACCCCACCCCGAACTGGGCACAAACTAATTACGATTTTCCTATATCGCAAGGGAAGCGAGCAAATTCTTTTCCCAGCTATCCTTACCTTTTAAAGAAACTGAGTGTGAAAGACTTCTACGTGTGACTTTAGTGAAGGGGGAGAAACAAAAAGGATTACGAAATTGCCTGATCTGCTCCTGCCAAACGTCCACCCCAGCCCCGCACCCGCTCCTGGCACGGGGCGAGGCCCCCCCATACCTCCAATTTTTCCCCTTATAACTTTGTTTAAGGTTAAGATTTCACAAAAAATAGTCACATTTTAGAAGTTAAGAAGAAAAGTACGACCTGGGAACTTCCTGTGTCCCATACGTTTTCCCACTACACTGACAGACCCACTGTGTATCAAAAATTAGGTGAAACGCTTCTTCTTAGTATTTTAAATTCGCCTTGTGCTCGGGTTCGCAGGGTTGTTTTTCTTGTCAAAGGCATTTCCTTTCCTATGACTTTAAACCTAGGCGCTCTGGAGAGTTAGACCTGTTTGTTTAATCGTATTTGATAGCTTTGTAGAATATGATATGACCATAAGTAATTTATACATTTTTAACTTGTTGGGATTCTTAGTATGAAGTACTGATTTTCGAGATTTTGAGTTAGGGTTTTTGTTTGCGGATGTATTCCTCCTCGCTAAAAGAAGTTTGGGAAGTTGTTGACCTCGGAAGATGAAAGAACTGGTTATATTTGGTAGAACAACTCCCCGCCCTCTGCCAAGACTGTAAAAATGAGATAGCGACTGTAGTACGACACAAAAAATAGCGTGTCGAGAAAATGCTACCTTCTGAAAAAAATGATAGAGGAGTTAAAAAAACCCAAACAAACACTGAAGAATACTGAAATATGGATTGTGGGACTCATTATAATGTGAGAGTCTATTTTTATTTTCAAGACACTTGGAGGAGCTGAATTTATATCGGAGCAAATGTGGACGTAAAAAGCAAAACTATTTAGAACTTATATTCTTGGTCACTGCAGTGAACAACCTCTTCAAAACAGTTAGATTTACAATAAACATCAAGAAGAAACTTGACCAAGAATACTTCTTTATAGCACAAAGGAGCCTTCCAGAGGCTTGATAATGGATTTTTAAATTCGAGAACCTCTTCGACTTTGTGTATTTGGCCAGAGGAGGCATGAAGCTGTTTTTTTATTTTCAGAGAACAAAAGGAAGAAAAACGTATACCGATGCGTAAAGGACACTGCAAAAGGAATTCCCGAAATACTTACATCTTGTCACAAATTTTGAAATTCTGAAAACTCTGCAAGTCTGTTTGCAAAGTATTGGAGTTCCAAACGAGGGCTCTCGAGGCTCTTGCCGACAAAGTTTAAGGACTGTGTTGGAACTATTCTTCACTCTCTTCTTCAAAAGAAAAGCAGATAAAGTACAATCTGCATTTCTAAATGGTCTCTTGAAGAAGCCTGCTATCCCTTTAAGCTTTTCTGCTTTTCCTGTTTACGTTGGCAATTGGGTGGAAGTATTGTGGAGGCAGAAAACTTTTTGGAATGTTGAAAAAAAAGTTTCATGCAAATCTAGTAAATTGCTTCAAGACTTCAGAATTTGAACACTAAGGGGCGCCAGTTATTTTTTTTTCTGAGGCGTGAGTCCACGAGCACCACTATGGACTCGGGTAGTAAAGTTATCAAATCTGGTAGAAGACGCCAAAGAATGACAGAATACTAGTGGATTTGTGCAGGTATCTGTATTTGCATGGACCTCCACCTCCACGTATTGTGTGCTTACAGGCAGTATTACATAGGTGGAAAAGGCAGTAGCAGTGAACAGCTGAGAAGTTGGAACAACTCTTTCTCTGTAAAACACCTATCCTGGTTACTAGTGGGGGCTGTGTTAAATATCTCGAATTGTATGCTCCACTGACATCTTCCAGCAGAAGGGTTTGATAAGAACGAACTGCAGGTTTGCTGGAAAAGTCCGCAGGATTTAATGCGCTTAATGAAAAGTGTATTATTTCATGGTTTCATCAGTTGTTTCCTGGCACCTTTGAGAATACCAAGTATTTGGGGCAAGTCCGTGTATATATAGGTATATATAGTCTAAAAATAAAGTTACAGGGTTCACTTTCCCTCTTTGCCCCCTCCACCCTGTAATTTGATTTTCTTCTTCTAGATTGTTGTTGTGTGCTTGAGGTAGGCGGTTGTTTTCTTTTCTTTAATTATAATACAACCATTTTCCTGAAGGTTTTGTTTATGCTTGAGAAGAATAATATTATGATCAGCTATTGTCTTTTATTTTGTGTGCTGATCGAAATGAAGAAATAAAGTCACAACCCTAAGAATTCAAACAAATAAAAGATGGGATTGATTTCCTTACTGGAATGCTAGGGTAGTTTTTTTATTATTATTAATGTTACATGCCAGTATTTAAAAACAGAACTGAAATGGGTTTCTGTTGTAGTTACTTCTTGTAATTGTAGGCAGCAAGAGATAGCAAGAGACCTGTGGGTTTAGATGAACAGTACATCTAATCTGGTTAGGTTACAGAATGTACATCTGGTTTTTGGGGGGTGGCCATTTCTATGCTGTATGCATTATCTAAAGCATGTTTTCTTTTCTGAACTCTGTCCTACTTTTTGATCTTGGAAAATATTAGTGCTTAACCTAGTAGATGGTGTCTGTCTTGGAGCATTTTGTTTTTGAAGATTAGCTTAAATGTAAGAAGTGTATTTTTTTTTCTTCAGTACTACTTTCATAAAATGTGAAAGTTACTGTTTTGTTTAGGTTACAGTTATTTTTCCATATGTGTGCTTTTAACCTGTTATGTGTAAATAAGGCTTCTGTGGATTAACAAGGATGTTTAAAGAGCACATCATAATAACTAGGAAGCTGAATTGTTTTTATCAGACTAGTGCAAACCTGTGGGAAGAGAGGGCTTTTCCTGAATGTGGAATAGGCTGTATTTCCTGTAATTGTTTGCACCATCAAATGTGACCTGATTTTTTTTTTTTTTTGCTTAAGCTTTTGAGATACTAACTTTTATGATGTTAACCTAGATTTTTTTTTCTGACAACTTGTATATTTTAATGCTCCCCTTTGTGGACAGTGAACAGAGGTATACCTGTTTTCTTGCACTATTTTTAAAAACTGTATTGGACATTTCAAACTACTCAGTAGCATGCTGACAGATTGAAATTAATGAGGTACTTCAGTTGTATTCTTTCAGCAGACTATGAACAAATGTGCCTGAACTATTAACTGAGATGTGAGCAGTCTAGTTTTTAAACTTACACTTTGTTTTCTTGAACCTGTAAGTGCATAGACTCTTGCACCTCGTTGGAATGTACACAGTTCAGACCTGTGGTCTGAACTGTTTTCAAAAAGGAATTGAAGCAGACTTTATCAAGAATTCATTTTTTCTCAGTAACCTATGCCTCAAAATCTTAGCTCTTCCCTTCAAAATTGTGTTGAAGGCAACTTAAAAGTGTGTCTACTTTTAAATGTAAATTAAACCATGTATCTAGCTATTGGAGATAAATCTAATTTTGTGTCAAATAGGCTGCCTTTTACACTAGCTTTGTTATACCAGGTATAACAAAGCAATTGCAAAAACATCCAGGTAGGCAATTTGAGGATTTTTGTTTCATGGATGTTGCTCTCTCTGTTTAGTTTTTTCACTGAGAAAAGTGCATGTGAATATGGAGAGCTTAGTGCCCAAGAGTGCAGTTTTTGCGTGGGTCTGGTTGCATTAACCAAAATGTCTGTGTGAAGTAGGGCTGAAGAACTGTGTTCTGGTGTTGTAAATGAATTCTCACTGGGAAGTTATCTAGTTGCTTTTGTACATGACCTTATTGTTTGTTATTATGTAAATGTAGCCAGTGCTTAGATAGAGTTTTGCCGACTTGTCAGATTTGATGGAGGGGCACTAGCCGCGTTAGCATGTCAGTTTTGTGGTTGTATCAGATCTTGCAATAGACCCCCATTAATTAGTTAAAAATTTGCTTCTTAATGCAGTATTCAGGAATAAATACTCTTTGGGATAAAGGCCTTATGAAAGATAATTGCCCAGAGAATCTCAGACTAATTTTTAAACTTGGTGTATTAATGTTAAAATTGTCAAAGCAACATGCCACAAGGGCATGGAGTAATGTTTGTGTGGTGTTTATCATTAGTACTCTTTTGAATTTGGTTCTTTAATTATCTCTTAAAACTTAAAGGTCTGAGGTGTTTTTCTGATTTATGAATGTGTTGTAATAACAAGGTTGTAATGCTTCTAGAACTTGTATTCAGAAATCTTGTAAGAGCTATTTTGAGGTGTGGATGTTTGGTTAATNGGAGGGAGTGGCTTTAATACCTTGGCACAACCTTTTATAACGCCAGACCAAAAGCTCTATTGCACTTAGGAAGCAATGTGGCAGTTTTTTTGGCTTGTGGAAAAATATTTAAAACAGCAACAGTTCAGTTCTTTTTAAAATATATTATTTTTGGAGCTGTATCTGCAGCCTTTATAGAATTGCAGTCACCTGACATATAACTAAAAAAAGAGTATTTTTTACCAAGTTTTAAATTAGTAAAACAGTTATTTTAAGCTCATGCTTTGAAAGTGGTTTGTTCCCTGTTGCTTACCAATAATTAATTGTTAAAGTAGTTGTCTTTGGATTTTTTCTTTTTTTAAATAAGAGTAATCACGTAGACTTAGTTCTGTACAGGAGTGGCTGACTTGTTAAACTGGGAGAGGCGTGCTTGAACTTAGCGTTTTTCTTTAGTGCAACTTGTTCATTAAGGTTGGAATTGAGTTGCATTTTCCTCCTCTGAAATTGAATGCAGTCATTCTAAAAGAACTGGTATCTATAAAAATCCCTTGCTATGGTTAGAAACAACTGACCAAATGTAGATTAAGTTAGGGAGTGGCGTATGGCACTTTGTGACGCACAAGGGGAAGAAGTGGAGGTGTGTTGGTTAGTATTATAGTAAAATAGGAAAAAAACCACCCCTAAACAGCCACCACCAACCGAGAAAAACTGTAGATTTTAAGACAGCATTTAGAATGTCCTGATTATGAAAATGAGGTTTACATGCATCGACAGATAGAAAGAAGTTGCTGATGTTCGATGAGTGTGGATGTGAAGAGAAGACTAGACATGAAATGGATGGTCACTTTTGTGGGTTAGTAATATTTTTGGCCAGGTTATCTTTCAGTCATTCTTAGATGAAAACTTTTTTTCCCCTGAGTACACTATACAATGCCCAGTCAGGAATGGGATGCTTACAATGGTTTGAATTGTGTAGATTGTGTTAGAAGAGCAAGTACATTTGATTTGTCTTTAATTACTGTCCGTAACCATAAAGTGTCTTCCATTTTTGAGAATGCACACCGATGCAGGTATGCTATTAATTAGATCTATTATTAGATGCTGATCTGGTATATTTCTGTGGCTGACAGGATAGACCTGTGTTTACGTTAATTACCAGACCATCCTGACAGCTCAGGCTGATTGAAGTACAGCAGGAGTCTGCCATGGAAACTGATAATTTGTATTTGACTGCTTATATGGAATGTTGTAGGGTGGGAGAGGGGGGATGATGCCTTGCCAGGAAAGCTGTGAACTAATGAAATGCCCTCATTCACTGACCCTTGTCTTTATTGAAACGTGCAACTTCTCATTCTGGCCATGTGAATTTTTCTGTATTGATTTTAGTCAGAATGCAGACTATGAAAATCTATTATTGATTGTGATATTTCATTGAAATTTAATAAACCAGTGCTAAGAAAACTAGTAGGAACAGTAAAACTGCTAGTGTTTTAAATCTCACTATGCAGTTGGTTAGGTCAGTCGAAGTACCACACAAGCTACATCTGTGGCTTGGTAGCAGGAGGATCTGTGTCTATGAGAGACATTGAAATTACTGTTTGAATCCTGAAGCAGGTAGTAGTGTAATGTTTATGGTCTGAATTATATTCCTTTGCTTTGCTAAGACAGAGAGAGGGGTTGCTGAAAGTTAGGCAACATTACATTTTTACTTTTGACTTCAGAAAATATCCTGTATAACCCTGTATAATACAGCTAAAGTAATGTCCAGGTTTGTGTTGCTTTTGGTTGTTTTTCTTGGAAACATTTAGTAGAAGTGGAGTTAGCTTTTTAATAAATAGAAGTGGAGTTAGCTTTTTAATAAATAGAAGTGGAGTTAGCTTTTTAATAAATAGAAGTGGAGTTAGCTTTTTAATAAATAGAAGTGGAGTTAGCTTTTTAATAAATAGAAGTGGAGTTAGCTTTTTAATAAATAGAAGTGGAGTTAGCTTTTTAATAGCAGAGCTTAAGTTTTTTGAGACAATTTATGCATGAATGAACAAAACAGCTGTGACAACACGAAAGACAAATAATATCTGGCTTCATTAGCAGAACTGTGTTATTCTTGCTTCCATTAGAAAGTGTCTTTTGCAGACTAGCTGCGTGTCTGAGAACAAGACTGCGCAAGTTGGAGTTGCATTACTTAAACCCCTTGTCTGAGCTCGCCACTAGAAGTTGCAGCTTTTTTGATCTCTGCAGTTATTTTAGCAGTGTTAGTGGTTGGAATGAGTGTGGTAATGATAAAAGGGTTTTTTATTTTATTTTGTGGTTTGAAATAGTGAGTAGAAATTGAAAATACATTTTCAGTTGCTTTTCATTTGAGAATTGATTTTTTTTTTTTTTTTTAGATTTGATACCAAATAATAAATTTTGTTTTTTTCAGCTCACTGCAAAAAATCATTCTCTTGAAGGGAAATGGTAGTAGGTAGCTATTGATGTTTTAATGTTTTTGGTGGTGCATAGTTGAGTAGCACCTTGGAAGTGAGTTTTTTTAATTGCTTTTAAAAATATTTTTGACTGTTTTGCAGCTGCACTTGAATACTTTTACTTTACTCCATTCTGTAGTTGGAGGGATTTTCTGTGTTTCCAGCCCAGGAGGTACCAGAGCAAGGTTTTGGGAAGGTCCTCAGGATACTCTTTTTTAGAAGGGATAAACCATGAAGCAGTTTGCATGATAACTCACTGAAATCTGAGGGTATTAATAGTTGTAACAGTTAACACTTCAGTGGTGTATAACCTTACAAATGTTGATGTTTCTTTAAGACCTGATTTCAGAAATAAAAACATCATGGCATGAGACACAATTAAAATCTTGTTACTTTGCTGGGAAGGTGCTTCTAGGTAATCTAGGGAGGAATGCATCAGAGTGGCTGCTGATGTCAGAGCAGAGACAGGAGAAGATAATACAGTATTTTATACTCTTATCTGGTAGATCAGTTTCTGGCTTAAAAGGTCAGCTGATATTCTGTATCAGTCAGGATTTTTTGAGTTTGTTTTTGTGTGATGCTGGCTTTTTTTTCGGGTGGATCAGAACTGTGATCTCACTCCCTGTGTGTGATCTCAGAGCAGCTGTGTTGGCACGGTGGCTGAGGTGGCTCGATACTGAAGATATAGAGCAATGCCTTGGTGAGGGAAGTGCATTTACTTAAAAGTCTGAAGCTCCTAATTGATGTCAACTGATTGTGCATCTGCTCCATTCAGAATTTTAAGGATGTGCTTATTTGCAGACTGGCTGACACTAGATGGAAGTCAGACTTTGCTGAATTCTTTAAACCCTTTAGCTGTTGAAATAATGAACATTCCTGGATTTTTTTTCTAATTCCAGTTAAAGAACTGATTTAGAAATTTCTGTAGCCTTTAGTTGGTGAAAATGTTCTTTCCTAGCTACGGTATATGTTTTTCATTAATCTGTAGGAGATGGCAGGTGCCTGAAATTTTTAAAACTAAGCAACAGATCTGTTAGCACAAGTATTAATACAACCCTGATGTTCTGGTTCATAAGTTTAAATGGCACCTAAACTGAAACATTCAGCTCATGTTGCATAATGCTTCCATTTATTTATCAGACTTCGAAGCAGTAGCAAATCAGTCAATATTCTTCTCAATGCAGCTTAATAACTTGCAAATAATTATATTAAAAGTTGATGTACTACTTTCAGTTTTTAGATGCAGAGCAGGCCAAATCCACTTCCCTTTGCTGTGAATATCTTATGTTTCTTTGCAGGAACAGGGAGAAGGAGAACACAAGAAAAAAATTATCTGACCTCTTGCCATTTGCTGTTGAACAGTGTTGCTGGTCATACTGCCTCTAGTTAGTTTCAGTTTGTTTCAATTTGAAGGAGCATGAGCTGCACCCCTCCAGTGTACAGCAACAGGGACGCTTTCTCAGAAAGTTCTCGCAGTCGTCAGCCCCCGCCCCAACTTACAAAATAACTTTGCCTAAATACTACATGTACAGTCTGTTGTCAGGCGTGTTCCCGTCGCAGTTAGCTTGTGTGTTAAAGTTGAAGGTTAAAATGCTGTAATAGGCCCAGCTGTCTTGTTTAAAGTGTGGTGTTTTTGCTGTGAAGATTGGCTGCGCAGTGAGAACGTGGTGTGTGTTAGACATTGGTAGAGACAAGTTGTTGATAGTTCTTTAATTGCTTAAGTATCTTATCATCTATAAAGATAAGTATAGTCAGAGAGACTCATATACAGGCAGTTTACGAGGGAATTACTGCTGCTTTAAATCACTTGAGGCTTTTATGGAAATCTGATACTGCCTCTGAATCAACCTGAAGCAAGACTTGTTTTGCACGTTCTTTTGTTCCCACTTTTCATGTAGTTATGTCAACTTTGTGCTCAAATAGACTTGAACAAAATCTGAGCACAGATGATGTAGTAGGGATCAGAAATGAATTCTAATGAAGGTTCTATCAGGAAGATTGATTATATGTGTGTAAAATATCTTCAGAGGAAGAATGATAGTTTAGTATCTCAGGTATAAAATCAGTGACTGTGTTTAGAAGGGAATTATATTTGGCTGTTCTAATAACATGTTTACAGAGATTTGAGTCATATTTTGGAATTTCTTACAGTGGTTTTGTGTTCATTCTCTGGATAAACTTTATTCTTCTGACAAGACTAGCATAATCCTTCATGAAAAAAAAAAACAAACCACCAGAAAAAAAACATTACCTAAAGATGAAATCCACCTTAGAAGAGAAAAAAAAGTATAACTTGCTTTCTTAAGAAGAGCTTATTATATGAACTTGAAAAAAAATTTTTAGAGACCTGTGGTATTTAAGATACATACTGACATTTTGAGGGAGAGGAGGGGGGGAACTTCTCTATTTCATCTTATTTATAGGGTTAATTGAGGTTAAAATTCTGTATGGATCAAAGTATTTCAGATAATTTGGGTATAGCTTCCAGGGAAGCAAGGGACTGTGTGGAAGCTTTGTCTGTAGGTGATGGGGTACATAAACTTAGTGCCTCTTGATTTAGTAACTGTATGTTATTCATAACTATTCATGAGGAATCATGTTGGTTCCAAATGGGAGGTTTAATGCTGGGGGCACTTGGTAGTGCTGAGTTTTAATACTGTTAAGTGTCTTCAGCAAGGTATTCTTGCGTCAGCCTCGGATTAACATAGGATGAATAACAGAGCAATTCATCAGCGAGGCAGCTCTGAAGAGTGTCAGCAAGAAAGCTGACGATGATGAATTGGAGAGAGATGGATGCTGCAGTAGATGGCTGCTCCAGCCAGCGCTGGAGGGATGGCAGTTGGTATTTAGGTGTACGCCGAGTAATTAAGTGAGGAGGGACCGCACGCTTGCGCTCGGCTGAAGAGAGGAGAAACGCGTCCCTTCTGCAGTCCAAAAGGGTGCTAAATTCAACAGCTTCAAATGACAGATGCAGAACTCGTTTTTCATTCATTGAAAAAAGATTCACATCAGTCTTTAGTATTGATCAATGTGAGTTGTGTTTTGAAGACAGACTTGTGGACTTCTCTTGATCTTTGCAGTCTCAGCAACTTTATTTGACTTCAAGAATTTGGATAAATTAACTTAGGCGTGCATTTAGTTTGTTCTGAACTTAATTTTACTTCAAGTTCTATGTTAGCCTTAGATCTCGAAGCTTTAAGTTACTTTGTTACTTCAATTACAGATTACTTTCAGTTTTAATTTGTAATTTTTTTCCCCTCCAGGATAAAGAAAATAGTTGGGAATTTGAGGGGGGGATTTTCTTCTATCAGCCTAATAGCATAACTAAGTGGTTTTTGTCATGTGCACAGGTCTTTCTAATCCCATTTAGTATGGTTTGTACTAGAATTGGTTTTGACTGCTTTTTGTTATATCAAATTGTTGAACACTTGCTACATGGAAGACAGTTTAAAGTTACAATAGTCAAGTTTTTTACTTTGTTGGAGTTCTTTATATAGATTTTTTTCTGCCTGCTGTCTGACTTTAGGTTACTAAACCTGTATGTACAGGCTTTCTGAGCCCTGAGTACAATTCAGTACTGAAGTCTCTATCAAACATTTCAGTATGTTGTATAGCAGTCATAACTAGTATAGTGTAATGGTATAGTATAGCATAAATTGCTGCACAGATTAAACTACATTTCTAGTTCATTTTTCTGGATTGAGCATCTGGGCTGCTGAAAGTTTTCAGCAGTCATTAATAATCAAAATATGTTTGTAAATAATGTCTCCTTCAAACTTTTATTATACTCTTAGTCTTAAATTTCAGATAAAATACAGGATACTAATAAAGCACTAACATTTAAGCAGCTTTTTTCTTAGTCTAGTCATGGGTGAGTAGTTTCTCATAGGATGTAATATAGTTGAAACACAACGTAGGCTGCTATTAACTTTTATCTTTTCCTACACCCTCCCCTGCCGTGGAAAGTTGGGGTTTTTTTTTCCCTCTGTGGAAACTGAAGGAATAATAAATAAATATTGCTGGGAATGAAATCCAGGTGATTTCCAGGCTGTTGAGCTAATTAATGAAACTTAATGCCACAAATATGGGTGCAATAGTATGCACCTATCAATATTGGTATAATGAAAAAATTAATAGAAATGACACACAGTATGTTTTAAAAACACATTACTGTATAAGTAACTGCAAAAATTTTATTATGTGTTGGTTTTGAAACTGCTAAACTAAACAGATCATTCTGTAAAAGGAACAGACAAATCATTATATATTTCCTTGGGCTCTGAGGTGTTTTTTTTTCTCGGAAAATGTTTCTAATTTAAAAAACAACACAACTATTTACTTAGTCTTCAAATGTTACAAGAGCATACATTACATTTAAGAGAGATAGAGATGTTTATATTGAAGTTAATCTTTGTTCAATCTAATTAAGATTTCCTCTGCATGTAGTGTCTTTTTCCAATGCAATCTATGCTATTTTTTCTCTTGCTTGTCACACTGAGCCACTCTAGCCATTCCTTGCCCATGTGTTCTCTGATATAGCAAAGAATTACAATGCAGGCATAGTTCATTTTGCAGCACCATCAGCGGAACTGTGCAGTCGCTGGCACAAAAAGTAACATCAAAGAGATTTTTTCCCTAAACTGAAGGGGTTGTGTTCGGAAATTGCATGAAAACAAAATAGTCTCTGACATGAGACCTTTGAGACCACTTTCTCTCTGAAGTAGACAGCATTTTTTTTGTTAGCAAAGTTTATGGAGCTAAGTGAAAAGCAATATGAGTTACCAGAATGGTGTTTTTCAATCTACTGTTTGCAGACTCAGTGCATAGGAAGAGTTACTGCAGATAACAAAGGAAAAGGAAATCTGTTATTGGGAGATTTTAAATAGGCTACACTGAGCCTTCACTTTTTTTGGGAACCTTTTGTTGTTATGTAAAGACCACTGATTTAAGGGCACTTGCATTGTAGTAATTGTCCTTGGCCATGGGCTGAGGTAAAAATTTGAAACAAGAAACTTCAATGAGATCACAAAATAAAATTGTGTCCACCATTATGTGAATTGAAACTTGTTTCACCTATGTGCCTTTATTCATTTTTTAGGACTTCCTGATGTTATATATTTACTGATTTAGTGCCTATGATTTGTTTTCCCCAGTTGAGATGTAGGGAATGTAATTATGTTAACCTGTAGAGTCCAGTTTGCAACACTGGAGCTCCAAAATGTGAAGATGTTAATTACCAAAAGTACATGTAGGAGATGTCATCTACTAAATTCAAATTGGTATGCTGTTACTGTAGAATAATTTCAGTAGTAAACTGTCTTTAGGGCATCTGAACCTTTCAATTTAAATTCCATTAAAATAGCCACACTGTTGTCATTCGTGAACAAGGATTTTAAAGCCAGTTCCAGATGCTCAAGTACCTCTAGCTGTAAATATTTCATGAAATGTTTCAGGTTGTTATCCCTAACTCTCCCCCCACCCAGCCTTTTCCCCGTATTGGATAGCTTTATGAGGTGATAGAACCTGTTGTTTAGCGTTAGAGCTTGGGAAAAAAAAGAACTTATAACATGTTTAATATGTCGTAGTCAAGGTACAGATCCTGCTAGTCTAATAAGTCTGTTCTTTAAATCAATCTTGAATATAAACTCTTTAATTTGTAAGATCTTTACTGGTAGGTTTGAGACATAGATGGAAGTAGTGTAAATGGAATCTCTGCTGTTTTAGAAGCCTGTGAAATTCTGCTAAAAAATTGTATGAATTAAACTTTGCATTCAGTTTAAGCATTGGATGTTTGGTTTCTATGATGGGTTGCACTTTTTTCGACTTGGTTTTTGACTTCTTTTCGACTTTGTTCCTGAAAGAGGCTGTTCTTCAGTGAGTTTGTTTGTCAGCTGAAGAGAAAATTGATGATTCTGTAGCTACTCCATAAAAAAACTTACATTATCTTCAACATTCTAATTATGCAAGTCACAGAGATCTTGGCTACCAGACTGTTAAAATAAATATTTGTTTTGTTTTAGTATTCTCTGTCTGTTTCTACCATGTGTGTATATAGACCTGAGTACACTCTATCTCCTGTGTTTTCTCCCTTCCCCCCTCCCTTTTGTGGCAGTGGTACTTGTTAACATCTCTCCCTTATAGTAGTAGGAAGTGCTTAGTGAGTTAGAAATGTTGTCTCTACAGGCAAGATTTAATATTATTAAAATTACTTATTTTTAATAATGGAATTAAAAGTTATACACCAGGTTGCTGAAATGTAAAGCCAGGGGGGTGGAGGGAAGAATCTACTGTACTTCAAAAAACTAAAATGTTCTCTTTGTGAATGAAGAACATGTACATTAGAAATTCCAGCATTGTAAATCTTAACTTTTAAGTGCCTGTTTAAACAAAAATAAAGCTATATGGTTTTAATAAGTAATGTAAATAGATTTTTATTTTCAACAGGAAGCAAAATTCATATTTGCATTTCTTAAAATTCATTATTGAAATTTACTTATGGAACATGATGCATGCAATAATGCAAACTTGCACATGGATTTTTTTTTTTTGTAGTGCTGGTTGTTGCCTGTCATCTGATACCTACTGGTGCCTTGCAGAGGCACCTTCCTTTATAATGAAACATGTTTTAGTTAATTCTACAGATTATGACAAAATAGTAATCCTTTTTTCATTGTAGTTTCAGTTAGAAAAGCTCCAAGCACAATTTTTGCTGTAATGGCAAGAGGTAAATACTGATCCTGCATTATCTTATCTAGTTGATAATTTCATCTAATAGTCCCGGAACTTGTTGTGCCAACTGTTGAGTGCACTGGGCTGTGAAATAATGGGAACTTCAGCTTGCAAATACCAAGCTATTGTTTTCAGTAAAGTTGAGTTGAAATCTCTTTCTATGCTGCACTGCAGTGGAAACCAATTAGTTACAGTGTGACAAGATACCGTTTTTTATTGCCACAAGAGAGTTTCTGGTATTATTCTGAAATGTGAACAAATGTTTGCCAGTTTTTGTTGCAATTTAAGTTAATTTTGTAGACAAACAGGACTAAAGAGCCTTTGGTTGTTTAATTTGGAATTTTAGAGTTCATGTTCACCAAATGGCTTCTTAGGTGATTTGTCTAATTTACAGTGATGCTAATGCCATGCAATATGTAGTTTTTATTAGTCCCTGAAGTCTAGGTGGTACTTTCATTTCATTTCATGGGACCCATCTGGTACAGTGCAAAACATCTCAGTTGTGCCAGGTCTAGTAATTTTTTTGTATATGCCCATAATTTACTTAAGTTTTAAAATTCTGACAGCTAGATATCAGAGGTTTATGGTTTAATATATTTTTCTTGCATTTTCCAAAGGCATGTAAGAGTTGACCAGAACAACATTCTTTCAAATGTTATCTTCACTTAATGTGGCAACATAAAGTGAAGTCACTTAAGAGGCTAGATTGACTTGAGGTACATCAGCTTTGTATGAGATACTGTTAGCTAATTTGATTACAAAATATTTTTGAAAACTGGTGCACATGGTGAAAAATGCACCTTTTGAAGTACACCATTAGTTAAGATAACAGAGTAAAACTTAAATAAGCTGATGTGTGAAATTGTCATGCTGTGCATATAGGTTGGTTACCTCTAATACAATTTGATTGCCTCTCAGTGAGACCAATACAGCTGTTTCACATGCTAAAAGGACATTTTTTGCTTCTTTTTTTGTTGAATACTAAATGGTAATATTTTTAATCGCTTATTACAGATTCTTTTATTGTTTTACTGTAATATAAAGTCTTTTATTCAATGAAGCTGAAACCAATATGCATTTAATTCCCATACTTCATAAAGATTTGGCATGTGGCTTTTAATTAGCTCTTACTCCTATTGGTAGCTATCACTTTCCTGTGTCCTTCCAAGTAGTATATTTTTTTTTAAGATATAAATTTTGTATTACATCCTGCTTAGCTTAGGTAGCATTTATAAAAAGAAAACAAAGTGAAGATTGGGCCTTTCTTTTTAGTTACCCGAGGAGGACCTTAGAACATGTAGCATAGCAAGTATTAAGCATTTTTTTTTCTGAGTATTTTTCAGGCTTGTCCAAAAGCTTCTAAGAAAAAATACATCATGTGGATGTGGGAAAAAGCAGCGGAAATTTCTGAAAAAAGTTTGTGAGAAAGAAAGGAACACTTACTATGAAAAGAAAATGTATGTAACAAAAATTCATAGAGTGCGCTTGCTCAAAAATGTATTTTTGTAAGGAGTGCAAGGTGTATGTAAAGGTCTAATCAGTATGAGGGCAGATTTTATTCTTAGAAATGTTTTGATTAATGCAAGTAGGCAAGTTAAATGTCAACAATTGTTTTTAAACCGCTGACTTTTAGAAGCACTTAACACAGGAGGTCTAGTGGTGGCTTTTAGTGAAAAAGTTGAACTCTAAAGGTACCACCTGTGAAGAAGTTCCTCTGAGGTATACCTGCTGTTAGGGCTTTTTCAGGTGAGCGATAGGTCCTTGCATTGCATTGGAGATGCTAATGCCTGAATGGATGTGATGGCTGCCTTGGAATGATGCTGCTGTTAGCAGTGAAAAATGCCTTCCTTACGATTCTTGTGCAGCAGGCCGTGGAGTGCAGCACATTTTTATAATAAAGGTGATGAATTTAATCGCAAACTGGCAGCCAAATGGAAATTGCAGACCTTGATACTGGGAGAAAATTGCCTATAAAGCAACTCCTGAGAGAGCAGGCTTTAAATTTATCCACCCATTTCGACATTGAGGAGAACACAGGAATTGCAGGGTATTTTGCTTGGGCTGTTTAGTTCAGATGGATGACACTTTACTCTTCCTTTATTTAAAGACTGGTTACAGTGTTACATTGGTTTTTTTTAAATAAAAAAAAAATTGACCTTTCTGCTTAGACTTTACACAGCAAATATTTTGGAAAAATCTGTTCCTTTATTTGCTTGATACTTGCTCCTATTAGAAAGTCAGACCTAATATGCGTAATTAATGGAAATTTAGCAACTGCCTCACAGATTTCCCCTTATGCCAGACTTAACCGTAATGTGATAGGAGATTTAAAAACCACATAGCCTTGTATTTGAAGACTATTTGCATTGAAGCAGTTCCATAAATAATTGAACTGGTCTTGGAGTCCCGCTGGAAGTCTCTAGCAATATGTTAACATAATTTCTGATAGCAGCAGAGCATTTTTCAAACTTGTTGGTACTGATAATGTTTCAGCGAATCTGTAACCCTTATATTTAGTAGTGCCAGGTGCTGATGCTCTTCCTATGTGATAACTAAGACCTGAATGTACAAGTATGATTCCCATGTATGGTGAGCACTATATTAAAAAGAGAAGACAAAATGTTGTTTAAGAAGCTTAGTAAAAGACGGCATGTTTATCATCTGTTCATAGAAAGAATTGCCGATAATTAATTCAGAAACAGATACTTGAATTGGACCCTGAACTGAATGTTCTCACCACAACACTTTTGGACTGCCCTTTTAAGTACTTTGAGAGGTGATCATTCAGGTGGGAGTAAGAATAAATAGCACTGGATTTTGACACAGACTTCAAGATGTGGAGAATAGGAACACTTAAGACATCAAGTATGGCATCTGTTAAGGTTATTTCTTAAAATGTTTCATTGGTCCTGTTTCTCCTCTTAAATGACATCAGAAGTAAGGTGTGTGTTAGAATGATTCTCTTGGTTATATCATCCCCAAGGTAAAATACAGCCTAATTTCTCAGCCAACATGAAGAATTTTTCGTGATTTAAAACCTGTTACCAGCTTCTGATAGATTTTATTATTTCTTTATTTTTTAAGTATTACTTTTTTGGGTTTTTTTTTGGTTTTTTTGGTAAATTGAAGCTTCCTGAGAGGTACTACCCTTAACAGAAGACATAAGGTTTATTAAGTCACTGTGTGATGAAAACAATTGAGCCTGATTTTAGCAGTTGTTGGAAGTCTATCCCACACCGAATCTGTAGTTAATGAGTAAATCATCCGTATTCCTTTGCTGAAAGTGTAGATTTGTAGAAAAATAAAATGAATGGTTGGCAAGTTTTTCACTGTCTGTTACTATATTGGATTATTTTTACTTTTCTATAGAAAATACAGAATAAAGTTTCAATAGAATACGTTTTTGTTATATATTTTTCTGTATTTTCTCATCATGGGAAGTTGTGGCCTAACTTGCTTGAGAAATGTGCAGTAGCATTTATAATCTTGTTTTGTTAATTTACTGAGACTGCAGTAGATTTAAATGAACGCATTAACAAGTTCAGATACAGGCACTCGGAGTTAGCTGGTATAATTTTTACCCCTGTTCCTTTGCTTTTTGTTGCCTTCTGTCTGGAAGCATTCAGAGGCAACCTATTGAGCTAGGAAAGACTAAGCACAGGTGTAGAATAGAGATGGAACTGGAATGTGTTTATTTACTATAGAAAAAGGTAATGCCCAGCTTGTTTACTGCAAAATAGCTTTAGGACCTGCTTTTGTTTTAATTACGGTTATTCCCTTGGAGAAACGTTATGGAAGATGGTATTGAAGTAGTTGAGCAGCTTGATTGATGCGAAAAGTAGATTCTTGATGGAGAAGGTGTCCCTGTTTCTTTTTGCTAATTCTGGTATTCAGTGAATTCTTCAGTGATTTGTTTCAGTTAAGTAACCTGGAAGAAAGCTAATCAAGCAAACCAGAAAATGACTTAGAATAGTCTTTTGCTCGATTAGTGAGTTGAATTGGCCTACTAAGACAGAACTGATGTGAGAGATGTTAAGAAACTTGGTTTTTCAGCAGCAGGGCATTGTTATGATTAGTAACTCTTCTTACCCTTCAGAGGAAGGAGAATTGGTATAGCAAACCTGACTTTTGGATTAATGGTCCAAATATCGAATTTCTTCTGGACTTCTGTGCTTAGTTTGGGATAAGTAGTCTCCTTCTTCCAGAGTACTGAACTTTCTTGTATTGCCATTTTTAAAATCTATTTTTTACAACTTTGTTGAGATAGGCAGTTCTTTTCTGGGATGAGTGGTGTGTTGCCTTCTTAACTGTGCAAATTTTTTTCTTCTATAAAAAGAACAGGAATAATTTCATACAGCTCATTGTTACTGTTTTTGGCATCTTATATTTGGTTATCATGAACCTTTTTTTTCCACTGTTTTTTCTTCCTATTGGTTAAATGTCTGTGTTGACCTAGGCTTCTGTATTGCCATTCATTTTTTCTAAGTTTCACATTAAAATCAAATAAACATAAAACCTAAAAACCAAAATAATTCAATATCCCCTTAAAAATGAGTTGTAGTGCGTTACAACTAATGGTAAGGTGTAACAACAGTACCAGTAGTAGCATTTTACTTTCAGTGCAGTGTATGATTAAAGCTCTGTTATCTTCAAACACTGATGTAGATTGATTTTCAAGTTATTTTTTTCCTACTGTTGTGTTTTGTTTTATGCATGTATCAACACAGAGAAAATGCCTCTTTTAGCTTTTTTTCATTATTTCTGTATGTGTGGTGCACTTATGCACCTATTGGCCTATTTCCAATAACAGTGATTGCATTGGCATCTGCCCTCTGTAGTTGCATAAAGTCGTGTTCACAGTTTGGCAGTATTGTCTGTAGTATAACAAAATGGGTTTCCTTTTGCATCCTTTGTTTGATCCACTGTGGTTTTCACCTTGAGTTTTAACAAGGGAAATTGGCTTAGGTTGCTGTCTTTATGCCATTTGTCTACTCTTGTCTTCTTTATCTTTTCACTAAACTGGTTTTTTTAGGTCTGTGCTTGTAACCAGATATATTATGCTGTCTACTTCCACCTCATTTTTCTACTTCCCCTTACTGATACCTACATTTTAAGCTTTCATAAAACTTTTTCTTGAGGTGAAGCAAGATATTCTCTACAGAGCACCGTACAAAAAGTCTTGATATTATCATGAACTGCAATGAACACAGTCTGTCTTTTGGCTTTCTTATTTATTTAAACTTGTGTGTTCCATGTTGCTCACTTACTCAGTGATGATAACCGTAGTTTTATTCTAAGCATATGATGTTTCTTGTTTTCAGTTCTGTTTCTTTAGTGCTCCTAATAGTAATTGTTTTTTAAATGTCTTTGTTACCCTACTCAGGATGATGTGCACTTTATTTTGAATTGTTATTTTTCAACCTTAGCATTACATAGGAGAGCACTTTTTTTCCCCACTCAATTTACTTTTATGTAGCATTGGATTTAATCTGCTACATTTTTTATTCCAGTCATCCTGTAGAGTCTTAATCTATACTAACATTTAATGAGTTTTGATAAGTATTGTTTACTGCAGCCTTACTATTCACAGTTTAGTTTCTGTTTTGCTTTGTTGACTGAATTTGTAAAGCTGTTTGCATTAATGAAGACTTTTAGATAGGCGTCTAGTCATTCCCAAGTTAAGGAACTGATCTGTGCATTTGATTGTGGACTGAAATCAGTTAAACTCAGAGGTAATGTCTTCTGAGAAAACTTTATGAACATCTAGAAGTCCAGTTTTGTTCTTGGTATTTCATTGATATGCTTTTAAAAACTAAAAAAATCAAAAACATCATCTCCCCTGCAACTTTTTATTTTTCAATAACCAGATGTAGAAGAGTGATAGAAGCAGATAATTTAATAGATAAAAGATTGTTTACTTAGAGCTGTTTGTTTGTTAAGGTCAGGGTGCAAATCTGTAAAATTAGAGTTGTCTTTTGATTACTTTTTTTGCAAGAATGGAAGAGGAACAAAAGGCGGTAGGAAGCTGAATATTTCTTAGTTTTCCTAATTACTGCTACTTCTCTGAAAGAACAAAAGTCAATTCATTGACTTTTGGCAGAAACAAAGTAAATTTTCGTAGGTTTCTTCAATGCAAACTGTCTGGTTCACAATTTTGAAATAATTTGGTGAAGTCGTAGTAAATAAGACAAGCAGGTTGCTTAAATATACTGGTCTCTTAATTTCCTTGCAGAATGTTCTTCTATATGAATATCAACTAAAAACTTGAATTTAGGATCTCCTTCCAGTATAGGAAGTTGTGAGGAGGTGACAAGATGCTTCATCATGCAGTCAGCAGTATCTTCATGTTTCGCTTTAATTTCAGTACTGAACCTACAGGAGAGATGTTGCAGATGAAGAGATTATTTCCAAAGATGATGTGGTATTTTTATTTTTTCTTTTTAATTTGCTCCTTGAGGAGGAATTGAGGGATCATAGGAGAGGCCTAAATGGAGTGCAGAGCTCACAGTGTTCAGTTGAACTGCACAGCTGCAATTTGCAGTTCAATGTTAAACTATTTTTTTTTCAAAGTTTTTAGAGGAATCAAGAGAGTTGATACCAAGGTTGCTTTTCAAAGCTGAGAAAATATACCAGCAAGATGTTTTCATTTGATACTGGCCACAGTAATGAGGGAAACTAATGGAAAGTTTACCTGAATAATATTCTGTGTCAAGCTGAAATGTATCCACCATGCATCCAGGCTGTTTGAATAGTAATTATAACTAGTGTTACTGGTTGTATTTCTAGTTCTTCACTACATTGTATGGAGCTTTATAGACTTTTTGCCTAGAGTGCTTTTTTGGTATTTCCAAGAACACTTTATGGTGTGATAGTATGGTTCCATGCTCTGTAGGAAAATCACATTGAAATGAGTTCTGAAACTGTCAGACGACCCCAAAAGCGTTTCTGTGTTCTTCTGGGAATTTTTTTTTTNGTCTTCAAACAAAAAGTCTTTTTTTGGTTGTTTGTTTGGGTTTTGGGTTTTTTTTTTTTTTTTGTTTTAGTTTTGTTTGGTTTGTTTTTTTTTTTTTTGTTTTTTTTTTTTTTTCCCCCACAGTGCAATGTAATTGAAAGCAGTCAAGCTCCTTACTAGATGTTCTAGGTCTAGTGGCAGGAGGGGATTTCCTATTTACCTTTTGCTTTTTTCGTTATCCTTCCAAGATGATTTAAAAAAACCCAAAACTGTTCCCACCTGCAGCCAGTATGTGAGAACAGGTGAAAGAGAAGAGTTAGAGAGAAAGAGATGGAAAGTAGAAGAAAATGGAAGCCTTAAAGGCCGTTTCAAATTTTGGCTGCTTTTGTACTCAAAGCTTATAAAAACAGGTCTGGAATGTTAATTGGAATAAAAAAATAATGAAACTTTTCTACTCCTGATCAATACAGTATGTTTTAAAATTTTATTTCCCTTCTGGTAATGTAGCCTCAGCTATATACCATTACTAGTCATGCATGGCTGGGATTTAATGAGTGATGGCTCATCTGCTTGGGTGGAATATAGTTCTGGCAATTAATGTTGGAAGCAGTAGTGTAAGCTGGTGTGTAGTTGAGGCCTCATCTCAGTTCCATTTTTATGCCCTGTATTTAAAGTTGAAATACATCTTAGCATAATGGGGGCATGGGGGAGGAGTGGAGAGAGAGGGGGAAAGGCAGGGAGGGATGTTTCTGTGGGATGTTAGGTGGTTCGTGTTTTTTACTGGGAGATGATTCTCCTTAAGATGTGTAAGATAAACCATGAAACAAAATTAAAATAGTGACTTCATAGGCAGGCTGGCAGAGGTGATGTTACCTTTCCCTGTAGTATCTGGTACCAAACACTATGACACTGAAAAGAAATAACTATTAACATGGTACCAGTAATCCTCGTATTTCTAGAGAATAAATGGAAATCCTTTTTCAGTCATTCAGAGTATGGGTGTGTTTTTGAAGAAATAGGTGAACTATGTAATGTAAAGAAGCAGATATGATCTCTGGAACGTGCTGTACTATCATTTATATTTTAAATAGCTCTGATACAACTTGTGATTAAGTTTGCATTATACATTCCACTAAGTGGCCTCTTCTGCTGTTTTAACTTTGCTGAACTACCTCATGCCAAGTGTGTGGTTTAGGCTTCAATAAAAGCAGTGAAAAACTTTTCAAGAATGAGCATGGGCAAAAAAGTCTTAGTATTTTACAACAAAGTGCACTTAAAAATTTTTCTCTGAGAGGTTGCTAAAGTGAACATTTTAATCATTTTGTCTGGAAGTCTGCCTAGATTTAAATGACATAGATCATGTTTGGATTTGAGCACTTAAGTTTGAGCACAAAAAATTATCCTGCTGAGTATGTGCTGTACCTCCATGCTATCTCCCTTACTGAGCTGTCTTACAGGACAGGGATGCTTTATTCTGACCTGAGAAAGCCATGTAATTGCTGTTGCAAGTTTCTGTGATTTGGGGAATGAACTGAGTTTCCTGTGTTGTAAGCAAAAACATGGCTTTCTTCTGAAATCTCAGCTTCTATGAAGGAATTGTTTTTTAGACAGGAAGATACTATATTGGAGCACAATAGTCTGGTGGTGTAGCCATCCTTCATGGCTTGTGGACTCTTTTTAAGAATAAAGTGAGAGTGAGGGTGAAAACTAGGACTAACTGAAGAAATGAAGAATTATATCTTCCATAGGTGGAAAATGGGACTTGAGTGTGGAGAGGAGACAGTTTGGGAGGAGGAGAAGGTTTGGGATGAGGAAAACAAAATGTATGTGTTTGCTAGAGGAAACTACTTTCCAGAGCCTAGAGTAAACCCAGGTTCTGGAGTCTTGCCATGTCTTTGCTGTCAGGAAATATCTGTGAAACCCAGAGGCAAATTGTCTCATTCCTCCTATGCTGCAGGACAGTATCTTCTTCTGCTGTCAGTTATTACCTTATTTCATGTGGCAGAGGTCTTTGGATGGAAAAACGCCAGCCTAGCTGACTGGTTGAATTTAGCAAGTTACCAGATAGGAGCACAGTTGTTTTGTGGCAGTAAAAGTGATCCATAAGATGCACACAGATGAGAACTTTCAGTCATGCTTGTTTTGGAAGAGTGATGTTTCTGATACTGGGGGAGTCTCAGGCAGCAGTTCTCTGAAGCATTACTGGGTTTTTTTTGTTTAGTCAGATCTTGAATATCATAGGGAAAAGATCACATCTTTCATTTCTTCATAGCATTTCACGAGATTGTTCATAAAGGTCTGCTTCCCAGCAGAGTACAATTCAGACTTTTTAGAAAATGCCTGTGGGTGTTGAACAAGTGAATGTTAACTTCAGCCATAAAATATAAACCAAGACAGAGTATGTTTATTTATGTAGAAAGAAGCATGGGGCTTATTGTTGAGGGTGATATTTTATTGATGTGGTGTCACAAGGCAGGGCCTAAATATGCAGTAATAGCGATAACTGTTACTGATTAGTAATAGTAATTGATGATTAGAAGTCTGAAGAATTATTTCAGTTAATAATGGCATTTTTTGCTATTTTGGAACCAAGAGTATATGACAATATTTTCATAGTTGTCAGGATAGTTACATTGTGCAATTCTAAAAATATTAATAGTTTGTCAAGGAATAGTCACCTCTTCCCATTCCTGAAGAGTGTGCAGTTGTTTTTTGAGGAAAGGCTGTGGCTTTGTTCTGTTAGGTTTTAGTGGGTTGCTGTTGTGACAGTGTATGTAACCATGCCACTTGGAATCTCCTGTCAAATGGCCTAAGTACCTCAGTACCTTTTCAAGGATATCTCCAAGGTAGTTCACTCTTGTACTGACCCAAATACTCTGAGGGTCATTTTGACTCTGGCTGCCTCACGTGTCAAGGCAGATCTGCCTAATGGGGGACTGATGTTATGTTCAGATCAAATACTTCGTGTAAAATGAAGAAGGATGATTAGAAGGCTCAACTGAGTCTCTTTTATTCTGGTTACTTCTAGAAGTAGTACTTCTAGAGTTGTACCACTAACCAAATACTTACTTCTGTTTACATAGTAGGCAGGCCAGCTGCCTGTATTCTCATTATTGTGGGTGAAAGCTCTGTTATGGTTGGAGGGGGTGAACTAGTTCTGTGCTGAGAACAGAAATGAGAATCCACCTAATAGAGCAGGTAGCACTATAGTTTTTGAAAAGCAAGTATCTGTTTGTCATGTAAAGGAGCAAAAGGAATGTGACTCTACTTAGACCTCTGAGAGTCAATGGGATTTCATTGTAGTATAAGAATACTCTTAATGGAGCTTTTTTTTAAGAGTTTTGTTTTTTCTTGACAGAAACAAAACTTTGTAAGATGATATAAGCAGGTTTTAACATACTCAACTGCAATTTAAGTTGAACGTTCCATTCACTGTGTGGAATAAAAAAAATAAAGCAGGACAAATAACAGTTAATACCTTTCACTGCAGTAAAAGAGATGTAAGTAGCAATGTTATTTCTCACTTTGTCAGAGGGTGATGATGGTAGCTGTAGTTGATTCTCTAAGGTTTTGCTGGCTCTGCATGTTTAGAGTTAGTTGCCTTGCTGATTTCCTGCGGGTTGGTAATGTGTTGAGTCAGATGGCTGAACTAATGTGTGATACAAAAGGATGGATAACAGTTAGATTAGTATACTAATATGTCACTTCATTTTAACTTATGTTCAAGTCTGAAAAAAAATACTCAGCTTTAGTAAAAATTACAATTACCGACAGCCTACTTTTTTTAACCTTGAATTTAGGTCTCAGTCATGTGAGATTTAGTTTGATTTTTGCCAGGTTTCATTTCCCCAGAGAACCATGTTTACATAGGTGTATTTATCTTTTATAAAATTATTGAGGTGTATGTATTTGCAGTGAATTCAAGCACACTGTTTTTTTTTCCTCTACATTGATGAAAAATGATCACTTTTTCAAAGCTGACTGGTTCTCTTAATCACTTCAACGTGGTTTTGAAGTTGTTTTAACAGTTGTAATAGAGGAACTCAGTGACAATATTTAAGTAGTTTTTTCCTGTGTGTATTACCTAGCATAAATACAAGCATTTTTAAACTCCTTTCAACACCTTGGTTAAAGTATTTAATGACATTACTAAAATATTTTATCAGTTCTATTTCTCATATATAAATTTTTGTCACTGGTTGTGTTTATACAATAAATTACAATTTACAGTAAGGTAAAAACTGTTCCTATTAGCATGTGCATTCTTCTCAATAGATTTTTTTTTTTCACGTTTTGACAACTTCCTTTTAATCAGTTCTACTCTTGGCACGGCTATTGTCACTTTGTTTTAGTTTATACCTTGAAGAACTTTTCTAGGAGTACTGTTTCATTGAGTAATAGAATGGTTTTGGTTGGAGGGACCTTAAAGATCATCTAGTTCCAACTTCCCTGCCACATTTTAACCAAATTTCTTCAGTTAAATTTTACCCAGAGTATTCCATGGGAAACCCAACTTAGCGTTGCTCTGTTTCTTGAGCACTTTTATAATTATTGAATTAGTCTAGTGCCATCTGTCTGTGGTGAACTTGTCATATGTCTTACAGACTTTGATGCTGTTTTTAAAAAGTTCTTCAATGTGTTTGAAACATGGCGTAGTAATAAAAATGGGACTAATGTGTCCAGATGGAATATTTACTGTAGAACTAAATTTTGGAGTATTTTCCTGCATGAGTACATGTTTGTTTTATATCCAACTCAAAGAGTTTTCAGATGTGTTGGGTATGTATAATCTTTTAACACAGGTGTGTAATATTTAATTTAGGGTTGTAGTTTGGTCAGCTGTGTTGTCAAATTTCTTAAGCTACGGTGTTGGTTATGTATTTGGTTAAGTAGAGATTGGGATTAAGTAGAGATCTTGTTTATGTACTGACTAACTCTGGGAAGCCTTCCAATACTTAAAAGTTAATTTGAAGTTGCACAATGCACTTTGTAATATAATTTAGATCAGAGCAGTGCAATAGTTAATGTACTTAATGTTGTGGATGACTGACTTGTCAGTGCTGGTACTTGTCAACCAAAAATGGTTGCTTTCTTAGTCTTGTGAATAAAATGATGACAGAGCTAGGTAGGGCAGCATTTACGACAATGCTGTGTGATGGGGAGCAGTATGCATAAAAGTGGGATTGTGTTACTGTTGTATGTGATCAGCTAAAAAAAAGTAAATTAGGAATGAGAGGCACTAGTCAGTCCTATTCAGATGGATTAGGTTCCTGTTGAAGCGATGAAAGCAGTCAGGTCAGCCTCTTATGAAATTGTGCTTCAGAAATACATAGAGAAAGACATTTCTTACAAGTACTGGAACAGCTCTGTTTTGACATGCTAGCAGGTTAAAATTGGAAATGTTCACTTTATTAACTAAGTAATTTATTTCTAGATATGCTTGCTTTCTCACATTTTGGTGTTTCTGACAGTATTAGGTAAATTCTTCAGTTGTTAACCAACAATCAGGTTTTTTAGATGTCACAGATACAAAACTTAGAGTGCCTAAATACCAATTTTTATGGTTATAAAGTGTTTTCATCAGCATCTCAGTAGCAGTGTAGTTTTTATATATTCTTTTAATAAAGAAGGCATGATGTTAATACTTCACTACTAATTTTTTTTCTCGCCTTTATCTCATGGGGCAACTAGTGGTTTTCAATGTACCAGGTGATCACTGTGTGCCTAGACTGTAAAGATTCAGTTTTGTGACACAGTAATACATACATAACTGTGAAAAATGGACAGAGGACAGGAGGATATCTATCTTCACTTCCCAACACTTCCTGAAATACTTTATATAAGCCACCAAGTTCTGTGTTTCTTCAGATTACCTTTGCATGTTAAAATGTATGAAATTTACTTTGGTCTTTAAACAATTAGTAAAATAGAGAGAAGGCTCATATAACATGACTGTTAGTGAATAGGTCATTTTTTTGGGGTGATCATGGAAGTAAAAAAAAAATCCCTCTCTCCTTTCATATGAAAGACAAAGAGTGCATTAACCAATGGAATGCTTTCTTGTAATTGCTGACTGTGGAGGATTGTTGTGGATGGTTCCCAAAGACTGAGAAAATAACTCTGCATGTGCTCTAGGTTGCTCTTTGAAATTGATGAGTATTAAGGTGCACCGTTGAATATAGGGAAGAAAGTGGTGCTGCTATTTAGTTTTTTTTTTTTTAGGTGGAGTTTTTTTAGTGGTTTTTACTTCAGTTCTAAGAATAAGCAGTTCTTAAGTGTAGGTAAGTCAGTTGTAATTTTAATTTTACAGTAAACTTATAAACTCATTATTTAAAAGGATCTATGCCAAAAATTTGTTTAAATTAGTTTAGTTTGTTTTAAAGGTTGTAAAATGGTGTCTTGCCTTTTACATTTATGCACTTCTTGCACTTACTGGCGGAATAGCATAGTGTGGGATTTCGATGCTGATGTCCAGGTGATTCTGATATTAATTAAGCTGTTCTGTTCTGAAGTGCTCAGTACACATTTTGAGAGAATTTTCTTCTGGCTTTACTGGAGAGCTTCCTGTTACCTAATTTCATAGTTGTTGGATGTAAATACACTTTATTTCATGTACAGAAGATAGCTGTGGAAAGTGGACAGCAGTTGATTCTGGTGTGAAGGGAGCATAGGACTGTGTGTGGATAGAGAAGGTCCATTGCAGACCAGTCAATCTACATTGCTCACAAAGATCAGTTTCAAGAAAAGGACAGTAAACTGAGGTAATGTATTTTTTGTAAGAAAATACCCACCTGAGGAACTAACCCATAAGTTCTGTCTGAGCTGGTACTGTCAAGCTGATGTTTTTCAAGTGTGCCAAGTAACACTGTTGTTTAAATCTCATAGAATGGATGGCTCCTTTCTTTAATCTTTCTGGAGATTAGTGGTTCACACAGCGTAGTATTACTGCGCATTCTCCCACATCTAAGATACTCAAGTTGTTTATAATTATGATTACCTGACAAACATTTGGTTTATGCTGCTGGGTATGGAAAGAGCAACAAACAGACAAAAACTTTGGATAGCTCCAGAAGCTTGATGTACATTTAGCTGTGCTACTTGTAGTAAGTAAGGAAGAACTTGACGAGCTGGAGCGAGTCCAGAGGGCAGCAGAGCTGATGAAGAGTCTGGAGCAGAAGTCCTCCAGAGGAAGATCAGCTGAGGCAGCTGGGGGTGTTTAGCTTGGAGAAAAAAGGAGGTTCAGGGAGACTCTTGTCACAGCTGCCTGAAAGGAGGTGTAGCCAGGTGGAGATCTGCCTCTTCTTCCAGGCAAGCAGAGACAGGACAAGAGGACATAGTTCAAGGAAAGACTAGACATAGCATTTAATGCCGTGGTCTAGTTGATATGTTGGTGTGTTTGTTCACAGATTAGACTGGATCTCAGAGGGCTTTTCCAACCTAATTGATTCTATTAGTCTGTAAATATTTAGAGGCAACTTGCTGCTCATGGGAGCTAGAGTAGGTTTTTGAGAGGGTGTAGTTAAACCTGATGCATATATGAGCTTCCAGATCTGCTTCAGCAGTCGTGCTGTGCTGATGGACTTTAGTTTTACAGTTTTGTCTCTTATCAGCTAATTACTCACCTCAAGAAACTTTCCATTTTCCAGTGCTGCTCATTTGGGTGTGGATGGATAGTGTATGACAGTTGCTGTATTATGTTAGTTGAATATGCCAAGTAGACTGCTGAAAAGTTCTTTGACGTATCCTCTTGGGAACTTATAAACGGATTTTTACGTTAAAGATATTTAGATTTTTGGAGCATAGTGCTGGGGTATGATGAGGCAAATACAAGAAATTCATCTCAAATGTATAGCTTTTGGAACTTACTTAGAAAATGAGGACATGTATTTAATCTTCTTTATATTATTTTTTTAAGCAAATGCAGATTGCCACTGGCAGCTGAATGCAGGATTGATGGACTTTTTCAGACCTGCTCTGGCCTTTCTGACATATCATAATGTTAAATAACATAAATACAAGTTGTAGTAAGTGGAAATAAATTCATAACTGTCCTAAATTTACCAGTTCATTATGTCTGAGTTCAGTGTCATGCTTTAGACCAAAGTTGCTGATATATGAAAATTTGTCAGAAGCAGACTGTTTTACCAACTTTGCTTGATTCTAAGTCTATTTTTTTTTTAACTCTGTGTTGATTTCTGAAGGACAGGTGCTATGAATCTTGTTTGCCTGATGCTCAGGCATTTCACTGCTTTAATATCAGGGGTGCAGAGTGTAAATGCTTGCCAGCATTTTAGATCATGTACTGCTGATGCATACGGGGTACAAGTCCATGTGGCACAATATTAAAAATGATTTGGTTTTTTGCTAGCATTGCTATTTCTGCTGCATCAGCAGTAGTAGCAAACAGCACTGGTGTTAATAGTGAAGACTGTTAAAACTGTGATGAATAAAACCAGCTATTTCTTTGCCAAGTAAGCATACTAAAGCTGCTAGATTAGAAAACACATGAGTTGCAGTGTTCCACCAGTAATAAAGCACTTTAAAGCTTTCTGTTGACATTATACAAAGAGAACAGATGAGTATGCTCTATTTGGTTTTGAAGTCAGTTTGATACAATCCTTACAACTGCCCACAAAAGAAGGAGTTTTGCAGGCTCTTCTTGCAAAAAGAAATGACTGAATTTTGACACCAAGAGTGCTGACAAATTGCTGAAAGTGCTGCCCACTTATCACTGGACTGACAGTTTAATCATCGAAAGTGTACTGCTAGATTGGGCTCTGAGGATCAAAAGAGAAGAACCTATAGTTTCTCCTAAGCATTAAAAGTTGAACTGAAATTTGAAATGCAAACCCTTTTTTTTTTTTTTTTTCTATGATACTCCTGAATGACTTATGTGCCATATTCTCAGTGGTGGTGTTGAGTACTTTGACATACTTTTTCATTTCTTCTGAGAGACTAAGTGTCTACTGATTTAGGGCATTTATGGTGTGATGTCACTTTGGTTTTTCTTTTAATTTTTTTACAATAAAAGTTGTATTTAAATTTGGTACCTGCTGTGTCAACAAGATTCTTTTTGTGTACGGGATGAACTCAGCATGCTACTCATATTGTAGTTTCAGAATATGCTCTGTTAGTCTTTAGAACACTTTCAAGAGAGATTATAATTCACTGGTCTTCAGAGATTTTAAATAAGAGCAGAATATAACAGTTTCCTGCTTTTTCTGCTTTTTTTCTCTCCATTATTAGTTATATTTTCCATATATTTTGCAATATTATTCGATGCTATTTAACACACTGTGTATTATATAAAACTAACTGGTATTTAGTGGGAGTTGTCTAATTAATGGGTAGTCCTTTAAAGGCACACGGAATTGGTTGCCTGCCTGTATAAATCTTGGATCTGTGTTCAGTGGATTCTACAAAGTGGTCATTTTATGTATTATATTAGTGTTTGTAATCTTTGTTTTCTAGTTTAGGGACTTACCTGGTTGGAAAATAAATATTTTATCGCTTAAAAATAACTCTGAAATGCCTAAAGTGATGATGTAGCAGCAGTTGTGTGCAATAAAAGCAGTTTGTAAAAATGTTAAGTTATTGCACACATTTTGTTGCACTAAAAAAAAATTACACTGCATAATAGCAAAGAATAAGAAAGTACTTGATTCAGTTAGTTCCTCACCTGCCCCCTCAGTGCAATGCATGCTAATCACGTGCATTTGAGTGGACTCACTAAAGTGGTCTCTGATAGATAGTTGTTAGAATTTTTCACTTTTTGGAAAAAGCTGTGGTGGAAATACTGAAGATGTTATTTGTGCTTTGGTTTAGCGTCATGGTCTGTAAGAAAAAAATTAAAAGAACTATTTTTGCCAAAATACATAAAATTATGCTGCATGTAAAAAATTTGGTTTCGTTGATATTTTGGGCATAACTTGATTTCTCTGAGAAAGTAGAAAACTGAAACTGATGTTCTATGCATCAGTGATATCCAAGTACCATGTAGATTTTTAGCTATATGGACATAACTGTTTTCCTTACAGTAACTCCTAAACTTTAAACATTTGCTTCTAACTTTGTTTTTTTCATATGGAAACTAGCTTGTGCTTGAGAATCTTTGAAAGCCTGGTGCTTCACTTGGTTAAGGAAGCATGTCTGATGGTGTTGGAAGGTGATTAGTGTTTTGATTCATTCTGTATCTTCTTGCTGGTTTTGACTATTGGATTGTTCTACCCCCACTTGCTGTGTATTGTAAAAACAATGAATGGTAGTTAAGGTGCTCTTCTGTTAGTTTCTAGAATTAAGTTCTGTATGTGTTGATAACTTAACATGGCCTTAGGAAAGAAACATAAGCTGAGAGTGGCATCAGTTTAACTCTGTTTAAATGGATGTAGCTAAATTGGAATATCAGGAGATTTGTTTCAGTTCTTCAAATTCTTAGCTTAAACTACAGTGAGGAATGCGTCAATTTAAAAACAGTAAGTCTGCTGCTCTTCCAAAAGATAAAACTTTATAATTTAGAAGAAGCTTTCATGGTGAGAGATAGTAAAGCTGTGGCCACTGGTGATGAAAGTGGTTTGCAAAGTGATGGGACAGAAAGGAAATCACTGAAAATATTCAAATCCTACTTTTAATATTCTTACTGAATGGTTTATGTAAACCCATTTTATGTTGCAATCCAGCAGTGTTAAACTCATGTGCAGAGTCTTACTTCCTCTGAAGGAATAATTGACAGCTGAAAATGAGTAACTTGGTGTTAAATGTGATGACAAACTCTCACATAAACAGTGTTCTTTGTGTGTTAGAGGGGGAAGAATACTTTAAGTTTAATGAAGAAATCAAAACAGTACATATCTGTAGACAGATGTAAGTAGTATAAACAGTATATCCTGCTTTAAAACATGTCTTAGGTGTCAGAGAGATTGAAAAATATGCTCTTTAGATAAAGGAAACAAAAGATTACATTACTTGTATAGTTTCAGGGACAGAGGAAGAAAAATGTCCTCTGGACCAGAATGCATGTCACTGCTACCATGGCTAACTAGGTCATGCCTATTAAGGTGGAACAAGATAAAGATATTGAAACCAGTTTGTCTTTTCTTTTAAATTTATTTCTCCACTACCCTGCTGTGAGCAAGACAAATTTGTCATTTACTGCTAAACTTATTACTTAGAATGTATAGACCAGGGTATTGTAAAAGGTGAATACTGTAGGTTTTGAAATTCTTTGAGTTTCTGCTTTCAGCTACAGTAGTGATGGGTACTTATATCCTTTCAGAAACTTATTAATGCATTGGCAGAACTCACAGGTTTTAGAGATATGGGGAAGCTGCCTTCCTTTCCTTTTTTTCAGTCATATCTACTATTATGATTAAATATCTCTCCTTACTAACACTCTTTTAAATCCCTAGAGTGTTATACAACGTAATTACCACCGCAGTGTTAAGGTAGAAGTAAAGCACCTAGAATTGTACTTAGATGTTCACTTGGAAAGTAAAGCTTCCTTATTTTTGAGTCAGTTTGCTTTCTGTGAGAGGAAAAAATCTGTAAAGAATTATAAATGTGAAGGAGCTAAAGCTTTACAAATGAATTTGAAAAGTGTGATTTCATGAGAGACATACCAAAGAAGCTTTTGGGCAAGGGAAGACCTGCTTGGTAGTGTGTAAGAAATGTGAAATAAATGTAAATAAAAGACTGTTTATTTGACTTCCTTTTTTTTTTTTTTTAAAGATATGTGAATTGAATACTAAAAAATAAAAAGGTGTGCCTGGAGGATTTTGCCCTTCCTACTTTAGCAATGCTTCTAAGATTTTTAGGTATTTTAATGTATTTCAGAACAGAATGAAATGGTACTAGCTAGAGCTTGAGAGAGCAGAGCTTTTATCTCCTGTAATGTGCTGTTGGTCATGCTTTCTGGAACCCTAATAATTCCTGGTAAACTTGAGGGAGGTGCTGAAAATACAGTATCACATAATTCTGTCAATACACGTAACTGCCTAAAGCAAGTGGCAAAGTTGCAAGATACTCAAGAGACCAGCATCTTGAATTGGGTGTAATGGAGACCATAAAGGAAAAGGTTATTTCATCAAAATTCAATACTTTGTATGGAGTCTTGCTGAGGCACCAGAGGTATGATTAAACAAAAGGCAGATATGTGAGAAAATTGCTGTTAATCATTAAAAAAAAAAGTAATCTTGCATATGTGTAGAAGGATTCAGGAGAATCGGAAAAAACCCAGGAGGCATATCAAGCAGATAACTTCATGAGTTGTGCATTTAAGAGAATGCTTGTGGTTGGCTGCACTAATATCTTAGGAAGGAAGATAGGTTGTACTCAATCTGTAGTTAGGAGTGAGAGACAATGGGTGAACTAGAGATTTGATCTAATGATTTTATCACTTAAGCACTAGTCCTTCATTCTGTCAACTTTGTGGAAAGAGTGTTGTGCATAAGTGGAGTTTGGAGACTGGATCTGCAGTTGAAGAAAACAGGGAATACATGCCTGTTATTTCATCTGTTGCTTCTGAATGTTTCTTCTGAGGTCTTGGAGAAAGTATCTAAGACAAGAGAGAAGGTAAAATGCCAAGAAATAGAAGAAATGGTAGCACTTGAGGAGCAAGTGCTGACTGCTGTAGCTGACTGTCCCTGTCCTGATGTTAGTTACATTACTGCTGGCTTGAATGTACAGAGAGAAAACACAAACTTGCACATGCAAAGAAAACTAAAGTTCAGATGTCTGGTTCTGTAGTAGAGTTTTCTACTCCATTGAGTTGGTAGATGTCTTCATTCTCTGCCAAATTTGAGGCATGATAGATAACTTAGGTTCCATACAAGGTGAAATTCAGGGGTAGTCTTCAAGCCAGCTCTCATACTATTTGTACGTGTTCTGAATATTTGGCTTTCAAGTGTCATGAATGGGGCATAGGATTATTTGCAAAGGAAAGATTAAAATAAATGTTTGTTTTCTTCTCTGAAGATTATGATATCCAATGTTAGTGATTATATTCTGCATGAAAGACACATTTTCAAAGGAAAATTTTGGTGCAGCTACTCAGTAGCTGCCAACTATAAGTAAAAATGACCGTGTTGGTAAAGCTTCAGTACTTCTGCAGACTGACTAGCTTGTTTCAGTGTAGTGTAAATTAATGGAAAATTTGAAGAGAATGAAAAGGGAGCAAAGCGTGCCAGTAAGATAGCAGTATTTGTTCAGAGGGATGTGCTAAAGAAATTCTTTATATACTGAAGCTGGTATAAATACTCCTTGTAGTTCTGAGGCATTTGTGCTCGTTGCCAAAATTGTCTGTGTAGAAGGAGATGAGGTTTTTTTTTCCTTCAGCTATGATTATATGGTGACAAAATTTGTGTTTCCCATTGTAAACAGGTGTTAACTACCAAATCATGATATAGTACACATGCCTGTGTCAGTTTCCAGCAGAGAAACAACTTATTCCTGAATATGCATTTCAGAGCTGTCTCCTTTCTGATGTTCTCCCCTCCACCCCCAAAGCTTTTCAGATGGAGAAATCTCAACTACTAATCATTTGCCAGAGTAGAAACTGATTATGAAATAGAGGTTATATTAATATCTTGTCTGCTGCTAGAGTTTCAAGTGACTTCTTCTTTCTGGGGCTTCTTGTATTTAGATGAAAACGTAAGATTTCTGTTTCCAGTGTCATGTTTAATTCTGAAGGTTTTGAAAACAGTTTTTGCAATCTAAGTAAAAGACTGGACTTAATGATACTGGGCTTTGTTTAGAGCCCATGCTGTTGTAAGTCTTAGTGCTTTGGGAACAATCCTGTTGAAATGTTAGTTTTTGGTTTGAAACTTGGTTAATACATTCATTTTAAGTAATTATTCAGTGATACTGAAATAAACTCATTGAGAACATTTTTATACTATTTGGAACTCCGTAAGTTAGGAAATGTGGAATTACTGATTCTTATAGCAGCACTTTAAATACCACGTTTAACAGATTTAGAAGTAAAATGTAACTTCCTCTTAAATTTCTTTTTTGGTTAAACAGAAGAGAGCTTTGTGTTCATTCTCAGACTGTTACAGCTTAGTGACGCTAATGTAGATTTGAGTCAAGTTACCCATTTTTAATGCCCTTGTTTATAACTGCTAAACTACATTTTCCAAGTAAATACTGAAAGGTGTGAGTAACACAGGTGCAAATGTTAGGCAGAGTACTTAGAAGTTCACCTTTGACATTCCCTGGTGCTATTGAGGAGTTTTTCATTACTTTGAAATGAAGTACTAGGGCTTCTGGGTGCATGGAGAGCTTGCCCAGGTCTCTGATACCACACTTGACTTTGTTTTTTTCATTATCTCTTTGGGGGTAGTCAGTAGAACAATATCTACCAGTTCGTTGTCATACCATGTGCTTGTGAACCGCACCATTAAGTTGTCCCATTTCCAATTGCTGTATTTAATTTCCAAGTGCTGTAGTTAATCCCATAACTAGCAGAAGTACTGTATAGATGTATTTTTCTATGTTTTATGTTTGGTACAGACTTCTGATTTTTTTTTCCTTTCTAGCTGCTTTATTATTTAAGAAAACATAAAAACTGTTTTTATACACCTTTTAAATGACGTGAGCAATCTTGTAAGTGTTCTGAGGAGGTGCAGATAATTTTTACTTTAATAGCTGAATTCCATAAACAGGATGAGTAGGCAGCAAATTTACAGACATGAAAGACATTTAAGGATGGGTGCTGCAATTTAAAATAAATTACCAAAACCAATTGAAAACCCCCAAACAAAACAGAAGAAAAATCCAAAACCAGAGCAGATTTTTCAGCTACTATGGTGTTCATGAGAAGAGAAAGAAAATGGCAATAAGATTTGGGAAATAATAGAAAGAGAAGATTGTCATGTTAGATTATGATCTGTTACTGTATTTAATGCCTAATATACGTTTTTCCCCCCACAGAAATTAGCAGAGTACGGAAAGACATGTATAACGACACATTAAATGGTAGTACGGAGAAGAGAAGTGCAGAATTACCAGATGCTGTGGGACCTATTGTACAGTTACAAGAGAAACTATATGTGCCTGTAAAAGAATATCCAGATGTAAGTATATCTTTTCAGTCCCTAAATTATTTTTTGATCCTTGTGGTCGTCTTTAAGTGTAAATTTTATATGATGCTACCCTTGGATCACACTGAGTTGCTTTGGATACTAGGGAATCAGTGTGTGTTCACTTTGCTTGATTTGCAGTGAGTGTGAGTGGAAGAACATTGTGTAAAATACCAAACTAGTATGGATTGCTAAACCATAGGTATAAGATCCTAATTATCCTGTTCATTCAGTATTGTCCATCCCGAGATGCTCATGAAGTGAATTTTAGGAGGAAAGTAGTTCTTGAGATGGTGTTTTTTTTTCTCTTGGTGTGTCTCTTAAAGTCAGCTGCAGAATGCTTAGGAGCCCTTTAGAGACCTTTTGGAGACTGTACTTAGTCTCAATTACTGTTTGTCCCATACCTGCATAACCAGTTCTGTTGCTTATAGAAGTGTCTTTATCTCAGGGTTGGTTGTCCTCTCCCCTTTCCCCACCCTGCTTAAGCAAAACTCTTTGCTTGCCTGTCAATATTGTCCTCTCCATGGGATGTTCAGTTCCATTGTACACTTACCTTCTGAAGGAGAATGGTTTCGTTTAACTAGAACTGTTTTGAATTCATCTGGTCTGAAGTGTTTCTAAAAACTACTTGGGGAAAGACAGTCCTTTCAAAATCTGCCCCAACTAGCCCGACTGTTTACATTGATCAATGACAAAATAAGAACCTCTGTTATTCTTCCTTAATAAAATTTACAGGTTCTGTTGCAGTAGAGGAGTGCAGGGTCCAAGTAAGGGATTTGCACTTTAAGGTGATATAAAGTGGAAGAAAGTACAGAACAGCAAAAATGGAGGTAACACTTGTGTATTTGTGTGGCTTTTCTTTGTAAGCTTAATTAGATTAAGCTCTCCAGATGGAGTTTTATAATTTCAATGCTGCTAAGAACATACAGGCCTCTAAATAAACCTCCCTGTGCCATGCTCCATTAAGAAAATTAGGTGCAAGTCCTTATTCAGAACAGAATACTTAGACAAATGTCTTTTCTCCCTTTTGAAGTTTTCATGTAGTTGTTTTGCTTTAGGGTTAAAATACCTGTACTGGGAAAAGTGTTCAAGGAATTTGTGCTGTCACTGAGGACATCTCTCTTCCCTTGTATTGCATTTTCTACCAAATTAAACATATATGTGTCTATATACATATGTGTACATGCATACATGTCCCCACACCAAAAATTGTAATTCTTTTGAAACTCCTCAGAATTACAGATTTTTGAGAGGAATTGTCCTATGCAATTGTTCCACAAAGCCATGTAAGTAGATCTGGAGTTAATACGTCCACATATCTTAGAATTATACTGCTTAGTGGCTTTTAAAAACATTTCAAAATTTTAAAAGTTTTAAAGTTTTAAAGTTTTTCAACATTTCAAAAATTTTAAGTTTCAAAACAAAAACATATAGTTATTGAAATCTTGGTTTCATAACTTGATTCTTCGTGAAGGGTTCCCTTAGTTATGTGTTGTAGGTTTTACAGAACTTGATGCCTGCTGTAGGAGGATTATGAGTAGGAAAAAAGATGTTGGATTTCCCTTAACTATTAAGCTGCTAAATTCTAGAAATCAGGGGTTTAGTGGCTTCGCTCTTTACTGCCAGTTAATTATCAAATATATTATAAATAAGCAGGAAAGAGTTTGTCTCTAGTCGCTGACAAAGTGATGATTTCACTAGTTACTGCTAGCTCTTTGTTTGCTTTGAGAAGAACGGCCTTGAAGTGGTCACTAATTTATTTTAATAGACTCTTAGGCATTCAGAAGTTGGAGGAGCTTGTGATTTGTATACATGTGACCTGGAGTAAAAAGGCTGTTGGTTCTTGTGAGATGATGTGAAGTGTGTGCTAGAAAATGTGCAGCTTCTGCCGCTGTGGTGGACCTGGCACTTCAGGCTTCACTGGGGAGCCAGGCCCGGTGTCCTGTGTGCTCCTGTCTTTGTTCGTTGCTACTTGGAATGGGATCTGCACAGCCTCAGTTTTTGGTTAAGCAACTAGAATATGCCACTATATACAAATAAAAACATGTGATTTGGTATGTAGGCAATCTCTGAAATCTTTCTGCAAGTTAGGAATTAAGTAAACTGCTTTGAATTCAGGCTAGCACAGCATTCAGAAAGTCTGGAGTACAGTGATTCCACCTTGTTAAAAAAAAAAAAGAAAAGAAAAAATTCACTTGTAAGTATTAATTTCACGTATAAAGGTAAATTTGTGTGTAAAGATAGAAACTGTTACCTATGAGAATTTTCACAATGTGAAGCTTCTTACTCGTGTTCAGCAATTAATTTAAGTTGTTGCCAGATATAGGAAAGACATGCTGTATAGACTATGGAGTGAGTTTCTCAGATAAATCTAGTTGATTATTTCTGTTGCCAAATTTGTTTTCCAACTGACAATCTTGTATACTTTACAAAGATATAAAGTTGGATAAACCTAAAGTTGCGCAGAGAAGAGTGACCAGAAACTGATGTATATTTAATAATATTTCTGATGTATATTTACTAATATTTTTAGTAACAGAAATTTTAAAAAAATAAAATAATCAGCAAAGTGTTAGGATGTTCTAATAAACTTTTGTTCTAATTTGACTTAGAATTTTGAGCATATTGGTTAGTTGACTGTAGTGAATACTGGACAGTACCATAGTGCCCATTTTGTGTACAGAATCCTCAGTTACTTGTGAGGCTTAAAGTAGTGGTCTATCATAAGTTTAAACAAACACACTTTACATATATGTATATATAAACATACACAAAAGATGAAATGTTAGATTTTCATAGCCTGCATCACTGATATTTCTTTTTACTGTCCTTTGGTTATGCACCCAAAGTAAAGAATATATAGAATTAAATTTAAAAGCTAAAATAAATATATAAAATCCCCTGAAGACTCCTAATTTATTTTCTTTATACTAGTGCATATTGAGTATTTTTAATCTCATATTTATTTGAACGCCATACTTCATGCAAGGTTCAACTTGCAAAAAAAAATTAATGGACTGAAACAGCCTGAAGTTTTTAAATACTGACTATGCAGAGTCTGAATTTCTACTTGTGGAAGTGAAAGAGATGCAAAAATCTTGCTATGCAAGAATTAATTTTCTTTGGTGTTTTGTATTAATAAGGAGAATTTTTCCATTATGTAGTCACAGTCTGATAAATTGTGTAACTGTTGGGCTGGTCTCCTTTGTGGCACATTTTTTTCCATAGGAAATTACTGTTATGCAATTTGGTTTATTTATATTGTTCTAGCACCCTTGAAAGGTGTTTATAGAAATTTTAGTATTCAAACTGAGATTTGAGATACTTAGCTTTTCTGAACCGTATATATATGCTCCTGAAACTTGAGAGAGAACTTGTGAAGAAGGCAGCCAAGAAATGAAATTCCATTAATTGTCCACATTTTGCCCTTAAGTTAAAAGTGAGTTCTCTACAGTGTAATATTTGTACTCTCATATGAGTCTTTGGTGTTATAGTTTGAAGGCATTTCCAGGAGAAATAACTTACATCAGAATTTTAAAAAGTAAGAAGAAAAGATGTCAGAAAAATTATTGAGCTCTTAAGAAGCAGAAGAATGGAGGATAAGCTATTGTTTGTGAGTGAATAGTTAATAGTCTTTAGCATTTCTTATGCTTCAGATAAATGATTAATTTTCTCGAATTTCCCTAAAGAGTAGAGACTAAACTTTCTGCCTGATATAAATTTAAACAGTTTTTGGAATTAGTACCTACAAATGTTGAACTGAATAAATGTTTTTTCTATTATAATCATGGCTTTATTATTAATAAGTACCCTGTTATCTCTGATTAATGTGAAATTCTCTGTTGGAGCTCTTCTGTGCTTCTTCAGTGAAAATGTAAGAACTCAGTAATTATCGCATCTAAAGTAGCATGTCCTTTGAGTGTACTGCAGCTCAAAGGCCAGCAGTGATAAACAGCTTGCGCGTACTTTCTGACCATTTTAGTTAAAACTGTTTAATTAGTACGACACAACAATGAACATAGGGATTCATTTTACTATGGGGAACTTAATGACAAAGTGTTTAAATCCTTTTTCAATTTGTAATATCAGAGTTTAATAGCATCCCTAATATGGATTAGGAAGATGATAACATCATCTTTATTTATTGTTCTGATTCTTTTGCTTAAGCTTTTCCTTCCCTAGTGGTAAACAGGGAAGGAGCTGAAAGACTTGGCCTTGTTTACCCTTGCAATTTGAAAGAAAGAGGGAATATAACTGGTCTCTGTACATAAACTTGGGATACAGAATAATGGCAGGGCTGAAGGAAGATTTGGAAAACAGTCAGCTACTGATGAAAGTACAAATGTATATGAAATAACAAATAAGTTTGATTACTAATTTTTAGTCTTAATAGGGTCATTGGAAAAACATTCTAAAAGAAGTAATGAGAACAGAAATTTTAATTTTGATTTCAAACTTTATATATTCATGAGAGGCTTTATGTGCTCTGGTTGCACATGGCAAGGGAATGGATTGAGAAAGGGCCCTTTTGTTCAGATGCTGTTAAGAGAGATGGACACATGCCTTAATATCTGTATGAAGATTATTTTTAACTGTTTCTATCTAATGTTTTATTAGATATCCTTCCATTACTGACCATCGGAATCACCTTTTGACAGGTTTTTTTTTAAATTTTTTGAACCATGCTAAACACTTAGTAGGTGGTTTGGGGGACTTGAGGTTGGTTTGGTTTTTTTTCTCTTTTGGGTGGGTGTTTTGGTTTTGAGGTTTTTGGTGCAGGATGACAGATGTTGTCCTAATTTTATTTATAAATAAGCTGGTCAAAGCTCCAGAGCATGTTTGTACTTGGAGGCAAAAGGATGAAAGACTGTCTAGGATACATTGGAATTAAAAATCCTGTCCTTTAGTCCCTTACAGTAATCTTGCAGGCTGAGCATTAGCTCGGCAGTACCACCTTGGTCCATATCTCCATTATTTTTTCTCTCTTAAAATCTTCAAGAATTTAGTGCAGTTAAGCTAGGTGATTACCTTGTCATTTATCTGTTAGTGTTGTTCTTCCCATTTTATTCTTACTAATTTTGCTGTTTGCAGATCCTGTGGTCTTTCTGCGTGTGTAATTAAAAAGAAAAGGAAGGTAGGGTGGAAGTAAGAAAGTGAAAAAGAGCTTAGTAAGTTGCATTTGCCTTGGCAATGTTCCCTTTAATATTTTTCAAGGTAAATTTGGTCATCTGGGAGAAGAAATGAGTTATATCTGGTAGTGCTAGGAAAGTTGAACGTATTTCTTAGGACACCATGTTTTTATGTTGATGCTTATATTAGTAACTTCTTCAAATTAGCATAGTAATATTAAACTCCTAGTTTAATATGCATGTTGGACATGCCATGTCCAACATGTGTATGAAACTCCCTGCAGCAAGAAGTGGTTTTTTTTTTTTCATTTGTAATAAGTGTACAGGTCGAATTTGTAAGGGTAGGAATCCCCTAATCTGGCATTAACAGCCTCTCTTCACCATGGACCTCTCCTTCGGGTGCCTCTCTTCACCATGGACGAAGAGGACTGCGTGTATATGCGGAAGCCAAGTGCTAAAGGAGACTGGTAGTCTAGAAAATAAGTCTAAATAGTTTGAAGATACCTGTTACTTTTCTGTGGATGAAATAACTAAAGTTATTCTAATAAATTAATTTTATTAAAATACTTAACTGTGGTAGTTACAAAATTTGAGGTTGCAAAGGAAGTGTCCAGTGGAACTTCTTGAAATAGGGCTAGCAGTCAACATCCGTCATGATTGGTTTTGTTCCTGTAGTGCTTTTCATTATAGCTCATCTCATTTTCTGTGCAGAGTCAGGCTTCCTGTGGGCAATCTGTTTGATCAGAGCTGTCTTCTTAACAGACTCTTCCATTTTGAATTCTGCACTTTATGTGCATATGTTTCTTTTTCTTCATGGATTACAGAAATACTTGGGTGCCTGGTTTCAGTTGATTATGTACTACAATCCTCTGGTGTCAGCCTGTGATTGCTGAACTGTTTTTCCTCAGAACTTCTACTTTGTGTAGTAGCTCTTCCAAGACTTAAGTCTAAGAGAGCTGGATGCAACTACAGGTCAATACAAATACAAATAAAGGTCAGCTGTGAGGTAGATATTTGTGCCATACTGATTTTGTTTTACAGAGGGGTTTATTTCAGTCTGTTCTTTGAAATCTTTATTTTAGGAAAGAAGGGTTTTATACAGAGATGAGGAGGTGCTTCGGCATGATATTTTTGCTTGCTGTTGTAAGGTCAGGTATGCCTGGGTACACCTGCTGAACTTGTTAGTAGCTTTTTGTGAATTAATGTCCTGTGTACTTTTAACTAGGATTGGTGACTGCAGTAAACATGGACATATATCGTGTAAGTGCTGAAACAATACTTAACAGAGCAGGGTAGAGCTTGTGTTTAAAACACATAGGTGAATTACAAATTACTGTTTAGACATCAGAATCCGTAATAGTTACACTTTGTTACTCAAAGTCAGGAACAGTGACTCCTGTCACTGTTTTTCCTTCTGCTTTAGAGAGTAGAAACAGATGCCTGAAGGATATGGGATTTGAGAAGCACCATGTTTTAAGGATGGAGGAAATACAGTGAGAAAAACCCTTTATTGAGGATTAGGTTTTTTCCCCCCTCTGGTTAGTTGACAAAAGGAGAGCTATAACAACGACCTGTAATACTTCCCCCAGAAACTTAACCTGGCGATTATAATACCGTGCTGTCGTCACCCCCTCCCCCTGCAGTGTGGAGTCAGCTTTTGACACATATATTAGATATTTCTTCCATTTTAGTAGCTCTGTAGTTTAGGTATTAATGTTTGTATAATCAGATTTTTATGGAGTTGCCCTTGCAAAAGTAATTTGATGCTTTCCAGTCAGAGGACGGCAGGAGTTTGGTATCTTCATATGGGTAGGTCAGTGAAATGCAAGTCTCAGCTAATTGTGTTTGTTCTGTGTTTTGCCGGGATAAGATGGCACCAAGACCCATCTAGAATTGCTGTTTAATGTAGTTTTGAGTTCCAGTCAGAATACCAGCTTTTCTTTGTATCTCTCCTAAACCATATACTTAGGTAAAAAATCAGTTTACATGCCCTCAGTGCTAAAAAGTCTGTTGTTTGTGACTAGAGTAAGTCTGCTCACAAACCATTGAGGTGCATATTAATTAAAAAAAAATAAAGAAAAAGGAAGAGAAAGTGACCCTCTGAGCAACATAGTTGAGCTTTTTTTAAACATGTGTTTTGAGGTTATGCTATTTCTGAAGTTACTAATACGTTTAAAAGTGTGCATCACTTGTAAAGGAAAAGTGTTCAGTGTAATGCTGCATCTATAGGATTCATTTCAGATTTCAAAAGAACAGAGCTGTTTTGCTCCTCATATGTGTCTCATTGATGTTGGTCACTTGGTTGTCTTACATATGACTCTTCTTGAGAGGAAAACTGTACACAAATCCAGCTTCAGGAATAAACTTTGCTCTTAGGCATTTCCTTCCTTTTTCATTTTGTTTTGTTTCACTGCTTGTGTACTGTTGTTTACCTCCCTTGGTTTGGAATGTTGGATTTAAAATAAAACACAAATGCTATGTCAGTAGATATCTGCGTAGGAAATTCTGGGTTTCTGTAGCTAATAGATAGTCATCAGTTGTAGTATAGATCTACTCAATTTATTAAATTAGTCTCTGCTATTTTTTTTTCTGCTAGTAAGAAGACTAGTTGGACACTGCTGTTTAATTTCAGTCACTTTGGCATAATAATTCACATTTCTAAGCTTTTATATGTTTCTTTTCTCTTTAAGAGCAGTGTATAACAGTGAATTCTGTGAAGGCACTGATTCCTTGTGAATTTGCTGCCCTACTTTGAGTGAATTCTTTTTCTTTCCAATACACTCAGTACTTCAGGAAAAATAATTTTGCTTGATGAGCAGCCAGTTACCTTTTTACACTTTATGTGCACTTAGTTGCCTCTTATTATATATTTTAGCACTTCCTCTCTTCAGGAAAGCTCATGCAACTGTCCTGATCGTCCACATTCATCTACCCAACACTTCAGTTGCTCAGATTGATTAATGCTTTTTCAGAAGGTTTCTTCTCTTTAGAGTGCTGATGTAAGCCTGATCAATATCTCTCAGCTGTGTGCTTTATAAACACTCAGAACATACTGATCCAAAAGTTTGAGTTCATTCTAGCTGCTGTGATCTGTGATGTCAGAGGACACGGAAGGCTCTGTCAGTGATACAGGGACTGCTTGTTTTGAGAAGATGATCAATTAAATTGTGATTTGAAGTTGTCTTAAATATGTAGCAGTTTGCCAGATTATTTTTTTCCCCTGTGAAGTACAGGTGGTCTAAAATTGTGAATGGTGCATTAAATAGGCATCTTTGTATTGCTCTTCCATCTGGAAATGACCTGTTGTTATATTGCCAATGTATTTAAGTACGGATGATAATGAATATATTATTCAAATCATCATCTTAAATGTCTAGGTCATAATATTAAACCTAATTGCTTGAATTTTATAATTTGAGCTTACTTGACAATTTAATTACCATTTAAAAAAAAAAAGTCGCTTGCATTAAAAGTAAAGCAAAGTTGATGTCATTCAACACAAATATTCAAATACTGCCTCTTGGGCTTCAATCTCATTAGGATTTTTTTCCAAATTATTCTAGCCACAATAATATTTTGCATATCTTTTTTTCTTCCACAAGTGCAAATGTTGCCCTTAAGACTGGAAAAATTGTAAACAGTGGCTGTTGAGTCTTTGTGAAGGACTTCACTTTTTTCTGTGAGTCATCTCTTGGGCAAGCTAAAGCAAGAGAGAGACCTGAAACTCTTGACTTTGTAATATAGATAGGGCTGGAACATACATATCTCTAAATCCTGAGTAACTACAGACAGGTAGGCTGACATGTAAGCCTGAAGTACGTCTCAAAGCCTTATGATATATTATTTCTTCTCAAAGCCTTATGATATATTATTTCTTCTGCTGTTTGTCCTGTGATAAATATGAGGTAGTTCCTCTTCTGTTGCAGTGTCTGCAGTGATGTTGGCCATCACAGAACTGTAAGAAATGGTAGTACTCATCGCCTTACTTCAAAATCCCAGAGTAAAAGGCAGAAGTTAGCTAGAAATTAAGCCTGGATGTAGCAATTGTTGCTAAGCTGCTCTTTTAGTAGTGTTGTAATTGTAGATATTTAGGATAATGGATTCAATATGATTTGATATCCAAAGGTGCCACTATCACTGTATCACTGGACTGAAATACTGCTGCTCTTGGTGCTTGATAATTACCATTTCACATAGCTCTCTAGGGCTTATGTTGTGGGGCTTGTACCCTTAAATGCTCCCAACAAGGTAGACTTTTTAAGGTGTTTCAGGTGCTTTTCAGATTTCACTCATTTGTCTTTTTATGTATTGCCTCCTTCCAGTTAGAACATAGAATTCAGATTTGCTAAGAGCTTTTAGCAGAAGTCATTTAGGGTAAACAAGACAGATTAGACCTTAAAATACTAAAGGAAATATTGAGGGCTGTAATTTGAGCTGCCTTTTTTGTTTCTGACCTGTTCTGCAGATTAAGTTTGAATTTTGCAAGTTTACTGATTATGGCAGCTGATAGAGAAGACTTTTTGTGACAATGTTTCCAGAAGCTGAGTGGAATTACTAGTTTAATTTTTCACTTCAAATATGGTCAACACTGAGAAATCTATTATTTGGTTTTTTTAGAAGAAATACTTGTGCAACAGCAAATAGACGTTGAGAGTTTCGGATCTTACTTTCTTTTACACTTGACTGAGGTACATTACTTCAGGTCTGTAGTAGAACAGACAACCAGTTAGATAATCCTACTAGGTTTTGTTCTAAATTTTGGAAGGGGGATTGCTTTTGTTTTGATGAAGCAATTTAAAATTACTTTCTCTGATGTGTTTCAGTATTTTCATGGCGTGAAATTCTAGACCTAGCTTGGTAAATAAACCCCTAATGAATGTGAAGTAGTATAAACTGTGTAGAAAGCTATGACTCAGCACGATGTTTATTTAGAAAGTGAGGTTTTGTAGTTCTGCTTGTGAAATACTGGAAGTATTTTCAGTATATTTAAGGACAAAAATAGGTATTTCAGAATTTGATTTATCTTAAATGAGGTAAGAATTCTGATTCACCTTCCCCCATGAATTCATAAAATTGTTTCACTATAAAGCTCCTAGTCTACGAATGAGATTGCAGTTGTGTTACCGATTCTCAAATGTGTGTGAAAGTTAAAGGAGCAAAGCAAAAATTATCTTAATACTGGTTCTGATTATAAATTACAATTTAGTCAGCTAAATTAAGCAATTAAAATCAGTCACATGAATGAAAAGCATGTTTATGTTTAGGAATGTTAAACACCTTACTTTCTCACTCACTTCAGAAGCTTGGTAAAATGCATTTTTTTTCCCAAAATACCTTGCTTGAATATGGAAATTTCATCACAGCTCTAATTGGTAAGGCCTATCTTTAGCCACTAAACAATACTATGCATCTTTATCATGGGAGTTTAGTTGCTTGGTGAGATGCTTTACTGCTTTATTTTTAACTTTGCTTATGAAATAGTGCTATTATGGAGGAAAAAATAGTAATTGCTATTTATATAGTACTGCATTGAGGTCTTCTGATTTGGAAGTGTGCAATTTCTGTTTCCTCCCTTCCCATCTTTCAAGGTGGCAAATAAATATATTTTTGCAACTTAAAATTATAAAAGACTGAATAATTCAGCATAAAATCTGTTGCTTTAAAGGGATGAAGAACTGTGTCTTAAGTTCCAGTAACTAATAAAATGGTTACTGAGCACCTCTTCTTTGCATAAACTTTAGTATAACCTCAAAGCTGTTTCTGCAAAGTCAGTTTTTCCTTTTGGGAGGCGAAAACGCGACTGCATTTATCTAGTAAACTAAAAAAAGAGAATAATGCCCCTTAAGTACAAGAATTCCATTTCTGCTTAGTATTTTTAACTATAGTATCACTATCTGCAATCGTGCTCCAACTTAAATGTATGTTTCTCACTTCTAATTACTGAGAAATGGGAGTAGTTTACAGCTAAATTGGCAACTTCAAGTGCCTTGGGTAATGTCCTATGTAGTCACATCTAATTAAAAGGTATTATTATGGAAATTAGTTGTTGGACTGTATATCCTGAGGATCCTTTGTTATTGGAATATGAGTTTAATGATGTCAACTGTGAGGCTTAGAGGGCACTGCTGGATCCTACAGTTAGGTTTTGGAGACCCATTTACACACAGCACAACTTGTTAATTCTCTAGATAAATGTGTCGCAATTCCCAAGTAGAGCATGGAATTGAACAATTTTTACTCATCTCCTGGTGTTATTGAAACTGATGTCTTGTCACTGTTCTGAAAACCTCATCTCAGTGAATAGGATGAAACAGATTATTCACTATCTCGCTTAAGCATGCCTACTATTAGATTGTTCACAGGATTTGATTTCCTAAGAGAGTTTCTGTTAACAATCTTTCAATTACTGTTTAAAGGTTTTTATGACCACTTAAAGGAGGGAACTACCAAACTGTTCTGTGGGCCTTTAAATAATTGCAAATGGGAATCTAATGATAACAGAGATTCCCATTTTAAAACCATGAAATTGTTAATTTGTCTATCTTTACAGCTTTCTCACTTATGTTGATAATTCTAAGCAATTTAAAATCCAATTATTTCCAAAATACGACAGTAATTAGATTAGTGTTTTTACATGAACAGAATATGTAGCATAAAAAAAAATCATTTTTAGGGATATTGTTTTAGTTATTTGAAGTGGAATTGAAACTGCCCAGTTAAGATTCTCTTTAAACTTGTGGCATGAGGAAAAGGGTTAATGTTAAAAATAATATTAAATGAGAAGAAAATGTGACTTTAGTTTATATTACCATGTACAAAAAGGATTGAGAAAGCAGGGGTGAAGCAAATAGTGAACAAACAGGAGGGGATTTTGCCTTATTAGAAGAAACAGAGTTGCTAATTAAACATGCTAAAAGAACAATTGCTATTTCACTGAAGTTCTAAAAGTAATATTTATGCAAACAACTACACAATGTATAAGGAGTAAAAATTAGTCCAGAAGTGGTGGGAGTGAAGCAAAACCCAAAAGGCTTTTTGCTTGAGTGTGTCTGACAAGGCATGGCTTCTGTCTCTGGTAACTGATAAGGTCTCTGCTTTGTTGTTGTGTGTTCTTGTATCTTCTGTCTGCTCATCCAGCCCGCAGTGTTGTCAGCTCAGTGAGGAATGTCAGGAGGCTGGAGCAAAAGGGACATTAAGTGGTTGACACTGAGGGATGGCAGTAAATGAGATGGGAGCTAAATATATAGGTTTGTGACATTCTAGCAGCTGGCTAAAGTCCTGCTGTTTGTTGCTTGAGTGTACGAGCCTTAAAAAGGAAGAGAATGCATTGTAGCACCGAGAAGAAAAAAAACAGCTGGTGGCTTATCAGTCAGCCCTAATGACAGAGAAGGTTAAAGAGTTTGGAAGGGCAAATCTTGAAAGAGTGCTTTTATTTAGTAACATTAAATTTTTAATTTGATATGAGTAGTTTTATAAAACTACTATAAAACTTGGCTTGTTCAGTGTAAAAAAGACATGAATGCTTTGTTTGTTTTCCAAATAAAGTTACTTTAAAAATTTGCTCATTTACTTCTGATTCAAGCAGTTTGTTTGGTGATTTTTACAGTAGCTTACTTTTGATATTTTCCTTCTCTGTACTGGGACTCTTGGAAACGGTTTGTTACTTGAATAAGTATCTTGGAGTTTAATGCTTAATTTAGAAAAAAAAGGCTTATTTTTCTAATAGATGAAAGCACGAATACCCTCAAATGGCATGAACTTTATGTATCTTAATCCTTGTCTTTATTAGAGAGACAGAAAAGTGGCATGTGATTTAAATATGATTTTATGTTTGATGCACTTTCAAAATGAAAGTTACCGTTTGGAAAAATCTCTAATTGCTTGAAAGCTTCGTATTTGACGTGTAACTTAAAACTACATCTAAAGAACATCAGTTCTTTCAGTGAAGGCTGTTTGAATATAAGCTTAAAATAAATACAGCACCTTAGTCGAAAGATTAGTCCTGCTTGATACTCTTTGCTGCTTCTTCATGTCTGAGGTCTTTAGAGTTTCTTTTCAAGAACCTGTTTAGTTCTTGAACCCAGACGTGATTGTTAGCACTGTCTTACAGCTGACTCACAGAGAAATGAAGAGCAGAACCTCGTCTATGGCTCCTCAGCAAATAAAGCAGTAGTGAAGAAACCTTTCTGTCCTCTGTTGTACTCACAGGGAGTGTTGGTGTTAGTGGCACTCTGAAACGGGCTCGAACAGGTCCCTGGAAGAAGCTGTGGGCTGAAGACATGAAACTGTAATACAGGTTAAAGCCTTCAGCAGAGAGGGCTTTCCCTTTTTGTTCTTAATGTTCCTTATGCTGTGGCATCTCTCTCAGGATGAAAAGAGATCAGGAAATACCACATCTCCTGCTCTTAGCGGGAATCAGTCTGTCCCTTTCCCTAAAGTTTGTTGGAGTGTTTGTGGAAGCGAGGTGTAAACTGAGCAGCTTAGTGTCAGCTTTTACAAGACTGCAACAGTGATAGTTGGATCTCCTTCGTCTTAATGTTAAGAGCTGGTTTTCTTCCTATTTTATAGGAGCAGCTTCTGCTTGTGACAATAGTACTGTCAGTGTGGTTTTCTCTCATTTTGAGATAGTCTTGCATTAATTTATGTGTTTGTATATGTTTTTCTCCTCTTTGGTATGTGAAAGTTCAGGTGGTTTGTACATAGCAGGATGATGCACCAGATCAGGTTTTCCAGCCTTGAATAAAAGAGATTAGAGAGATTTGAGCTGCTTTGCTCAGAGAGTTTGATGTATTGTGTTTAGGCAGATTGACTTTTTTTATGTACCTCTGTACAGAGAGATTTATGGCTGTGGAGCTATACAGTAATTTGAAAATCTTCCCTTGTGTTTAGTAAATGATGCCATTTCTAAAGTGCTGGTTCCCTTTTTTAATTAGCACAGCAGCTCTTTATAGATCTTCATTTTGAATTCTGTAACTTGTTTAGGCTAATGCCAATATTATCTATGTGTCACATTATACAAAAATATCAGAATAAATATCAACAGAATTTAGCTAATGTAATAAACTTGCCTTTATTCCTTCTATATACCTAATGCAGTCTATTTAGAGTATTAGCTCTTTTCCGACTGATTGTTTCATTCTGCACAGTAAAAACCAGAAGCACACAGCTTTTCATGTTTTATGTTAGAGGTCAGTAATTTAAGAGTTAGTCTTAAATTCTCTCTACCTTTGTAGTCTGTTATCTGACTTCTGCTGCTTCTCTTGAAAGGAACTTATGGAGTGCAACATCTTCAATGTTTTGAAATTTCTTGATTCTTTGATGATAGAATGTAAGGTCTTATGGTGACATTCATTTTCGCAAAAAATATAGATCTCCCTTTAGATCTGGATTGCTTTCTACCTTCCGTCTGAAGGTTCTGTTATCTTAATGCCAAAACTATATGATGGAGGTGTAATTTTTCTACAGGAAAATGAAAAAAGATTTGTTACTCAATCCTAGGACAGTAAAGCTTCTTACTGTTCACTTAATTTTGAACTAAATGGTAAATCTCTTGGCATAAATGTTTACCATCTTGGTTAGATTTTAGGAAATGAAATTGAGCAGAATATTGATTAAATGTGGTAATTTGCCAAATCTAGAAGCTTACGACACCTATATTTTGGTCTGCTGTTAGATAGACCGATCTTCAAACTGGTCAAAGAATTGCTGAAGAAATTATGTTAGCTCTTCAACACCTAATCTGGGAAAAGGTACTACTGTTGTGTTATCATACTGTTGTGTTGTCTTTTTCCATCTGTGATAACACATGTATACATTGTGTTTAAAAAATAAAATGGAATCTTCTGCCCAGAGGAGCTGAAAATACATTTTCCGGGAAGAAATGTTAGTGGTTCAGTGTTGTTTCAATGGATGAAAATTAAGTTGGCATCCTAGATAACATTTTGAAGATACTGAGTTTTGTATATACAGGAATTACTACATCCTGAATTCTTATGACTGTATTATGATGGTGAGTTCTGACAGATACCTATTCCAAACAGATGACAAAAGAAGACTGTATGTTGGCTTCTCTGATTGGTTGTAATGCATTTAGCCAACAGGTGTAGGTACTCAGATGGTTCTATCACATTAATCAGAATTTCAGTGCTAAAAATTCAGTTTATTTAGATAAATATCTAGCAATCATCATATTTCATTAAAAATTTTCAATACCTAACAGAAACAACACCAGGTATTTAATTTTCATTTACTCAGGTCCTCCTTTAAACTGTAAGTTTAGAATTTGGAGAAAAAGTTGTATCCTTCAGTGTATCATTTTTGGTTTGTTTTTATCTTTTAATCTGTGCTTTGAGATTTCTTTGTTCTTTAATCAAGAAAGGTATATTACCATTATTAAAATTACGTGGAAAGCTAGCCTGATTTTTATTTTTATTTACTTAATTCTTTTATAGATCTGGTCTAATGTATTTACATGAGGTTTGTAAAGCTGTTTGTCAGTTAAACATGCTCTCAAAGCCTTCAGCAGAGGTTATTAGAGGTGAATGATGTGGATTTAAAGGATTTAGTAATTCATTCTAAATCCCAGCTATACTTTTAAATGCATTTTTTTCCTTTTTTTTGTTTTTGGAAGGAGCATTTTAAGCATTAGGATGTGGTCTGCTGGGTAAAAATGGTATTTTATTGACATCACATGGATAATCTGGTTTGTCTAGCTTACAGCTGCAGTGATCAGAAAGATTCTGGGCTTTTTTGAATGATCACTGTATCAGTGGCTGATATTCTGCTCAGTCAGGAACAAATGCGAATAATCTGTAATAATCTGTAATGGCAAAGTCAACTCTACCAGCAAAGCTAACATTGCAGAATTATGGTGTGTAAAATTGTGGCACCCTTACAGGACCTGAGTGTCACCCTACAAGAGAGCTGGAGAGGGTCTTTTAGGGTAGGTCAGGGGGGAATGGATTTAAACTGAAATAGGGTAGAATTAAATTAGATGTTAGGAAGAAATTCCTCACCCTTGGTGTGGTGAGACAGTGGAACAAGTTGCCCAGAGATGCTGTGGATGTCCCATCCCTGGAAGTGTTCAAGGCCAGGTTGGATGGGACTCTGAGCAGCCTGGTCTGGTGGAAGGTGTCCCTGCCCATGGCAGGGGTTTGGAATTATATGATCTTCAAGTTCCCTTCCAACCCTAACTGTTCAGTGATTTTATGAAATGCAATAAGTTGATATTTTAAGATGGTTATGTTGCTATGATGTTGGGGCTTTAATTGTGTGGTGGTACTTCATGAAAACAATTTAGTTTTTATTGTAGCAAGCAATATATCTATTAAAATTAATCACCCAGTTAATATAACCTCAGTTTTCTGTCTGAAATTATATGGTGTGCTATTTGTTCTGGCACATTCTAGAACACAACTAGAAGTAGTATTTCATTTATTAAATAATGTTACAATGTCAGAATACAGGTATTAGCAAAGAGAACTTAATAGATGAATAGGACTTTACCCTTTGAAAATTTAATACTTGGGATTCTAGTAAATAACAGAACTACTCAAAGTGGCAAAATCTTAAATTGAAACAAATCCTGATTTGTCATGTTAAAAAAATCCTAAAAGTTCTAATTTATTATACCACCTATTTTAATGTTACTTAAAGAATATCACCAGTGAGAAATAATAGATGAGTAATTTTTAAGGTAGACCAAACTGTTACGGTAATCCTTCCTTTAAACCATTAAATGTATATTGCTGATGTCCAAGAAGGGAAGGTAGCAATAGTTAATCCTGTAGTGAGAACAAGGTGCTACTGTTCATCACTGATTGTTTACTATGTTCTTAAAAAAGTTTTACTTTATAGATAAATTTGTATCAACATGTCTTATTAAAGGCCATGTGCAGAGCCTGTGTAGGCAACGTCCATTTACTGACTGTCCAACGGATGCTAAATATTGTGCTCAGTTTTTCTGAGCCAACTGACTTGGAGCATGTGTTTGTTTCAAGATTCAGAAATTCAAGGGATTTTGGTTCTGAACATAATGTGAACAATTCAGTGTCTGAATTGTGCTGATGGCACCAGCTTTCTAGATGAGGTGAGTTAGAGGTTAAACAGCACTGAGGAGGACTGACTCATGCATGCCATGAACATAAATATCCCAGTACTTAGAAGAGAGATTTAGGTTGTTCTCTCCTGCTCCACGTAGTGCTTACTAGTAAGTTTGATAAAGTTTCTGGATATCTTTCTCCTTTCTGGACATCCCATAGACTATGTACTGTTCTAACTGCTTAAAAACCAAGTTAAATACAACGTAATTTGAAGGAATTTAACATGTTAGCAAAATTACTCCTACACTAACTGCATTGTGTAATGCTCCAATATAGTTCTGGGAAAGAGAAATAGATACAGATATTCGCATGCAGAGAACTCATTTCCTCTGTTGCTAGCTGAATTTTTCGTTGAAACCTCTGCAATGAGTAATAGGCAAAACTTTTGCACTAATGTGTTCTTTTCATTTTCCTCCAGATGCTGATAGTTTTTGTATAGTATATCAGACTTCAAAACACTCCTCTCCTGCTGCACAAATACTATGTCTTAGTAATGCATTACAATTATGTTCATATCCTTTTTTTGCATTAATACATATTTTACAGATGTTTTTGAACTAGACCAAGCTTTTCTTACTCCCACAATAATTATCACTTCTTTCCCATGACAAGACAAATTATTATCTGGCTTTGATGTTGAAAAGTGATTATGGTAGTGAAACTAGAACTAAAAAAAAACAACAACAACAACAAAAAAAAAAAAAAAAAAAAAAAAAAAAAAAAAAAAAACAAAAAAAACAAAAACAAAAAAACCAAACAAACCAAAATGCCCCCAACCCTATAATCTTTGTTAAAAATGTATGCAGTGTACTAAATAAAGATGGAACCAGTCTGAGTGCATTACATATGTACTGGAAATTGTGTTTAGCCATTTAATACACTAAGGAAAGGCAAAAAATCTATTCATTATCTCCTTTTTGAGATGTTGTTCTCTTCTTTGTGGCCGCTCAAATTTTAGAGAATTAGAACTACTTTAAATATTTTAGCTGTAGTGACCCTTTTATTAAATGTTGGGTATTAAATTTCTCACACTGGAAGTAATCTACAGAGGTAGTTCAAAAGATGTGCTAGAACTTTTGATTTTGTTTATCTAGCATAAAAGTACCTAATTGAAAATATGGTAAATCCTCATTTTCTGACAGTTGATACGCAGTATTTTATCCTCCAGTATCTTAATAGTTTTATTTTTGTGTTTAAGTGATGAAGAGATTATTTAATGATAATTTTTATGTATAAGTTGCTTGCAGCACAGCATTTCTAATTTACTACTTCATCACTTAAGTGCTTCAATAGTTCTCATTTAGCTTTGATTATAGTATAAGAATGGTATATATCAGATACACACAGCAAATGTAAGTGGATGTATTTGACATAAGCAGATTCTATGTGTCGTGCTGATACTCACCACATGTGTACTCTGGCCTTTACTTGGTTATTTTACTTAGAAAACATGCCATGTTTAGGGATGGAGAGAATGTTTCTCAGGCATTGCTGTCTGCAGCAAGTCCTCTATTGCCTGTAGTAGGTGGATTTGGTAGAGACTTGGGGAAACAGCTTCACATGTTGTCGCTAGCAGTCTTTAACAACTACCTAAAGTTAGTTTCTGTGTAAAAATTGACTTCTAAATGTGGTTACTATTCTCTCTGTTCACTGTATTGACAATGATAATACCATCTGCTTTGTCAACCTCTTCTCCCTTTAAAATCTCGTCAGATAATCTGTTTTTCTTAACTGTGTGACAAACTTGCTGAATTCCACCAGAGCACATTTAATCCTCAGACTACATGTTAATACAGTTAATGAAAGATTTCACAATTTCAGCATTATTCTTGAAACATTATACTTTCCCCCTTTGATTTCTGAAATGTATACAAGTGGCTGTTTATGTAAACTTGGCCTTCTTTGTTTTTAGTTACTCAGTGACCACGTTATGGATTAAGTTATGTATGGGATGCACTTGTTTTTATTTGACAGTAGTTCTTAGTGCTTCAGCAAAAGCCCTGTAGCTGTTTTCTGTTGAGATAAGTGTGGTGTTGAATCACTGAAAATACTTAAAAGGCATCAAATATATCTGAGGTTTTGTCTTCATGGAAAAAGAAAATTGGTGTTCTCCTAATCCCAACCTAACAAAAAAATGCAATGGTATCATCTTCTGTATGGGAGGAGATAGTGGCAACAGTTTCAAGTATTTAAAGAAAATATTTTGACTGAAAGAAGGAGGTGGGGGCTGTAAATGTTAACTGAAAGGTTATGTATTTAGTCCATAACTGCTATTTCACTGGCAAATTACATGTGTACAGGTGTAAATGCTAGTTCTCTTAACAGTATGTGTATGTATTTGTACACTTACATGTACAGAAATACACATCACTACAGCTGTGCTTGTAAGAAAAGCCGAACTAACCAAATATCCTCCCGCCCAAAAAAACCCCAGAAACAACAAAAAACCCCAAAGCAACAACCAAAAGCCAATTTTTTGACACAGTTGTTGTTGTGGAAATGGTTATATTGTCATGATATACTAATGGAATAAATATTGGAAAATGTTATTGCTAGAAATCATATACAGTGTAAGTTAGGGTAAATTACCCATTTGTCATTTCTTTTTCCCCCATAAAATGTTCCAGGTTACTTTCTCAGAAATTTGTTTTCAAAGATACCTATCTATAATTTTATGCTACAAGCTTTGGAATTTTTATTAAACACTAAACTACATAACTGAGGGTATACAATCTTACAGTTTAATATGCTGTATTTTATTTTCTAATACCTCAAGTGGTTTTATACTTATTTCAAGTTAGAGGCTTTCAAAACAATCAAATCAGCCATACGTATCTGATTTATTTTTTTATTATTATCTAAGACTCGACTGAGAGCAATGCAAGATTTTCTAATAAATGCAGAAAAATAACTCTAGTAACAGTATCATAAAATAATATTCCTTTAAAAAGAAGACAACAAAAATAACCAATCCTAAAGTTGCTAATTTGGGTAGGTGAACGAAAGCTTTATTGGATTCAGAGTCCATTCTTGTATTTGTTTTGTCAACATAGAGCTATTTTTTTATCTTGTCCTGTAGTATTTCCAGTTTGCTTGCATATGAATGTTACAATTAAATTCATTAGCTGATTTTCTTTGTAAAAAAGACTCATGAAAATAACATACTTGAATTGAATTTTATCTTTAAGAAATTTATTAATCCTTGGAGTAATGTTAAACTCGCTCACAAAGAGTACTCACGTTAAACAGACACGATTGTGAGTGTCATACACATTCATCATGCTTTGTTTTGAATGCCTTCGTTGTCTTGCAGTTCCTTTGTGTCTCTTCATTACTCCCTTTCCATGGTTGGCATTTTAGCCTGTGACTCTGTCAGATTAAGTTATCTCCTAAATGGTCTTGGAGTGTGACTGCTGCAATCTGAAGACATAGAAGGTTTCTTCTGAAGTGGCTAAACTGACTGCCAGCATTGCTGCTTAAGATAAAATTACCAGATGTTCTCCATTATAACATCCAGTTTTCAGTTGCTTCTTAACCGTGACATATTTTAACCACTGAACCATGCAGTGTTCTGATCTTCGGATGCTTTTTATTCAGTGTGGAAAATCATATGAAAGTGAAATGAGCAGGAAATGCTGCTCTCCGGGTCTTCAAAAAGCAAACTAACCACCAGGACATTTTAAACCACATTTTTGGGATCTTTAGTTTGTTAACTGTATCAAGATGCAATCTGAAAACTAATTTGACCATGGAGAAGGCTGAATATAAGGTTTAGTTTTCTCTCTTGATGAAAATCCACTTTCAGCTGGCAGTTAGGCCTAACATATAACTAGGCTGTAAAATAAAACTGGGAAAAATATGGATAAGGGAAGGCAAGGCTGCTCACAAACTGATTGAGAAGTCTGAAGTTCTTGTCCTGTTATGATTTCAAGAAAAAGAAAGGAAATTATACGTAAAGATAGTCTTGAAATGGAGAACTTTTTTTTTATATATATGACATCACTGTACTGAAGCTGCTTTGTCTACTGGAGGTTGAGAATTGAATAACATCATCAAGAGTGCACATTTATGGTTACAAGTACTCAGCTGTAGTAATTGCAGTGGTTTTTTTTTTTTTTTAAAGGAAATAACAGAATTGATGTGATTTTTCCAAGCTGGGGATCAGAAGGTGAAACCAAATGCTGGGTTACCAGAAACATAGATGGATTGCAAAGCATTTCGTATGAATCATTCATAAAGAAAGGGCTCCTTTTTGTGTGTTTATAATATTTTTCTGAATTTAGCTACTTATTTTATCTTAAAGTATGCTTAAAGTCAGCATGAACGGTAGAGCATCTTTTGGATTTGTTATAATGAGGAACTACTTAGCTTTTCTTGAGACATTCCTTAAAATAATATTTAGGCTATGTATGTAAAGTAAGTAAATACACATTGTACCTAAGGAACATAAAAGCTTTTTAAAACTTTTCTTGATTTCCTCTAGTTGAAATAGACTTGAAGAATAGCTTATTTTGGTTTTTTCCAGTGATAAGTAACTGACTCTGCAAAATCAATGTTTAGTAAGTCACTGAAACGTTTGCTAATAAAATGGTAGAATAAATGAGTTTTTAATTGAGTTAAATAATTGTTTGATCAAATGCATGTGTTTATGTTCCTTCTTGCTAGATTTGGATGTTTTAATCAAATTGGTTTTTTCAAATCATTTCCCTTAATGAAGTAAAGAATTTTTTTTGTAAGTTAAATTAGTTCTTCCCACATCTTATTCTCATGTTTCAAAGGGAACCACAAAATGCAAAAGTCATAATAGTAGTATGAAATTTAGTACTACTTGTCAGCCTGAAGTCCTCAGATTTTTGCATGCATGGAAAGATCCTTAAACTCTTTCCCATTATGCATTTCCCATACTATGAAAACCAGACACACTTCTTTTGTAGTCTGTTATTAATCAGCAGCTCTGAGTCTTTGGCATGGTTCATTCTTACTTTTCTTTACTACTTTTGTTCTGAGTTGTGGGGACTGGTGAGGACTGCAAAAGCACCTGCTTTTGGTCTGCTTTGGAAATAGTTGTTCTATGCATAGGGAATACAGGATGTTTTTATCAGGGGTTTTCTTATGCAGTGGACTTGTTGGTAGGTCACCACATGGAAATTTTGTGACTCTTGGGAGTGTCAGTTGCTGCAGAATAATCTTTAATACCACAGAGTAGGTAGAAACATTAGGATTTTGAGCAGCTTTTTTTTCCCCCAGTACATTTGGTTCTGCTTAAACACTTTGAGTAACAAAGATCCTCATGTACAGTCTCCCAGGATATGCTGTCTGTCTCTTTTCTTTAAGGGTGTGTGTTTTGAGCGTCATCTCAAAAACAACTGTCTTACACACCAGCAAGACCCAGTAGTGTTCTGTTCATGCTGAAAACTTCAAACGTGAAAAGTTAGCAAACTGAGGGAGTGTTAGGGTGGTGATGCAGAGAAACAGGCAGAGGTTGAGCAATAAGGGTGTAGCTGGTTGGAACTTCAACATCTGAGCTCCTCTAAGCACTTGTAATTCTTGGCTTTTAGGATGCTCTTGTGTTTGTGTGTCACCTTCTTCTGGAAGTTGTTTCTTTAGTTCTGATTTTGAGTTGACGAAGATTTGAGCACATAAAAACAATTGTGAAATACCACTAGTGAAAATTTTACATACAAAAATATATTGAGTGTACAGCGATATTATTGTGGAAGGAGAGACTGACTTCATTTGATTGCTTTTTCTGTGTTGTTGATGTAGAAGCAGTTAATCTTAGCTTGAGCCACTTCTGCTTAATTTTTACCATAATCTCACTTTTCAACATATGTGAGGTTAGATACATCCAAAGTGGTGCAGCCTTAAATTGGTCAAATTGATTTCTGAACCTCTGCTATTTCTCTACTAGCAGTTCTCTGGGGATTAGGTGAATCCGAGAAATTCAAGGGAAATATTCTTAGCTTTGTCTGTGTACAAATGGTCAAACAAACAGTATTCCTGAGCACAGGTGTGTTATTTATAGAGAAACACAATGCAGTCATGAGTGTGATTGGGTGACAATATACGAGACCAAGAGCACGAGAAATAGAGTTAGATGTTAAGAATGGTCTTCTGAATTTCAGATGTCTTGTTCTGATAATTCTGTTTGATATCTAGCTGGCCTGACAGGTAAGAGAAGCAGCAGCTGCAGATACAACTGAATTCTGACAAAACTGTCTGACTTGAAGGGTTACTCTGTGTTCCTGAGTTGTGGTCTTCATAGTCACTGCTGTGTCTCTCCAACAAAAGAGTCTGAATTATGAGTTTTCTACGAGTTCTGAGCTCAGACTTTTAAGATGGTTGTCTGAAGAACTGAATACTGACAGCAGTACATTGGTACAAAAGATCATTTGTTAAAGCAATACTTGGCTTAATCTATGATACTTGATTACTGATGAGTCAATTAAGACTGCACCTCAGGTGGTGTCCTGCAGTGTTCTCCTTCATCTTGTATCTCTAACGCATTGAAGAAAACTTGGTTGGTAGGATAGAAAATATGCTTAGAAATTAAGTCATTACTAAATGTTTTTTAAGACAGTTTTGAATTCTAATTCCGTCTTGAAATTACTATGCCTGAAGTCAACAACATGGAATTTATTATACAAATGTAGAGTAATATGCTGATGTAGGGGGACATAAAAGTTTCATATGAATATAAAACTAGGGGAAAGTATCAAGACTGAGGTAATGGAGAAGAGTATTTGAGGACAATTGAGTGCTGAAACAAACATAAGAACTGAATTTCTGAGGTAGAGAAAGAATCAACCTGGGATGTGTTAGTAAGAATGTGATTCATAGGATGTAATTGTTCTGAGTAACTTAAGATTGCTGAGATTTTAGCAGAAGTACTGCCTTGTCTAGGTATCCTCCTTTTAGATGTGATCATCAAATTCTAGGGCCCAAGAGAGGCAGTGGGAACAAGGAGGGGTTTGGAAGGAATAGCTGTATAAAAATACTCCAAGTGTTAATACGTGCAGTTTGGAAAGAAAAGGCGAGGTTGAGCTGCCTTGGAACAATTTATGAAGACTCCTTATAAGGAGCATATCCTGAGAGTAACTGGTAAAGGAACTGGTTTAACATTTAACAGATTGTGTTGTGGCTTCAAGTCTGTGATTTCTCGACTAGGAATTCTAAATACTGTTCAGACGACATGAATAAAGTTGCAAACTTAAGGGTAATACAGACTCCTCTTATTTTTTTTCTTTGTATCCTGTATAGTTCTGTTTAATTTATTTTTATCCAAAGAATGTTATTTGATTTTTCTTTTACTCATGATTCAAATTAATTTGCAACAGCAGGATTTCTACAGTCAGAAACTGCTTTTTTTCTTGGGAGATTGAGAATATAACAATAGTCAACTTGTGTGTTGGTTAAAATATTGCTTTTAAAGTCAGCTTTTCAACATTATTTTAGCACTGTCGGTGGAATGGCATAGATATCTAAAGTTTTAGTGTGCAGAAATGTGGTTGTGGCAAAAAGCAAGTAAGATTCTGTTCATGTAAGGCAATGGTACAGTTTTGGTATTAAACATGAAATGCGTGACATGTAAGATTTTAATAATATTTCACCGCTGAACTTTATTACTTGTTACTAGTTCATTGCTTTGTCAAGGCTTAGTGATTTTTTTTTTAAATTTCTTATGATTCACAGTTTCTGTGTGTGTTCATAAGTTCCTTTTGTCTTTACTCCACACCCCCTCACCTCCCTATAGTTTATGTAGACTTCATAATATGTCTTTGTTTTCTGAGCCTGCAATACTAAATAACTTTGGGAGTATATATTCCCAGAACAGTTTAACTGCTGTGAAACACTGTTAATTCAATTGTGTTCATAATTTCTGCCTACTCTTAAATCATTTCTGGTCTTTGCAGTTTCATAAGGATTTCAAATACATTGAGTTTTAGTACTCAAGCCCAGTTTTAATTAGCTGAGGAAATGAAAGTCAACAACTTCTTCACAAGTCCATTGAATAACTTTGTTTACCAGAATCTAAAATATCCAGAGTGTTACAGCAGAGTTTGTTCTTTTAATTTCTTCTTTGAATTTAATGTTCAGTCTGAAATTTCTTAATTTATCTCTTGTTTGAGCTGGTGCTTCATCTTTGCACTGCAGTTCTCACAGGGTACTGCTCTGTTCTCAATGGTACCATCACTTAGTGCTTTTTTTGTTTATGTCATAATTTTCAGAATGTGTGGTTGAAAATAATGAAAGGGAAAAAGCTCTTGAAAATAACTAGGAAATAATGTTAGGTATGGCTAAATGGTGGTATTACTATGTAGAGTGTAGGCAGGGGGCTATCTGCTGAATTCAGCCAATTAATCATGAAATGCTTTATTTGTATGTACAACTGAATAAATGATACAGCTCACAAAAAGTGATGTTTTTGTTGTGTCTGTATATACACATAATTTTTTATATATACACTAATATTTTTTATATATATATGTATGTGTATGTATGTATGACAATACCATATTTTTAAGAAATGCTGCCCATGAAGTCTAACATAAACATGTAAGAGGCCTCATTTTTTTCTGAAGAAAATGCCATGCCCTGGGTAAATAAAGAGGGGTTGCTTCCATTGTCCTTCCCAGACTGAGCCCGCAGAACCACGTGGAGTGGGGAAGGAGGATGGTGTCACCTGGCTCCTTAGCAGGGGGCACTGAACAGTGGGCTAGGGGCCTTTCCCGAAGATCCTGTGCCGGTGTGGGGCTGCAGCTCGCCTGGCACCCCAGCATTCCCCCCACATGGAACCTGTGTGCCTGTCTGGTCGTGCAGCAGCCCCTGTGTGTGCCCTTGCCGTGGTGCACCTTGCTGCCCTACGGATGAGCGTGGCTGGACACCTTAGTGGTGAGGGAGAGCAGCTCCGAGTTCCTGTAAGAGCGTGTGCAACTTAGTGAGGAGGAAATTAGGACTGTACCTGATGCTACATCGAAAAGACCTAGTTTAAGCTGAAACTTGTATCCCCAAAGTTGGGGTCACGTGGATACTTTAAGTATGAAAACAATACCTGACTAATTTTTCAGCCTCAGGCGATTTAGTGTGGTGCCCTAAGCCATTAAACACTTCAATATTAAATGCAGAAATATATCTTGTTGAATTTTAAATTAATTTTCTTCACTTGATCTTTTAGAAATTATTTATTTTTTTTCTTTCAGTTTAACTTTGTTGGAAGAATCCTTGGGCCCAGAGGACTAACAGCTAAACAGCTTGAGGCAGAAACAGGATGCAAGATAATGGTCCGAGGGAAGGGCTCAATGAGGGACAAAAAGAAGGTAAGGTCTTGAAGGGCAGTGTAGTTTCAGATGCATATTTTTGTTTCCTGACAGAGAATAAGCTCATGTCTCTTACTTGTTGTGTTCTTACTATTATGCTTTTTTGTTATCTAGTGTCTTACACAGACTTAGTAAATAACAGAGGCTGTCCTGAATAAGTAAAATGTACATGCTCCGTAATTTTGCAATTGGGAGTCTAGCTAGCAATTATAAAGTATTCTTAAGTAATAAGTAACTTAGAATTGTGTCACTTTTCACAAGATAAAGGTAAAAATTGAATATAAATATACTTTTTCTAGGAAAGAGCAGTTAACCTCAAAGGTCTTACTAATAACTTTCTAGTATTGAATTACCAAAGTAATGATTTGTGCATGGAGTGTGGATTGGAAAAAACAAAGAGTTTTTCTGGCAGTCACTTCTGTCTGAGTTAACTAAAAAGCACTGTGTTTCTGGTTTTGTTTTGTGTTCAGGTGGAGTTGCAAAGTAATTAGGGCTGTTCTTGCCTTGTCCTGTATTATGCATGCTCTGCCTATATGGATGGGGAAACTGCGTGCTAGAGCCTTCCTGAATGTCAGGTTACTCTCATGGTAACTGTTTTTCTAGGTTTATTTTCTAGCTATTTCCCTCTACCTCTGGCTACTGCTGCTGAAGTTACACCAACATCTCCACTGCAGTTTTGAATGTTTCCTCTTTGTTCCCAGAAATACAGTTTCTTTTGGTTCTTTTCTTAGGACAACCCCTCCGTCTTCCTTATGTGATCAGTCACATAATGCATTCTATTGATGCATATGAAGTACATAACAATTACAATAGAAAGTTAATGTCTACCCAGTTAAACATCTTTTCATTCACAGAGCTTATAAATGTGTTACCTTCAGATTTCATTTAATGTCTCTTGTTTTCATCATCTGCTGTAATACTGTCACTGTCCTTTGTCTTATTCTACCATTGTTGTAGGTTTTGGAGTTTGTGAAACATCATTTAGAGAATCAGAGTGGTGGAGGTTCACTCCTCAGGCAGAGTCCCCATGTCCACGTTTCCTAGGACCATGTCCTGGTGGCTGCTAGGTGTAGTGTCCTCCTACCACTGTGCTTCAAAACCTGTCCTGTCCTGTGGGGAGTTGTCTCTCTAGACAGCTTGGGTCGCTTTACTCTCTGGGGAAGTATTTTTGGACTGATTTTCCCTGTACGTCATGCCTTTTTTTTTTAATTGTATTTTTTTGATGATTCACAGAAGAATAGGCAGTGGGTGTTCCTGGAATTTTGTATTTAAGAAAAAGATTAGACCACCTGAGTGAGTCACCTGGGGTTTTTTTAAGTTTAGTAAGAAAAGAAAAGTATGGTAGATCAGATAAAACCTTGTACACAATAAAAACTAGAAATTGATCCAGTCAGCACTTGAATGCCCGTTGCAACTTCGAAGTTGCTTCTCTCTTAATTTTTTAAACATAAAATACGTGATCATTGATAATTTAATGAGATAATACTGCAGTTAGTGTGGAACATATTTGAATGATATTCTATTACAATGTATTTGTATACCAAACAGTATGATATAAGATGTAAACCAGTGTTGAGTGCCAAATAATTTTCTTCAGAAAACTGATTTTCATGCCATCCATTCCTTGATATTTTCAGCTCATTCACTCTCCTGAGGTGATACGTATTGGTCATTAAGTTACATTTTTCAGAGCAGACTTTTTGGTGCTATACACTGTTGATGAAGTAGGAAGAATTTCATAATCCTTGATGATGATGCACACCAGTAAGTTGTTTCTTGTGAAAATAATGATTTGGAAGCTGATTTAAGGCATGACGATCGCAGACAAAAGAGTGAATGAATGACTTGTGTCAGTCTGGAGCAAGTACACTTCTTGCTATTGACTGTTGCCTCTTTTCCTGATGAATTATACTTACAGATGAACTCCCCAGTCTTGCGGTGCATTTCATGATAATCACCTTTTTTCATTTGCTCAAATGACTTCTCTCTTTGAAGATTGTACTTCAAAATACTAATGAATGTCAAAGTATAAAATACAGAAGTAATACTATTTTTTTCATGGTAGCTTAGGATACACTAATTCTTTTTTTAAACCCTTTTCTTTCTCTTGAGTCAGTGTTGTTTTGAAAAGGCAGTATTTGGGAATTTTTTCACTGAAGAGGTTTGAAATTTGGAGGAGCTAAGAGATGAAGGTTAATTTTTATGTGTATTTTGTGAGTGTAATTTATACCTGCAAACCTGATTTCCCAGTGCTAATTATAAAATAAAAGTTTATTGGTTGTAGAAGGGAATAATTACTAAAACAATGTCAATCTTATGTGACAACTACATGGTACTTAATACTTGGGTAAACTGTCCATGTACTTTTCCTGCCTTGCTAGTGCTTACAGAATCCAAGAGAAAATACACAGACTGACATGCTGGAAAATAAACCATCCAGATATGCACTGCAGAGAATTTTACTTTGCTGTGTGATCCTATGAAAGAAGTAATGAATTCGGAATCCTTGTCATGTGGCCAAAACACTTGAACTGGCATCACATCTTGAAACTTGCTGACAGATTCCCCCCAGAAAGCAGGAGAAATCCTCAAATTGTTTGTGTTTGAGGCTCAGCTGGTAATCAGAACATCTCTCTAGGCAGCTTTCAACAAATTCAAAATCAGAACCTTAATTACTGAGAATACTGTGATCAGAGCCTAGGGGTACTTGAAGGAGATTATTGGGGAGGGAAAAGGGGTTGCAGGCATTCATCAAAAGTTAATGAGTGTGTAACTTTATTAAGACCAAGGCATTTTTTTGCTTAGTCTGAATGCACCTTTCATTAGGTAGAGAGGAAAACAGTAACTTGCACACCAGTTAAAGAAAGTGTATAGTGATGACTGTCCAATGATGGATAAGCAGAATGCTTTTTTACATCTCACTTGTCTTAAATGATTTCTGTAAAATAGGCATTGACACTCCTGTAGGGAGTCAGCCCTGGGCTCTTTAGCTCTTTTGCCTCACTTTAGAGAGGGGTGTGAAGCCCAACAGCATCAGGCTGCTGACTTGTGGCAGCCTTGGTCACCTCCATTGTTTTTTTTCCATTTCTTTCTACTTTTAGACAAGAATCTCCTGTAGATTCTCCCCCTCCTCCACACTCCCCTAGAACAATGTGTGGTGAGAGTACATCATTCATTTTTACTTCATGAGGAAGCCATCTCATTATGATACACGGAATTTTCTTCTTACAGTTCATAGTTTCAAAGAGAAGGGCAGGCAGCTATGCAGTTCTAAGTTTGAAGAACTCTGTGCCTTCATCCTCTGTAGTAGCTTTAAGTCTTTTGCACGTCACTCTGTATTAGATGATTTGAACTGGTTTATGGTTTCTGACCTACTTGTTCCTCCAACCCTGTTCACCTTGCAAGTGGAAATATAAAAAAAGAAAGACATGCTCTCAGTTAGTACCAGTCTTGACCTTTGACTTGTGCAGAGTTGTTACAGTAAATACATAATTCCATTTCTTCAAACTCTCAATTTTTCTGTTTTTATAATATGGCTAAAAAGGAATTAGAAAAGTCCTGTCCTTGCTATCTGCACAAAGTTTGAGAAAAATATGAGAGGGGAAAAATTTGTGTCTTGTGATCAAGATATTTTATTAAATGTACATACTGCATAGTATTATGTATTTGTAATGTATTTTTTACCTTTTAGGCTTTGAAACATCATCTGATAAACTTTGTTTTCCAATGGAAAGGCTTGAACATTCTGTTTAGCTAATTAAGTGATGTTAGTGACATCGGATAATACGTTTTACTGTCTTGTTGAGCAAGCACTGTTGTTGCCACCTTAATTATAAGATGCTTAGCTTTTATGTTCTGTGAAAAGTACTATGTTGAACAAATGATAAAGTTCTGGTACTCACACACATGTTGAAATGGAATATATTTAGCATACGGGAGGAAATGAAGTTGTTTTTGTTTCAAAATGGAAGGCTGACCAGCCGTCATTGTTCTTGTATTCCGGGAGTGAATTACTTGGCTGAGGCCTGTTGTCTCTAACACGTGCCTCTACACAAAAGCATGCCAGTGGTATTTGAGGATTGTGTGTGTCTATGTTGGCAAATAGTGGTTTGGAATGGTAATTTAAAAAAATTTTGTAACTAGTTGCAAAGGTGGGGATTTGACTCTTAGTCAGTACCTTTAGGAATATTAGGGGAAAAATACTTTAAATGACTGGGGACAGAGACGTGAAAGTGAAAGCAATTGCATATTCATAATACATGACTAGAATGAATGTCCTTTTATTAAAAAAAAAAAATCCCTTTTTGAAAATGTTGGTGGAGTTTTTGGAGGTAGGTCAGATGCTTACTTTTACATTTAGAACTGCAACTCGCAGATTCTCTTGTCAACGTCCATCTTAAGAATGCTGTTTATTAAAAATGACCTCTAGTTACTGGAAACTTTACTGAGACAATGTGGAGCAGCAGCTCAGTTTGTTTGAGATGCTGGGTTCTGCTTTGTTCACTTCTGTTGCAAATCAAAGCTGCAAGTGTTTGACTATTATATTCATTTGAATTGGCATTGTCTTTGTGACTATCCATTAAAAGCCGTTGTATGAGCAGGCTCCTTAGCTAAGTTTGAGACATGACTTATACAGCATGTGTCCTGAATCTACTGCATTCAGGTCATAAACTTAGAACAGAAAATTACTTAAGGCATTCAGAATGAAGTGTTTAAGATACTACCTTGGAAACAATCAACTTCAGCGTCTTCTACAGTGACATTTCCTCTGAGCACACTTTTTCATGAGCATGTATGTCTTGATTAAGTTTGATTTCTCAGACTAATCAGTCTTGGGAGACTTCTTGCATGCTTAATTTTTGGCTACTACAATAACTGGTCTTTTATTTTTAAACTAACTATCAACAAAAAAGTATTCATATAAACTTAAATATTCATTGTATCACAACTGCTGTTTTAATACAGATGTTTAAGAATGTACTTGGTGGTTGATAGTGCTCTGCCCTCCTAGAGGTTCATTGTAAAACAGCTGTGCTGAAAATATTTTTGGTTGCTTGTAAGCTAATAGGGTTCTTTTCAATAGTGAGTACTTCAGAAAATGGGCCTTTCTGTTCTAATTTCAAAACATTCATTTCATTAGCTATTTTGAATACGGGGGGAATTGTAAAGATGGATTTTTTAATTTTTATTTTTATTAAAGAATTGTTAAATCATGGCATTTTTCCCTTTTCACAGACAAAACAGAGGTCTCTTGAGTTATATGCCTGGTAATGTTTGAGCCAATGACCCTTTCAAGAGTTTATACTAGGAGCTAATAGCATAGACCAAAAAAAAAAAAAAAATATCACAGGAAAAAAGGCCTCCTACCAAGTTAGTGATTTTAATTATATAATCAAATGCTAAAAATTAGTGACTTTTTAATAGTTTTAAATAGAATTTTTACTAGACAGTGCTGAAGGTAATAGATGTTATTTCTCACTGACAGCAGACTCCTTTTAAGCCTGTTCATGGGGGTTTTGTACTCCAGAGGTTCTAGAGTATTATCTTTGGAATCTTACCCTCATACATCTCTTCTTTAAGTAAAAAATGTTCAGTTCACAATGACAGCAGTGAAGAACTCAGGCACAACTAGCACAGTTATGTATGGGAATGCAAATCTTACAAGAGGAGAACATTTTCCTGAAGTTTTATGTAAGATTTGACAAACGCTTCTTATTTGAAGTAATTTATTTCAAGTGTATTTTCATAGCAGCCAGGGGAACGCTCTTATTTTCAGGAGCAGAATGGTTTTATTTTGAAGGGGAAAAAAATTAGGTGCCTGAGGACCTTAAAAATTATTACAAGACAATATTAGTCTTTCAGAAAAAATTACTGATATGTATCTGATGCAATGCATCTTTTAGATGGTTTATTTCATACATACTTTTGCCCTTTATTGGCTACATACCGAATATATCCAGTGTATATTGGATATATTTCTGCATGAGCTCAATACAAATTTGCAGCTTCGAGCAGATTTTAACACTACTAAGACGTGGGTTTTCCTGTGTAGTGTGAAAAGTAGCTGAAACCTTTGGCTATGATTAACTTTACTCTCAAAAATCCATTATATGTAATTTTGTTCTGAGGGCAGTTAAATTGGTTATTAAGCTAATTAAATATGGAAATAACTGACTTTACCAAAACACTTCTTTTTAATGCCATTAAGTACACTGGAAACTGTAGACTGTGTAAGTTTAATCAAAGCCCTGCTTGTTAAAATCAGCTTGCATTATGCTTTCCTTATATTTGTTTTTCTGCCAGTTCCCTGTGAGGAAAAAGCCTTAGGAGCAAGCAGTGAGAGAATCTAGATTATTTTGAAATTGAAGAAGAGTAGCATGAAGTGTAGTGGAAAAAATTATATCAAGGGAATCCTAAATGATTGCCCGAACACCTGTGTATAAACAAGTCTGGTTTATAAATTAAAGTGCTATGTCTATTGGATGGGAATTGACTCGTCCTTTAGCATGGCAGAAGTTCTCTTTCTGTAGAATTACTCATAAGCTTTTGTGAGGTGGGAAGCACAGTGAGTGTTAATTGTGTTCTAAAAGGTTGACCAGGTTTCAGCTCACAGCAGTTTGTATCTGGCATTTGAGTAGAAGTTTTGAAAGGCTGGGGAGACTCTGCGTACAGAACTGTTTTGAGATGGCTGACTAAATTGTCTGCAAACATCTATCTGCACTTTGTCTAGCAAAATAGTGAAGCAAGGTTTAAATAATGAAAATTTGCTGTAACCTGAAACTTTTTTCATGACAACATTTCTAGCTTTCTTAAGAATTAATGCTGTGATAATCTTGCTTACCAGAAATAATTTGTATTTGGGTTTGCATTTTCAGTGGTGTTTGTTCAGTATGATGCAGCTGTGCTTGCAGCCCTGTGTGGGAAAGGCCATACTTAGTTTGAGGCTTGTGGGAATTTTCGTGTGCCTGCATGAGGATTGAGTCTACTTAAGTGTGGGAATGGAGTCAGAGCTTGTTGTTTCAGGGGAGAAAGCAGCATGCCTGTATGATTCCTGAGTAGCTGTCAGTTCCTGGCAGTTACTGGGTCGCCTGATTTTTTAGGTGGATTCTGGTAGGCAGAATACAGGCAGGTGGTTGTTTACCACAGTGGATATGGCTCTTCAGGGTCTTATTTAGCAATTTTATTGAGACTGATAGGAAGGCTCTTTAGCATGGAGTAAAAGAGTAAGCACAAAATAAGATACCACTGTTGCTGAAACCAAATACTTAAATTACTAATTAAATATTTAGAAGATAGAGATATTTGACTTTGTGCTAGTTTATTGTTTTTCAAATAGAGACAAGTAATCTGTTTCATTGCAGGGAGGTACTGGATTCCTTGTCAACTGTATGGTAACAGTCACAAAGTGTAATTCCTAAAAGGAGTGATCAGTTTGCCATTTAAACTTGTTTATAGACAGTAGCTCCTTAAATTTTCTGGCTTAGTATTAGCCTTTGTCATGCCTAGACTTGGATTGAAATGGATATTGTTAATCATAGGCTACACTTCTGCTGTGTATAGTCTACAGTACCATACATTAAGCATGTGAATGAAATTCAGAGAGCTGTGTAGATGTTAATAAGGATGTGCCAGTATCCCCACTTCAGCATTTATCCAGCTATAGTTGCAATATTTTGTTGTTAGTCTTTACATTTTTAAGGTAGAGGGAGGCATTTATTGACAGATGATTGGACATTTTTTGTTAACTTTCATGGGAGTAATTAAAAGCTTCTGTCTTCTAATTCTTTTTCACCTTTTTGGGCAGTAAATGGGGAATGTTTTGATAAATACAGGACTCACTGAAGTGCATGCACACCAAATATATCTTGAAAAATTTGCTTACAACTCAAAACAGTTCTGTTTAAAGTGTGTGTTAAGTGTATGCATGAAAGGATGAAAGCTTATTTAAATGTTTGGTAAGGCCAAGTACACAAATCTGTTTTTCTGTTAGAGAGAACTTGTTACTCTTACAGTAGTAGAACACTCCATGCAATGCTTGGAGACTGTTTAACTTCGTAGAATCTGGTATTCTGGGTAAATTATCTTGATTTAAGTGCCACAGTCTTGCCATGGAACAAACAGAACACACGGTATTTATGATTTCTTGATGTATTTGTTGATGTCAGTGATTCTTGAATATAATTTAACTCATACATCAATTCAGCACTATATTCCTACATGACAAACAAAATCTTGTCCTAACATTAATAGCTTGAAATGAAGAAAAATATTAGGCTGGTTTTGGGTGTTGAAAAATCTGCAAAACAGTGACTGCATTCAGGCAGTAGCTTTCATGGGCCTGACAGAATGCTTTAACTGGCAGCTGAAGTAACAGGAAAACTGACTGTAGGAAAAAAAATGGGAATATCAAATTATTGGTTGGCTTCATAAGAAGGTGTTACAGAATTATGTACAAAATTTTGTAAGAATGGATGGAATTAGTGTAGGGAGGAGATGCCTAGTCAGTATAAAAGTGTCAAGAATTTGACACAGCTGCTGGGAAACACCAGGGTGTTTCGATGTGTGAAAAACTAAAGTTTGTGGGGATTGAGCATATGTATAGTACTGTGGAAAGTAACCCAGAATAATTTACAGAGCAGTTACATTTTCACAGCAAAAACTACAGGATGTGTTTGGGTTTTTTTTCTTAGTGAGTCTTACATAGAATCATAGAATATACTGAGTTGGAAGGGGCCTTTCAGGATCATGGAGTCCAACCCCTGACCCTGCACAGGACACCCCAAGAATGACACCATATGCCCAGGAGTATTGTCCAAACACTTGCTGAACTCTGTCACGCTTGATGCTGTGACCTTGAGAAGCTTGAGTCTTCCGTCCCTTCCCTCCCTTCCCTCCCTTCCCTCCCTCCTTTCTGTTTTTTTTTCCCCTCCTTCTTTCATGAATTTCTCTGTTTCATAAGTTGTATTAATTTTCCTTGATTTGATGTAAGATTTCTCTTAGTTCTCTCTAGAAATCTTCTCTGGCTATCTTTTTCCATCTTGATCCTTGAAGTACCTCCTACTTGGTCATGTGCTTTATAAATTATTGTAACAAAAGGCACGGTAATTTCTATGGTGCTTCATTTATTCTCTGAAAATACAATCAAATGACATGAAAGTGCACTAAACTGAGTTTTGGTTTCCAGCAACACTTTACATATTTGCATTATGGTAGCAAATGATATAAACACTAGTGTCGAAAAACAGAGTTGTAACTGGGGAATCTGAGTAATGCAGGCAAGGAAGATTACACAAGGCAAAAGGAAATAGTGACACACTTCTCGTACTACTAACACTTAAAATTATTTAGCATGCATAACAGTATCTGAATGGGAAGAAAAAAATCCAACAGCAAAAACATATGAAGAAAGTTATTTTCTGAGAGCCAGGGTGATAAGGCAAATTCACCAGTTTGCTTGCCTTAAAGTTACTGGAACGTGAACTCTGAAAGCAGTAGCTTTTGAGGAGGTGTGGGGAGTAGATAGCAAAGTTGCTCTCACACTTGGCTCGAGATTTCTGTAGGTAAGCTGTAGGTGTGACACGAGGAATGAGTAGAAATAAAAGGTTAATATTAATATCTCAGCTAGAATTCCTGAAACCTTTTTGATGCCTGACACAACTAAAAATAGGCCATGTAATTATGAACCGAACTGTCCTTTCTTTTATGCATCGTTTTACAAGTGTGCTAGTGGTATTTTTGCATGCACAAACGAAAGGGATTTTTCTTCAAGAGCAAAGAACAGCCTGTTAATTGAGTGCCTTTATCTGGCATGTAGGCAGTGAGTGCATGTAACTTAAAAGTTTGGATGTAGTTATGTAAATTATTATACTTTTTTTTTCTGTCTGGTAAATGTGATGTAGGTGTTACCTTCTTCCTAATCTCTCTGTAGTGTTCTGTGTGTAGTGTTCAATTGCTGTGGCACAAGGTTGATATGTTTGTTTCAGTGGGATCAGTGTTTCATGGAATTGGATGTTCTGGTATGGGGTTATTAAACCATCTGGAGGGTTTTTTTGAAATTATTTTCTGCCATATTGATTTGATATTGGTATTGTGGTGATTTCTTTGTTGGATTTTTTTTAACACTCTGATAATGAAGTAGTGACAGCACCAGGTGTATTCTGTGGTAAAGTTGCTGTGAACTTTAGCAATTGCATGTTTCTCTTGAATAAGAGAGTTTTCTGAAAGATGGGACCCATAACATAATTAATAATAGCTCTGCTAATGCTTGTGGGCTCTTTAAAGTATTTTTATAAAGGCTTATCTGGACTGTTAGTCCTTTAGCCACACAGAAACAATTAATGCTTCTGTAGCAGTCAGTAATAAAGAATTGAAAACCGCGTTTAGCTGACTGGATCCACCTGAAGTACCTGACTGTTTTAATTGATCCACTTGAAGGAATTATTTTGGAGCCACTTAAGAATCCAAGTTATTGATTTCAAATGTTCCCATATTTACAGCCATATGTATTCAAGGGAATTTAATTTTTAGGCTCTTGGAGGTTTTGGCAGATACTTGAACTGACTTTTGCTGAACTTGTGAAATATACTATTACTGATACGTGGTTTCAAGAACTAAAAGCTAGTAGTTGACAAATTTTATATTTAATATTCAATTTTATAGAGAGAAATAGAGGTTTTTCTATGTTGATAAAGTATGTTGTAGTCATTTTCCATCTAGGAAGCGATCCATAAATGACCAAGCAGTCTTTGAGGTGGCTGTGAGATACTCCTATGTTTCAAGTTGACAGTGCTGGAATTGAATGTTCACTTCAATTTTGACTGACAGAAAGACCTAGAACTTAAATCTGTTAGCCCACATTGACTCACAACAGCATGAATCAGAAAAGGTCTTAAGATAAGCTGTATTACAAACCAAAATAAGTGATAAATTTTAAAGTGGTTTGAAATACTGAAGCTACTCTGGAAATCAGTATGCAGTGAGGACACAAGGGTATTGCAAATACCAAAATTGGTTTTTGCAGCCTGACTAGTGGAATTTTTCTATATCCAGCCTTTTAAATGATCAATTTAGCTTGAAATGTACCTTTTTGGAATTGTCCATTTGGTAGTAAAATTAACCCTCCTTAAAAAAGAAAAGAAACACAATTCTCCATTTCTAAGAAAAATCAGATATATAGAAGATTTTGCCTTGTCATCTATATACTCCCGCAGAAACAGGAGAAGAAAACACATTTACTATTGATTATGCATTTCAGCTCTCTTAAGGAGGTCTGATTTGGTTATTGCAGGCTTCAGACCTCTTACTTGCAGTCAAATTAGTGCTTTGTGACTTATAGTAGAAGAATCCACCAGGTAGAATAAGGTGTAATGATTTTAAGGTCATACTTGGCATGTTACTTGTGTTCCTGTTAAACTCACTTGCAACTGGCTGTTCCTGCAAGTCGGAGTATTTAGGTATTGTAAATTTGATTGGACAATGCTGTATCACCAATCTTGCCAGATGCAGAAGTTGGCAGGAACGTGTCATTTTGGGTATGCTTCTTGGATCCTGGTATTTCACAGTAGTAGATACAGAATTTGCCCAGTGTCTTCTTGGAGAACCATGTAATAGATGAGGGAGTGTTTGCAGGGGCACTACTGGGAGGGAATTACTCGGATTCCCCTGTCAGCTGTATCATTTTTTATGTTAGGCTGTAGTGGGTAGGAGTTCAAATACACAGGTTATGTTTGCTGCTCAAACAGTTGTTTATAGTGACCCTTAGGGAAGAAGCAACAGAAGGAATATAAACATTGCATGGGCAACAACAGCAAGCTGACAGGCAATGAGTTTTACCTCACTGACTGGTTAAATAAGGCTCCTATATTGCAAGGGGAGGGAAAGAGAAAATCCCATTTAATATTTGGGGGGGAGCAGGGGGAAAGGAAATTTGAAGACCCTCAAAATGTCGCATAATTTGTCACATACATATTCGTCTGTTAGCTCATAAATGTCAGTTCTTGTAAAAAGCCTTTCCAGCTTTTTCTTGGATCTGACTTTGCAGAATGTTTTGGGGCCTACAGCTGGGCTGCAGAGCTAAACTGATTTTTTTCAGATTTTTAAACAGACCTCTGAATCAGGCATCTCTTGTAATTTTTGCTGCTCTCATGACCTTGAAAAAAGATCTGTGCTCCTATGAGAGACATCTTGAAGGGTAGTTGGTGATCATGGAATCAGCTAGGAAAACATTTTATTTACTTCAGTTGAAATTTTTCACTTGAAAGCTCAGCCCGAGGAAAGAACTATTTCAGCTTCCTCTGTTAGTGTACATTTCTGCACAGCTGAGTCACTGAACACGTGGGCTTCCTTTTAGGGATCTTTTTTCCCCCCTCCTGTTAGCTTGGAGGTGATTTTGTGGTCTTTTAGAGAAACAGCTAACAGACTCCTGCGCCATCCCATTTTATTTTTTTGTTTTAGAGTTTTGCAAGAGCAAGTTTTCAAACTGTCTGTGGTTGTCCGTAGCTGTGGGTAAGAATATTTTATAGACCAGTCTGTATAGTTTTGCAGTAGTTGCTCTTTCCTGATCTCTTCAGAGCTGCTGCCAAACATCCTTTTCCACCGTTTTATCCAGTGATCAGTGGATCTCCAGCTGTGGCCCACTTCCAAGTGAAAAATGTCACAAAGAACCAAGACCCTGTATGTGGTCTAGATGCACGGGAAATTCTAAGTCTGTATATGTAGTAGAAAGTATCAGTGGGCCTTCAGGGGAGGAAAACAAAAAGGACAGATGTCAGAATGGCTGTTCCTGCCAAAACTCTAATAACCACATCATTTCATAGTGACTTCCTCTATATGAGCGTATTTTAAGATACCATGAAAAAAAATTGATAATAATTCAGAATCGATTTTCTATATAGATGAAAAAATATTGATATTCACAATTCAGTGAATTTTCCTGTGATGTTTACTACTAATACGTTTGTCATTAAAGATATAAACAAATGAGTTTTGGATAATTGGATGATGCGGTGAGTTTTGGTATTAATAATAACAATGGTGTGAAAAATACCCAAAGAAGACGATACTTAGTTTCAGCTTAGTTAACCACAATCATGAATATGTTAAAGTAATTGTTAGATCGATTTCGGTCCCCGATGAGCAGTGTTCTGAGTAACGTGCACTCCCGTTGCTTCTAAAACACTGATAAATGCAATCTGTTGGAATGTTTTTAAGACAATAGCTATTTAATGAATAGCTTGTGTGTACAGGAGAAAAGAATAAGCTTGATTGCTTACAATCTGACATTTGAAAAGGCATTTTTTTAGATCTCTTGTATTTGCATATCTAATTGCTATGTAATCAAAACTAAGTGAACTGTAGCTGCTTGAAACTAAGAAATGAAAGGCAATCATCTTTAAAGGGGGAAATATCCCACTCATATGCAAGCCCGTCTGAATATTAGAATTATATTCTTGCGTTTAATTATAGGAGTCTGACTGAGCAGTAAATTTATGCCTGTGTATTAAAAGAGTGAATGTGACCCTGAAACATCAGCTTTCCTTTGTTGAAGCAAAGCATTCGCATTGAGAGAACTTAACAGTGTTGTGTATTTTGGTGATAAGGGATTGTGCCAGAGTAGCTGTTAATTACCTGCTTTGTTTGATATGGAAAGTAGTGGTTCCACACTTTTCCTCCCACCAGTGACAGCACTCAATTAAAACTTGTATTAAACAGTGATAATGCCCTCGTTTATCTGGTGGAGAAGATGTGAGGTGAAGAAAATTAACAGGATATTTTCATCTGTTTGGAGACGGCTTTGTTTTTTTCATGGACCTTGTGATAGTAAAGACAAACGAGTTTTGTCTTTTTTGGTATGGTAGTGTGTGGTAAGCTTTGGTAATTTTATTTATTTTTTTAAAATCTTTGTGACTCTTGAATCGTGGTGTTTAATAACAGTGGCCATAGTAGAAGCAGAAAAAAAAGTAACCTCAACCACAGTATTAGAGTTGCAAATTTGGAAAATGCTTGCTCTATCTTATTCCTTCTCATTCCTCTGTATGAAGCATCTGTTGCCGTTGGTCATTATTTCAGTGATTTTTGAAAATCTATTGTATCATGACATGGCATCTTACATACCTTAACGTGGCAGATTTATTTTTTTTAAATTAAAGTTTTTGACTGAGGTTTTTTCTATTCCAAGTATGTGAAGTATGTTTCCTAATGCAGTCTGAGACAGACTTCTCTAAGTAGCAGCTATTTTTTGCATATCTTAACAGAATAACAAGGAGGAGTAAAGCAAAGAAATTAACATAAAAGATTTGGTATATCTAAACAGTGAAAATATACAAACTGTATCAGTAGGCAGTAAGAAAAGGTATAAAATTGTTATAGTGACACTTGAATGTTTTTAATTTCATTCATCTAGAGAAATTAAGGAATGGGTTGGTTGCTTTTCTTATGAAATTTGGAAGGTCTTTGTTCAGCAAACATGGACAGCTTTATTCTGGAGTGAAAGCTGAATGTTTGATGCTAGACTAATTTGGCCAAAAATGTGAAACAGTAAGTGAAAAGGAGTAATTACTGTAGCAGCTTTAAAGCCTGTACACGGAATTCTTTTGAGGAGCTCAGTGGATATGGCAGTGCATGGTAATTCAAGTAGAACTTCAGAGCTTCAACTGTTAGGTGAATAGAGGTCACATGCAGAGTAAGAGTGGCTGCCTGCAGTAATTAGGCACAATTAATAAAGTTTGCTCAGAAGGCATATTGCGCATACTGAATGGCTAGCAGTAATGACTGGTCTTAAAGATAACCATACACAAACAAACAAAATAATCATTACACATAAAACAGCTTCTTAAAAGAATTTGTAAGCTGTGGAAAATTGAAAGATTTTCTGGTTTTGTTGAAAACCTAATCAGAGCGTCATTGTTAAAGAGCAGAAAGCTAGATTTTATTTTGCAGTGAGACATTGTAATATCTATCACAGGATGGAAAAAAGTGCTGTGAAAAATCAGACTTAGAAAAAAAGGTTTGTGTGAATTGATCATGGTTTACTAAAAAAAACACTAGAAAGCCCATCTTAGATCATAACTGGCATGTTTTTTAAGTATTCAGCTTTTCTTTTAAAGTAAATGTTCTTTTGGGCATATTAGCTGAATAAATTTCTTTAAATTACTGGATTTAACAATAAGTTGCTACATGATTATTGGTTACATTTTCTGTAGGTAATTAGTAAAGTCAATAAATGTAGATTTGTTCCTACTCACCACATAATTGCCCTTTCATGCCAAGTAAACAGTGATAAGCATTAAATAAGAACTTGATAAGGTGTTTTATGATCTGGCATTTTGATGTTTCTTTAACAGTTTTTTCCAGTTTTCTTTTTTTCTGCACTGTCAAAAAATCCTATGGAATTTGAGTTTAACATGCATTCAGACTAGTAGACTTATTTCATGGCACAGCAGTGCTGCAGCAGAGTGTAAGTGTAACTGTGTTAGCTCATCCATTTAGGATTGGGTTCTGAAGTGATTAGGTGGCTTCCTCTGCTCAAACATTTGAGTAGTCATTTCACTTTGTACATGACTACTGCAGCCCACACTGTCTAGCCACAGACAGTGTTTTGTAACCCCAAAGCCACTCTGCTAAGGTTTCCTCTGTCATGCATTCAGTATAAATTCACAGCATCAAATGAAGTTGAGGACTGTTCTTCCAGAATAGTCTTAAATGAGTGTGCTGTACTTCTTGTTCCCTGTAAAGAAAATGCTACGAGGCTGTCGCATTTTTCTACTTAAATTGTTCTGATCACGTTTCATTGACTTTGCTCACTTGAAAAAAATTGTTAGCATTTTTTGAATATTTTTTTTGTTATGTAGCTCAGTTACAATTTTGAGGAACTCTTTCTTGTATTCGCTTTTAGAGAAATCTATTTCCATATCCAAAATTTTTAAATAATATTGTGATATCCAATTTTGAATAGATATTAATTTGCTATATTTTCACATAATCTCTATGTGCAGATCTTTTTGAAGATAAGAAAATTTCTTTGTTGAAATTATATGCTGTGTTAAGATGTGGCAAAGAATAGGACTCTACAATTGCCTTTCCTGGACCCTTTTTGACAAGCATGCTTTTCCCTTTATGTTCTTTACTATTCTTGTAGGACTTGCAGTTCCTTTTGGGAGGAATTGCTGTGTGTCTGATTGTGCTGCAGAGTGAAGTCTAAGACTGAATGGAAATTCTCTTTTCCAGTCTAAGATTTAGGGGGGGTTCCCATTTGAGAAATGCCAGATAAAATGGACAAATATGGTAATTTTGTGCACTCACCCCATGGACAGTTTTTCACAAATTTCATTAAAAAGTTGGACAGAAAAGATTTAAGTTATACACTTGGTCAAATAGGAAAAGCTCACTGTCTTGGTAACTCTGATAAAAAAGTTTAACTTTCTTCTAACACTAGGATTTAGGACATGAAAAATCCAGAGCTTGCAGCTCTCCAAATAGTAATCCAGAAGAGCACTGTTAAGCATCCTGTTGACAGGGTTTATGTACCACTGAGGAAAATTCAGACCCTCTATCTCTCCCTGTAATCTGAGTTGATGGTACTTGTCATTTGAAATATATATACACCTGCTAAGCATGCTTTTTTCTTTCTGATGAAAGCAGTCCTGCTGAAAGCATGTCGTAAAACTTGGTTTTATTGCAGAGGTACACAATGAATCATAATTTCTTGCAGGCTCAGAGGCTGCCTATGTAGGATCAACAACTGAAAAACTGAAAATGTGAATGATATTTTATTTATGGTAGGGACCTATAGAGTATATCTCACATTTGTACCTCCAGTTTTAGGCTGCATAACAATGTACTTGGTGGATATGGTATTTGAAGTATTCTCTCTAGTGAGGTCACTCTGAGCACAACTAAGATTTTTTTTTTTCAAGTAAATAGCAGTGATATTAATGTTCTTTATCCCGTCTGTCCATTTTTTTAGCCATTTGGGCAGTTGAGAATGAGATTAAGGTGTAAAATTTCAAAATTTACTGTGAAAGAAAGTAAGGAGAATTTACCAGTTAGCCCTTGGTGTATCTATGCCTCAAAGCTAAGAATTTTCATTAAATCAGATTTTGACTGATAGAGATTTCTCTTACAGAAAATGTGAAGAATCTATCTAAAAACAAACTTTAATTCCATGTATTAGCGGAGTCAAGTTATGATGACCTTGGATACACTCTAAACCAATTTTTAATGATTACTGTCAAAACAGTTCTTTTTTTATTGAAAAGTAATGGCCTGTGATATATTGAAGGCCAGATTAAATTATCCTGACTATTCCTTCTGGTCAAAGTCTCTAAAATTGGGAAAAAAAACTATCTGGAGTTAAGCTTAAGTGTAAAAAGAGGCATAATGGGTAAGATGTGTAGAATGAAATTTCAATGTAGTATACATATACCTGTACATATATATGTACAGTGTGTGTGTGTGTGTGTCTGTGCTGGTGAAGTAGATAACAATTCTGTAATCAAGTTGCATTTTATGTGTTTGGGGTTTTTTCCTCTGCATCCGATTTTGTGCATCATGGACTTTGTACATTCCTAGATGCTAGAATGAAAACACCTTATTGGTAAAGATTGAGCTAAAATTTGATACTCCAGTATGGTTTGTCAACATCTAATCTCAGAGAACTAACATCTTAATAATCTAGATATTTTTTTTTTGGTACATTAAATGCTGTTACTTTGGTCATACTGTGTGACATGGCTGTAATAGCCAATCGACATTAATCCTGAAAAGTGTTGAGCAACGAGTTTTAATGATTAGAGTAGTGGTCTTTTGTTGTCTGTCTTCTTTTGGGCCTTAAATAGAAAAAACTAAAAAAAAAACTAAATTTACTTTAAACAGGCGGGGTTTTTGGAGATTTTTTGGCTTGTTTCCAAAAAAGAAGTAATATATGCTCACCTGTGTGACCAATCTGAGACTCTGCAAGGGGGGGATTATTAAAAAGGAAGTGAGGCAACGCAGCCAACAGGAAATGCAGCAAATTTCAGATGAACAAAATTAGACCTGTGGGATCAGGAGAGAACTGAGAGAACAAGGTGCTAAAGTCTCCACAGAATTGTGAGAATAGTCGCAAAAGGGTTTTTTTTTCATAATACTTATTTTTGCAAGTACATTTTCTAAGATGATAAACAATTTCTTGCTTTCTGCAACTGAGATTCTTCATATGTATCAAACTAGATATTTGAATTTTACTCTGCTTACTCAGCTCTTCATACCAGCATTTACAGTGGTTTATAGTGTTAAAAGCCATGCAATTGCTTGGAGGATGGGGTGAACATAAAAAACTTGCAGAATGCATGGAATTCAGTGTCCTGAGACGTGTGTGATTGGTGACATACCACAAAAAACTCGCAAGCTTATTCCCATATGTAAAGGAAACATTTGAAATGTACAAAGTGGAAAGCTCAGTGTGGAGCTTTGTACTAACAGTTTCTGTACCTGGAGTTTCAGGTGTTATGTGCTCATTCAGAGGTAATTTAACTGCTCTTTGGACTCTTGGTGAACATATGCAGTGCAGACTTTCTCTTTTGGTGTAATTCTTTATTTTCCTAGTGCTTTTTCTTATATAGATATATTAGAAAAACTGTTGCACGCCTGTGTTTTTGAATAGTTGTGACATTTTTGTGTATTGTTTCATTGTCAGATTTAAGAGGTTATTTGTTGGTATCTTCAGAGTAATGAAGTAATATCTCCTGCCTAAAATGGGGCAATGTTTCAAAACTTCAGTAGGTATGTTATCTTGCGTGTTGTATCATGTTAGAGCAAGCTATTAGAACAGGTTTTTATATGTATTTAAGTGCCCAAATAAAAACATCCTGTCATGCTTTGAGACACCTCAGAGTTTTTTTGAAGCTTTTTCTTCATCCATTGATTTGTCTGTGTATTTCATGCTGTCAGTCTCCTTTAACTTTTTTTATAGGCAATGAACTGTCCCTGCTTTTTACTTTGCATACACTGCAACTGCAGTATACGCCTCCCTCACCTTGTGAAACTTCAGTGTTGGTGTGCTAAATAGTTGTATGTTATGTACTAAGTCAGTCAGTAAAGTTTTAGTGCAGATGATTTCCACCTTTTTGTTCTCATCACAAGCATGTGACATCCTACAAAAGTGGAATAAATCATATTAACACTACCTGCAGGGGAAGGGTTGGGGGAAGAACAGGGAGGATGTGGAGGTTATTCTGTGTATGCTTAGCTGAGCATGACTTGCACTGGAAACTTCAGTTTTACTTTTGTTGAGTATTAGAGTAGTTTGTTGAATAATTAAAACGTGCTGCACTAAGAGGGAAAAAATCCTATCAACAACTTTTGCTGATGATTTTTCTGACTTAGGCAAGCACCTTTTTGTGAAGGTTTCTTTCCCTGTGAGACCGTATAGGTTTTGGAGCAAGAAGTTTGAGTTATACGGTCAAAGCATAGTTTGTAAATTACAGCAGAAGATTAATTTTTTTTTCAAATTCCTGTGGAAAATAGCACTGAAACTGATAGTTGAGGTACTTTAGTTTTTTTACTTGATTTTACTTGATTACTTAGATTTTTTTTTTTCCCAAAGTCAGTCAGGCACTTCTGTTCCATAACATTTAAATGGGATTTAATACTTTGTATGAAGTGATTGCATAGGCAGAAGAGGTATCAAGATAAATAGCTGCATATGTACTATGTGTTGCAAGGTAAAAAGGTTATTAAAAACATAACTTAAAAAAAAAGGTAATAGGTTTGTATCATTCATATGTTTGGTAATTTTAAAGTGAATTCAACACTAAGTAAATACACTTTTCCTTAAGAAGGTGGTGTAATGGATATTGAAGTAACCACAGATATCCTGAAGTTAGAATTTAATTCGAAGTGTCTTTACTTAAATTTGCGTCAAATTATGCAGGATTGAAGAGGCTCACACACTCTTTAAGCGGAGTAATGCCTGAGCTCTAATCATATTAGCAGTCCTCAGAGTCCTCAAAATCTTCTCTCTATTGCAAACTACTGAAGGTTTTCTGTGAGTGGTATGGCACTATGTTTGGATTGATCTGATGGTCAGTTCCCATGAAAGGCCTTAGGACATCTGTTCCCACTGCTTCATGTGCATCCTCAGGAGTCAGTTGAGTTTGTGAGTTTCCTAAATTGGCCCCTGCACAATTGTCTGAGCAGCAGGGGCAGCTCAGTGGAAGTAGCAGAACCAGGGCTGCTATTTTCAGTGACAGCTGGTTGTTAAATACAAAGTTAAATGCAAAGTTAAACTTCACCCAGTGATTCCATGATACCTGAGATACCTGAGTGTCTGCATTAAAATATTTTCACTTTAACTTCTAAGCTTGCTATGTCACCATATATTTCATCAGTTGAAGACCAAGAAGTTTTTGATGAAAATAATTCTTGTTCAACAGAAAGGAGAAAAAAACCTATACTTTTGTGATTTGTTTTATTCTTCATAGTTTGAAACAGTTTTTTGTGTGATCTTGAAATCTGATTCTTTATAGACCTCTAATTCACTTCTAAATGAAATATAATTTTCTTAATTGTGGTTCAGTTTTAAAGACTTTTCTCCGATATTTTAAAGAAACGTGAAATTTACTGCTTTTTTCCCCTGGTTTTATTTAGTTCCATTCTCTGTTTATAATGTCTATGTGGGAGGGGAAAAGAAACACCTACCAAACATGCACTGTCCACCAACCAAAAAACCACAAAAGCAAAATATACTAAAAAGACCCCAAACACCAACCACTTGTCCCAAACCCCACAAACCAAAATAACCCCTTTTGAATTATGCCACTGGAGCATTTCCTTAAGTGCCAATATTGTTTAAATTGGTGCCTTTTGCATGTTGCAACTGGAGAACTAACATTATAATTGTTGATAATAGAGAGCTGAGTTGAGTAATAGACCTGTGGTAAAGATGCTCAGGTCTTTGGCCTCTCTAATGTTGGTTTAGCATTTCAGGAAGATCACATTCCATGTGTGTAATGATGAGGACCTTCAGCCAGTTTACTGATTTGGCTTAAAATATTGACTACAGCCCTGTACTGGTTTGCGTGCAGTTTTTCAGTGATGTATAATTTATGAGAATTTGTCTTAAATAGTTTCCTGAGGATGTACTGTGGATATGTTTTCCTTATTTTTAGGCATCATGCCTTTATTTTTCTTGATGATTGCATGTTTTTCATAGGCAGCATTTTAAATTTCTCTTTTTACAAAAAAAAAAAAATTAGACTTTCCTTTTTTGTATATGGTAATTACGTAGTTGGAGTGTGTGTGGAAAGAACAGAAAGGGGCTTTGAACAATTTTTTTGAATGGAAATACATGGTGCCATCCCATCTCACTTAATACTAATGAGCTATTCTAGTTGCCCCAGCAGTAATGAGCGTTAGTTAAAATAAACTGGACTCTTTGCTCATTTGCATCTAGTATAAATTTTAATTTTATTTTACTTGCTGTAAGATGAAATACGCTAATTTTTAGAAAATACATTGCAGCAGCTTTACTTTTCTGATAACTGCATCACTACAGCATATACAGGAAATGTTTTACAGGCTATATTAGTAGTGGAAGAGAAAGTCATGTTTGTCTCCCTTTTGTAGATAGCCAGTTCATGGTTTTTTCACGCTTTTCCATTTGCAGAGAACTTCTAACAATTATTTCTTTACTTATTTTCTTATTTTGAACCATAAAGAGTTCCTGAAAAGGACTTGAATTTTCCCCAGTTGTTTTTTATCTTAAAATTTTAAAATACAACCTCAGTCAAATTTCTGGGTTTTTTCCCCATTTTTTTTTTCTTTAGCATGCACAATGTTACAACATAAATTTTTGTGCAAATCACAGATAGTGCAAGAATGCTTAACTGTGGAAAAGGATTTTGTGTTACTCATCACTCACATGGAGGAGGACTTGAAGTAGGGGTGAGGGGATGAAAAAAAGTTGATTCTTTCTTTTGTGACTTAGCTTCTGTTGATTCTTGCAGTGTTCTTCCTTTACTAGGTTGTCTTATATTATGGCTTCTTGAAATTTCAGTCTCAAGTGTAAACAAGAGGGAATAATTTTGTCCTTCACCGGGTAAAAAAAAAAGAACCCTAATTCCAACTCTTCATGCCTCTCAAACATCTTAAAGAAGCAAAATAGGGCACAAGCCCAATTTTTTTTTGCTTTTCAGGTCTCCTTTAAGAGCAGAGACAGCCATGATGCAGCAATTTTGGAGGTAGAGGCAAGTAAATGTTTTACTTCTTGTAAACATTCCAGTAAGTTTTTGCAAATCACCTGTTATTTGAGAAAACTCAGGGGGAGAGGCTCAGGTTCTTTTTCAACCATTCCTAAATTTGCTTTGTATGATTCTATGTGAGGAAGAGTATATTTAAGCTTTTATTGACTATTGACAGGTTTCACATCAGTTACACACTGTTGCAATACCCAATTGGTGTCAGAATACGTAGCTCTAATAGTAGAAAGGTTTTTGTGATAACAGTTGTTGAAGTTTTTTCTTTTGAACTGATCTACAAAATGAAAATTTGTTGTGTGGGCTGTAAGTGATTTTCTCCTTAGAAAAATAGAAAAAAAGTGTTGATTGTTTCTTACCTGCAGCTGCTGATGTTCAAATCAGCTCTTTGGCATTCTCACTTGGGACTGTTGAGCAACCTCTTACATACTGGTACGAAACCTGTAACTATTTCTGTGCTAGGGACATGTCTGAAAGCTCATGTTGAGTTTCTCCTGATGGCATCACATCTTTTTGAAGGCTGTATTAGAGGTACAGGAAAGAAATATCCATCTGTTTTGCTGATTTCTTTTTTTTTTTTTGGATCTTCCTATTCCTTATTGTGAATAAAACCAGACAGTTTGCATCATTGCATAAGAATACAGGATTGCAAGTTTGGCAAAGTTTTGCTTAATTTCTGTTTTGGGAGGTGGGAACAAACGTTCTAGTCCATGTTAGAGGGCTACAGTGGGAACAGCAAAGAAGCTAGATTTTGGGCAGCTCATGTGAAAGAATAGTTCAGTAGGCATAAAAAAAATTGCTAGTTAATAAGCTGTATTGATCCAAATTAATACCTGTGACAGTTTGAGAAGGGTGAAAAGGGAAGAAGGAGGTGGGAGGTCAGGACCTGTCAGTTGGCAGTAAATCCTTGTCATCTCTTGGAAATGCATTTTGAGAAAAGCTGTAATGCTTGTGCTTTTCTGAAGAAGAGGAAATGTTTAGAATGAAGAAATTGACCTTTCTTCTACCTGTCTCGAGGATGTGAGCAAAGTGTGTAATTATTTTTGTCCTCAATTTTTGTAAGATGCTGTCTTATTTTCTAAGCTGGATGAAACCACTGTAAAATGTAAGAAAAGCTTCCACACAATGACCTTTTCTACCCAGTCTTACCTCCTTCAACTTTAGTAATTCAGAAGTATATTAAGTTAAACTGTAAAACTTTCATTGGATTTTTTTGTGGGTGCAGATAAGCATGCAATCTGAAAACATATATAATGGATATTTTAATGAAAGAACTTGGAACTTGTCGTTTGAAGAACAAAAGCAGTTAGTTTTTTAATAACTTTTTGCATGTTTCTTATAAGGTACTGGAATTTGTTTAAAAGTTGCTCTTTTTTAAAAATAGTGACCTGGGTAGCACAGCAAGGATTTATTTTGCTCTCCTGTAGCTTCATGCTGTAATGACATTCTGTTTGCCTCTTTTAATCTGCCTTGTATTTATTAATGATATTTCTCTCTGCATTAATATCTTTGGTAGCTGAGGGAATGTGTTGAAAAAAACAGAACTTGATTTTTTTTATAATAAGCCTTAATTTTGCATATTACAGTGACTTGCCATGGGGCTGTGATAATTTGGTTAGTTATAGATCTTAGTTTGCATACTCAGTTTTACTCAAAATGGTGGAAGTGAAGATGTCAGCAAATAAATTATTTAATGAATCTTTTAGAAAATCACATTCCTTTGGTGAATGCTTTTGTACATTTTATCAGAATTTGTGATAAAATGTACAGAATTTTACAAAGTTCTGTACAAAGTTCTCATGAAACCAAGTGTCTTTGGGGGGATGATAAGGTCTCCTAAACAGCAGTTGTATGACTGCTTATTGAATGGGATCTTGAAGGATGCATATCTAGACATTGTCTCCTGAAACCAGTATACATGTAAATATTGTGATTTTTAACTTTGAATGAAAATTATGACTAGCTTTCACTTTCTTTTGTGCTTATGTAATGAGCAGGAGGTTTATTAAATGTTGTTTCCCAATTTGAAAAGTGATTACTCCTTTACAGAAATTATTTTCATTATTTATTGTATTCATTATTTCATTAGTTTCACAAGGGTTTTACTTTCAGTGTTGCACAGATGCTACATAAAGAGCTGGTGCTAGTGTACAGTATTTTAAATGAACTAAAAAATCTGTGATTTTCAGCTCATTAAGTGTAGAAAGGGAATAAAGACTTCCAAACTCATACCATAAGGACAGATTCATTGAAGGACCAGGGAACTTTCTGTGAAAACCAGCAGAGAGAGTATGAGGACTTGCAATGTTAAAGTCGTATTGTTGATGGGGTTTTTTTTGTTTGTTTTTGGTAGGGTTTTTGTTTATTTTTTGGTTGGTTGGTTTTTTGTTGTTGTTGTTGTTGTGATGTTTGTTTGTTGGAGGGGTTCCTTTAATTTTTGTTTGCTTTGGGTTTTTGGTTTTTTTCTGGGTTTTTTTATGTGGTTGTTGGGCTTTTTTGTTTGGTTGTTTTTTTTTTTTTTAAATCACTGGAGCAGTGAAGGGGGATCCTGAACATCCATCACTTCTGTGCTGTAGGAAAGACTTCCCTTATATATTGTCATTAGTATTCTCAAAAGCCATTTAATATCAGTGTCAAGCTGCCAATCAGCTATACAGTCTTTAACTGGCATGACTATTACTACATTTTAATCCAGCCTCGAGATCACATGGCACGTGCTGGAATACTCCTCATTCTGTAGTCATAATCAGTAGAGTAGCTGCATGAAATTGGTCATAAAGAAGGTTTGGAACAGTGGTCACACTTGGAGTTACCTAGGTGGTAGCTTGGTTGTGTCAAATCCCATGTAATTGTAGCAAGGATTTGAGGCAACTGCTGCAATAAATCTGTAATTACAGACTCTGTGCAAGGTTTCAGTCTTAAATACAGGGAAAACTTGTGTGCTGAGATGGTTTCAGGCGGAGTTCTGAATTCTTTCAAGGGCTCAACTTTAGTTTGTTAGCCCATGTTTATTATCAGTTCTGTATTCAGTGGCAAATTTGACTTTTCTGTATTCTTTGTAACAAAATTTAATTTAAAGTAGAAGTTAGTTTATTTAATTGGCATTTATATCTTGCCCACCACTTTCCATTTCCATACTTTCCATACAGTCCAGTGATAAATGGATTTTGTTTTGTAATTGTTGTGACTGCATAAATTTGAAAGAATAGGACTCTTCAAGGAGGGAGTGAAATGGTTAAAACGCCAAGATATGCTTGTCTAATCCCTGTAAGAGTAAATTGTTAGAGTTTGAGTAAACTCACTGTTCAGCAAAAAAAAATAAGAAAAAAGAGAGAAAACATCAGGCTAGACTGTTACTATTAAATGTGTTAAAATCTAACCAACTTAACAGTGGTGCTAAATAAAATGCTATATTCCTTGTTCCACTCAGTACTGTACTACTGATGGTGGGTCACTGTTGAAGAAAAAGTTTAATAAATTGTGGACAATAGCAAACCACACTATTATTTATGCACTGCTTGGAAGTATTACCATAGTATGAATCCAAACCAGACAACATAAAGGTCACATAGCCCTTTCCTCAAAGAGTGGAAAAAAAAAAAATAAAAGGGGAAAAACAAACTCAAGCAGAAAACCTATATGAATGGAGGCTCAACCTAAGTAAATAAAAACATTGCAGTAAGCTCATGAGCTTTCTAGCTATAGAGCCAGTGAGTTAGTATATGGGTTAGAATGGCCATGAAGTTCAGCTTTGCAGTTGCTTCTGACCTGTAAAGAACATCTTGCCCTGTCTGGGCAACACATTGTGTTTGGTAACATGGTCTGAAGTTATGCCACTTTGTAGCATAATGTCTGCTCAACAGCAGTATTCTGTAGAAAATATTTGTTGCATTAATCAAAGAAGTGGACCATCTTTTCCAAAAATATCATGGACTGTAGAGGAGGCGACTATTTAGAGCAGAGCAAACCACCATATAAGCACTGAGGTAAGAACCCCAGGCAGTGACCTGTTTGAGTACCTGGTCACTAAGATAAAGCCCTTCTGTAATAGACAGAGTTCTGCTGATGGCAGAATTAACTTTGGGCACCATTTCTGGTCTCACTTCTCTCCATATAAAATGCAAGACATTATTCTAATGCTTTTACAAATCAGAAAATTTGGAACATAGTACCATGGGAGAAATGACTGCGTTAAGAGATGAGAGCGAATAACTGAGTGAGCGACATATTAATGATAAAATTTTTAGTGGAAATCATTCCTAAGTGATTACAAAAACCTTTTAAAAATTTGCCTTTATGTAATAAGGCAGTATTGGTACTGGTGTATGATGAAGAGGGGAGATGGGGAAAAAAAAAGTGTAATTTCACAGGACATATCAACCAGGTTTCAACAGCTGATTGATGAATGGTTGATGAAACCATGAAAAAACCTTGTTGATGTCTTCTGTGATATTACACATTTTTAAGAAGATTCCAAACCTTTTTGCCTAAGTGAACTTTATTTTAGAGTTAATCATTATGCTGCAAATGATAAGATTTTTTTTCTTTGACACACTCTTGCTTACATACATGGGACATCGTGTGCTAGTTTCTCCGGTAAGCAACTGAGATGTAGCATTTGCCGTGGAAGGAAGCTGATTGCTTTGTAGGCCTAACTTGGCGTGGAAACTGAGTTTTCAGAATACTTAACTTTTAATAGTAATTGATGCATTGCGGTAAGATTGCATTTGACGTACGTGGCGCTTCTGAATGCCAACATGTCCCCTGGGCAGTCAGAGCGAGGGGCTCCCCACCCTCCCTGCCTTTTGGGAGTGGCTGGGCTGCTGTGTGTCCTGCCAGAGGTGTGACTGACAGCTGGCAGCTTCCTCCAGGGAAGATCTGCCTGTGCTACTTGTGGAATGTGTCACTGAGCCAGTTCAGCTTGCTAAACAGGCAAAACCCCATCTGACAGCAGTGGTTTGCTGCCGTGTTAACTGGCTCTGCAAGGCCCCAGCAAGAGCTCCTGCTGGTACAAAGAAGAGAGAAGGAGAAAGGAATGGAGCCACTTCTCATGTGGGAGTGAGAGTTACCCCTGCAGCTGTGTTAAACTGAAGTCTGTGGAGGAAACCCTTCTATACAAGAAAACTCAGAATTGTTCTGTTTTTTGGATTTGGGACAGTTTCTTTCTCTGAAGTGACTATGCAAGATTAGTGTTCTAATTATAAGCGCAGACATTGTGTCTGAAGTTGTCAGTATTCATTGAAGCAACCACTTAGGGAGAAGTTTGGTTTATGTTTAGCATTCTACTTTCTTGTTGGCATAAGAGGCACTTTTAATCCAAATGTACAAGGTAGCATTTAGCTGCCTAGACATTTGAGTCTTTGTGCCATCTTGGCACACCTAAAGGAAGCAGAAGTACATCTTTGAGGAAATCTCTAAAGAAGATCCATCCCAAGAATTGAAACAAGAAAGGGGAAATAAGAAAAATACTAGGTATTATCATATAAGTACTTGATACACTATTTTTCACTAAGGTCAGGATTCCACAAAGCACTCCAGTTTATGTATGAGAGCTGTTGTAATATTGATTACATCCCTTGCCCTGTTTTTTCCAGTCTGACTCTGCCTGCTCTTATCAAAACTTGGTTACTGTTTACACATCCAAATTACCAAGAGCCATTCTCAAGAATTGCAAGATACAGATTCTGAGCTAAAACTCTGGCATTGCAACCATGTCAGCCTGGTTCTAGCAATAAAAATGCTTTGCTTTCCTGCACGTGGCTTCTTTTTTTCTGTATTTATCTGCATTCTTGTAACCCACAAGTAAAGTTCTACTGGCAAAGTGTCACAGGTTAGATTATAAAAGTTCTATACTCTATCTTTTCCCTTCCCCAATCTGTCCCTGAACCATTCTGAAAAAAATCAGCAGTGTTAAATGTTTGTTTCAGGTCTTTTGAGTATCTTTCTTTCTCATTTCTCTGAGCAAAACAGTTTCTTTATGGCTTGGGAAGTTATTTGAGTTATTTGAAGTTACTAAACTACTACCGAGGTATGTTTGGTTTGAGTCATGAGTCTCTTTTTTAATTGCTTTGACAGTTATTTAGGACATTGTGATCTTTAGGTTTTTACTGTTGTCCTGGAGTGACAACAGTAAAAACCTAAAGACCACAGTGTCCTCAAATAAAGCTAACAACATATTACTATAACAGTAATTTTATTTCACATTACAAGTCTTATTTGAGTTTATAGAAACAGTAGTAACTTCATGTTCTTAAACCAGGGTCACGTTTTTGTACATAGAAAAAGTAATAAATATAAACTTGTTACCTTTTTACTTCATTTTTTTGGGAAGAGGAGAAAATAGGGAAGAATTTTCAGATTTCTTTTTTTTAAATTTGGCTTCTGTGCATAGTTTTATGCTGTATCTGAAATTTGTCTATTACATTGTGGGCTAAGAGATGGTGCTTTTTAATTTTCTTGGCACACTGAGGTTATGTTAATGCGTTCAATGTAAGTTTCTGTTAAAAATATTCTGTAGTAACATCTTTGTATACTTTCATGCAAAGCTTTGGAGTTAGTGAAATTTCAGTTTTCTTTCTATGTGGTAAGCAGTTACAGAAAGATGTTAATGTTAGTAATGGTGTATTATTGTAAATGTTAGCAGCATGGGAAAAAGGGAAGAAAAATTCTCTTTTAAAAAAGTTTCCAGTTATTTTGTAACAAAAAAGGCAAAGGGTTGGGAGGAATATATTGCACTTTTACAGAGTTTTCTTCAATATACTCCCTTAAGACCTTCACAAAGATTTACACAGAGGAAACCCTATTGATATATCTTGTTTTTTTTTATCTACATGAGGCATGTGCAACTTCTTGAGGAAATGCTAACAGCAGAATGATAGGATTTTCAAGCAAAGGCTGAGCCACAGGACTCTGGAAGCAATAGGCCAATTGAGAGGAAGAAAGTAGAAGTGTGGATGTGTTGGCATTAAAATGCAAGGTAGCAGCAGCTGTTTATTCTGATACTTCCAAAAGGTCGATTAGCAGTTACATTTTTTTCTCCTCTTGATATTTCTTTCCCCTCCTTTTCTTTAAGAGGTCTGTAAATTCTCTGGAAAAAAACACAGTCACTTACTCCTAATCATAAAAAAATGTGAAATTTCAAAAATTCATGTATGAATTACTGTAGTTTTGTCAGCTTCATAGGCTTTTAACATAAATGAATGAAAGTTTCTGGAATTCATGTTTAGATAAAGCAGGAATAGCACTTGAAGAGAAGTGTGGGTTTATTTTGATACTTCTTCACCCTTTCAGTTTGTTCAACATCACTTATATGTGGAGCTGTCATAAAAGAGCAGGAGCCCAAGGGTTTGAGGATGAGTTTAGCTGCGAAATAGATCAATTTAACACTGAATTCAAATTATTGGTGAGGGGAATGTTAATGTATTGGCCAGGTTTGCTGTGCAAAGCAGCAATCAAGTGGTTGGTTGGTTTTTTAAATAAACAAGGCAGAGGAAATAAAACGTGCAATGGAGAAATAAAGATGGCTGAAATTCAGTAAAGACAGATTCCACAGTTATGTGCAGCAGTTTCTGTTGATGAAAGTTACATGATAGTACTTCAGAAGAGGAAAGAAAATGTTCCAAAACATGTACAATTATACTACTAGCCTAGGAGCTGGTCATGTCATCCACTGAATATAAAAGTATAATTTGTTTTATGTTTTTTTTTACTTGGCCAAGTGCTAATGACTAATATAACACAGAGTGCAGATTTCCAAATGCAGCATGCTGTAAATGGCATTCCAAATTGGAGTCAAGAACCGCGCTTTAGGGTTGGGGGTTTAGTTTGTTGTTTTTTGTTTGTTTGCTTGATTTTCTCTTAACTGTTTAGTATGTGTAGACTAAAAGACTGAGAGGCCAATGAGCAGAAAGTTTTTCCCCTGTAAATACAATTGAGGAATAGTGATAGCACTTTACTGGAAACAATACAGTAAGTATTCCAAAATGTGAAATCACTGCTCAGGTGTTTCCCTAAGTTCCCAGATCATTAAATCAGAGGTGCCTATGATGTTTTGTGTTCATTGCACAGATGAAAGTAAAAGTTTCATATTAATGATAAAATGAAAAACTGGGATGATTACCTTGAAGCTATAAGTAAGGGTGCACCTCATTATGCTATCTATATGTTTTACCTAATCATTCACAACTGCAAAAAGCTTCCAGTCCTAAGTAAAAACACAGGAACCTAACTCCTGATGAAGTCCTTTATGGCTGGACTGGGGATGCCTTCCTTTATATATATATTTTTTTTTTTTCTCACCTCCTGGGCAGTGGTTTGCAGGAGGGCAAAGTAGGAAGCACTTCCTTCTGTGTTTCTGTGGCCCAGTATTAGGGCACTCCTGGAACACCACCTGGTGATGTTGGTGACTTTTTACCTGAGGCAGTAATAGGATCTTGATGCTCAGTTCCTGGACCACATACAAACCGCTGGATAGTTACATTGCATTTTCTTAGAGTTGCAGCTTCTTTCTTCAAGCAAATCTCTTGAAGTTGCCATGCCTTGAGTTAGTTTTGGAGAGTATATTAGATTAAGTCCTTTTGGATGGCAGCACTTTCAGATCTCCTAGTATGAGACTCACAGATGAGAAATGGTCATCAGGTTTCAGTTTAATTGAGACTCTTTTGCCTGTCAGCATGAACTTTAGCAGAGTTTTAGTTACCTTGGTAAGTTTTTGGGTGGAATAGAGGCCTGTGTTAGCCAGGCTAATATCCTGGTGTCCTAGTCTTCTTCCTGGGAAAAAGGAAATAAAATGATAAATTAAAACATAATAAAGCTGGAATACTGCCTGAATGAAAACTGAGATATACAAAAGAATCTGAATGTACTTAAAAGAGTACATTCAATAGTACTATATAGTAAAATGTGGTATTAGTGACATGTTGGTTCTGCTTTAAGAAATACCTTTTCATGTTCACAAAAACAGATCTATTCTAGATTTTTCTTATACATATATATATAAGTAAAATTTTAATATCCTGTTAGTTATTTTTAAAATAAAAATTGTGAAGTGTTTGAAATAATTTGAGTAATTTAGTACGTGGTACATAGGTGCTGTTTGAAAAGGTATTTAAAAGAATATTTACTTTTGTCATCCTTTTTCCATCTAAAGCTGAATAGTGGAATCACCTTTATACTGACTAATAATGTTCGTAATCTCAGAGGCATACGGGTTTATGCAGAAGTGATTTTAGAACAGTTGCAGGTTATTTTGAAGTTAGTTTCATTAGTGACTGATGATGAATGGACTTGAGTTGTGAGTTAAAATACACTTACTGGCTCTATTTCCTGGTTAGAGAATGCTCTGTGGAATGTGTCCACTCTCACTGATCAGGCTTTATTGGTCGAAGCCTGTAGTGAAAAATGTGTTTTGTACCTTGTGATTCAGAATATGGAAGTACTTCCCTTCAAAAAGCCATCTGAACCAGGAAGACTTGCATTCAGGATTTACTGGTATTCAATTTAGTTTTAAGAGAATTCAGTGTTTATTTAGTGAGTGGTCAATGTGTAAAAGAATCACAATATTTTCAAATGTTTCATATGGCTTATTCCCTTTTCTATATGGGAATAAAACTATACTTGGATATCAGTGTTACTGCATCCATATAAAGTTTACTATGCCAGGAATACTGATAAAGTGTTAAAACTCTAACCTGTAGTCCGAAGTCAGAGAAATGAACAGTCTCAGTCCTCTGCCTGGGTAAAGTTTGTTATTTCATAGGAATTTTAAGTATCAATTTTAAAAATTGCATTCATCTCTAATGAATATATTCAGCTATTGCGTTTACACTGTGCATTTCATGTGCTAAATTCTCAATTATTTCCCTGTGGGTACCGATGCATGCAAAACTTCTGTACTTTTATCCCACAACAGTGAAATACTCACTCTTAACAGGCTCCTGGGCTTTGATAGCACTTGATAATACAGCTTGTTCCACAAACCTTATTTTTCACACGGGCACAACTTGAGAGAAATATGCAAGAAGAAATTGCTGGGGAGATGCAGTTGTGTTGTCAGTTTGACAGAAAGTTCCCGTTTTTGACCAGGTTTCTGCTGGCTGGGCTCTCCAGAGCTGTTTCCATGCAGCCCCAGCCCTGGGCTGCAGCGGCTCCCTTCACTCCTGCTGGGATCAGCAGCTTCAGAAACATCCAGGCTGGTGGTTGGAGCATGTAGGAACCATTCTGACTGCAGGGCACATCTGAACTTGGGACAGTGCCTGGTTTGAAGTCTCCTGAGCACGAAGTCTATGTTGAGGCTTTGAGACAGAGAACAGAATCCTCTTGTGTCATTTAAATATTAGGTTGTATCATGCTGCCAGAGTTGTTTTTTTTTAAGAACATTTCATAAAAGATGTTTTAGATAATGTCCTTTGATAATGTTTGACAGCTATGGGCTAGTTTAACATGTGCTGGAAGACACCCACTTTTTCAATCCAAAATTGTCTTGGTGTGGGGGCTTGGTATACAATAATAATGTATAATTAAAGATTCGATAAATAGCACTAACTTTGTTTGACAGTCAGAACAAGTATGTGACTATTAATTTAAGCAACTAATCAGTTGTTTCTATAGGTGAAAACTTCGGTCGGAAATTCAAAATGTGGAGTAAGCTGCCATGTTCTCCCTGACATTGGTCGGGGACTATCCCCTCAGCATACCTTTTTAACCTTTTTTACCAGCTTTCTGCTTGTGAACTGCTGCCATTAGAAACTCAGTAGGAGCAAAAAGTCTGTGTTAATTTGCCTGACTGTAACTGCACAATTAAAGCAGTTTATCAGCAGGGGTTAGGACAATCAGTGTGTTCTGATGCTTCATGTTATAAAATTACTTCTGTTGTTCAAACAGATACTGTAATTAGTGCATCATTTTAAACTGATTTTCTGCGGGGCTGGCTTGGAGTTTCATCTGATAAAAACCTCTATTTTTGGTACTTACCCAAGCACTTATTTTTTTTTCAGGCCTCCTATAAATTAACAACTTCTATTGAAATGTTAATATCAGGACTGTATCATTCAAATACAGGTTTGGGGATGGACGAGTTGTTTTTCAGGATTTTTTCCTTGTTTTTTATCAGTTGATCTATCAAGACCTAAGGTTCAGTCGCAAAAATGGAAGGCTGAAGCCACAATTTACACTTGTTACTGTAATACTAGCATTTAATACACAGATGAGCAGGTTGCTTCATACCAGATAACAAAGATGACTGTGTTCTGTCCCTGGCACGTACATAGTTGGATTTCACTTAGGATAGTTTCATGATGAGAAAGTCTTCTAAGGGGCAGTTATATGCTAAAATATGGTCCCTGAGCACCTCTGTTTCCCAGCTACAGCACTGACTGTGTGTTGGCACTCTGTAACCCTTTATGGTTGTAAATTCCCTTGTCCAGCAGAAAATGAGGGGGGGGAAAGTGGGGAGGCATCTGCTGCATCAGCATATGGTCTGAAAGGCTGGTGTGGTGCTGGGGCCAGTCCCAGTGGGAGCAGTAAGGGCTGCTGCTCGCAGGGGCAGTGAACCTTGGGAAGTTGTTACACTGCTCAGGAAAGGATGCAGTAATACCACAGTAAGAGATTATCCAAGGGATTTTTGCTTCATTATGTCTGGACTTCTCATCAATACGGATCAGCTGATGTGGAATTATTTGTAGACTGAGTGGTTTATTCCTTGTACAATGTTACAGAAATCTTCTGTCTTCTGGATGTTTGTTTTGAACTATCTCTGCAGCAGAGAAGCCAAAAACTTAAAAATACAATGCTGTAGCTCAGGTTGGCAGAAGAGTTGCAAGAATCGAAGTTTTGTTAAACAGCACAAGACAGACAGCTCTTGAAAGGTTGGGAGTATATGACTTTAGGGCAAACTGCATTCTTCTAAGATTCCTCTGACTTGGTTTTACCAGTTCAACTGTGTCAACAAATGGTTGTAAAGTAAGATATAAACTGTGTTGAATGGTTGAATAATATTTCTCTTGGACTTACTAGTTCAGATATTGTTGCATGGCCGCAATACATACCATGTCTTACTTAAAAATACTAAAATTAGATCAGGACTAGAATTAATTTATACAGATCTTATTTGTGACCTTTTAGTTAAATTTAACTTCTGTTTCAAAATTCTTTAAAATCAATGTGTTAGCTTTATTTTTTTTTTTTAATTCACATAGCTTCTTTTAAACTGCTCTTCAGATTATTTTTGGAACTTTGATATATATGTGTGAATGTTTTCATTATGGAAAAGAAATATTCACCTAGAGCTGCTGTCAATTGTAATGTACCTACAGCACAATTTATTAGACAAAATATATTGTGAGATTTTTACTAAATAGCTGAATTTCTTCTCTTCACATCTTACCTCTTCCATTTGACTGTGAGAAGTGGCTGTGAGTGATTATACTGTTTTTTATATCTTAGGATAATTTTAATTAAAGTTCTTAGAGTGTACTTGAATTAAACCTTTGTGTGGTTTAAAGGACTAAAGCTATTCTGATGCCTTTTAATTTTAGTGCTCAATTTGACATTATATGAAAACATTTTTCCCTTTCACTCTATCCTTTCTGTGGTTTTTGTCATTCAGTAGGGAGACCAACTTGTTTAATAGGTTGGTGAAAACAGAATTTAATAGCCTATCACTTCAAGATGAGTGAGAGTACTAAGGGTAATTTTCAACACTTGCTTGAGCTGGTGACTTTAATTCTTTAAAAGTTCTCTGCTGTTGGTACTGAGCCAGTTTTGTATCTTTTTAGTCGCCTACATTACAGGAAATTGTATGAGATGGAGTGGAAAAAAGTGCATAGAATGGAAGCTGCTCATTTTTTATTACTGTAGAGTAGCCCATAGCTTTTGAAAAAAGTACCATGTGGAAAAGTTGCTTCCACTCTTACCATGTTGCATTCATTCTTTCTTTATTGTCTAACTAGTATTTCTCTGGCTGCATATAAACAGATACTAGAATAGTATTTTTTCAGTGTTTATTTCATTTTTCTTTAATGGTATTCTGACAGTTGGAAGGGACTGGATACTGCTTCACCAGTTTTTAATTTGTCAACTTATTTTTCGTCAGTTTTTCCATACTGTGAAGGTCTTTGGGGTGAGAAATAAAGTTTGACTTTTTTTTTTTTTAGTTGACGATGAAATGTTTTTGATGGCTTTCTTTGTGTTGATATTTTCCTTTCCCAACATTTGAACAATTTTAACAATTTTGGTCAGCCTTGACACTTCTTTCATTTGGGTTTGAAGTTCTTTGAAAGGTATTGGCTAGACAGAGAAGAAACCTAACTTGGGACTCTATTCTACAGGAGTTTTCAATCATCTGCTTTGGGTAGCATACAGAAAACTAGTAAGCTGCTGTCTCATACTCGTTGAGTCAGAGATTAAGGAATTAAGAAGAAAGCTTTGGGATGGGATATGGAGATGTAAATAGGAATGGCCATTTAGGCCCAAGATGCGGGGGAGGTGCAAGACCACAACTTGAAGTTACTGTGGTATGGTGAGGTGTATGGAAAATATGGGATACAATTTTACAGTGAGCTGGACTGTAGTAGTTACCCTCATGGAACAACCTTTCTAATATTTATGTTTGATTTTATAGATTCAAGCCATTTGCAGCCTTTACCTACTTTTCTGCTTCCCCCTAAATCCCTCCCCTAGAAAAGTCCTGTAGCTACACTACTTTTTTTTTTTTTTGTGCAGCTAAATTTTGAGGACTTGTAGCGATAAATTTTTTTTAACTACCTAATACATTGACCCTAATAGCAAGATAAATATTGAGTAGTCCATTATTGTGCATAGGTACTCTGAGGATTAATGAGTGTATGTGCACAGGCAAGGGAATGAAAGCAAATCTGTCTACAGAATTAGGCTATATTTAAGGATACTGAAATTTCTGCCAAACAAGGAACACAGTGAAATTTCAGCTGCCATTTATGTTGTCCTTAATGTTCTTTAATTTAGCAGACAAGATAGTTTGGTTATAATTAAGCTTTTCTAATATTGTTGTTCCCCAAGGTTGGGGCATAAATCACTTTACTTTGTAGTTTCCTGCATCTTCAGTCTCCATTTTTCTTGTATAATTCTTCCATAAACAATCTCTGGGATGCAGGAAGACTTCACACTGCCAATCTCTTCTTGTGTATGTAATATAATTTTGAATATATGCAGTTGAATTCCTTTTTCCCCAAGTCTTAGTCGGATTTTCTGATTTCCCTGGTGCTGTTTATTCCTTCAGTGGTCATGGCCTTTCTGCTGCGGTAGCAAATGTTTCTCTCCTAAGTAATTCTCATGGCAATTTCTATTTCTCCTGACTGCTTTTTCAATAGGTAGACCTGGGAACTAGGCTGAATGGCTCAACAGTTGCTACTGAAGGACAAGGGACAATGGGCACACTGAAAGAAGAGAAATTATGTTTAAATCTAAGAAAAAGCTTCTTGTTGTGACTGAACACTGGTTGAACAGTGAACAGGTCTCCTGGAGGAGGGGATGGACTCTCTGTCCTTGGAGGTGTTTAAAACCTGGCCTATAGCAACATGCTTGAGTTGACCCTGCCCTGATCCGGGAGTTTGGATTGGATGATGTTCAGGGTCCCTTCCCACCCCGGACATTTCCTGGATCTCTGAAGTGAACTGACTTGTCTTATCTGCAATTCACTTCAAGACTGCCACATCTTGTAGTTTCTTTGTACCAAGTTATGCAGTGAGGCAAGTTGTAGTACTTCTTTCCTGCCCATCTTTTCACCATTTTCTCCCCCCAAAAAATTCAAAACAAAACCCTAATCAACCTTTAAAATACTGGACCATATTTCACGAGTCTTGAGAAAATGCCTTCCTACTTGTGTTCTAGATATATTCAACTTCCCTATTCAGGTTTCACTACAACAAAACATGGTTATGAAAAGATGTATTCAAGACTTGTTGCACAGAGGATTAGTTTAATATAAATAAAGATTTTGCTTGGGGGAAAATGTTTTTCCAAACCATCCTTTTAGGATTTAAAAGGAGAATGAAGTAGCATAAAAAATGGTAGCTCTTAAGTGAAGAGGTTTGCAGATCATCTCTCACAGAGACTGTAACTCTGTGTTTTGCACCTGACTTTCTGTTGACATGAATGAGCTAGTAAAGACCTGAATTTCACAATTTGGTTAAAACCAAACACATAAATAGTCCAATATACATGCTGGTATAGCAGTCAACTATCATTTTCAATTGAACAAAAAACATTTCTTAGAAAACTGTTAACCCACTAAGAAAATCATCTTGTGAGACAGAGTGGGAGCACTGGATGAAATCATAACCTCAGTGTATTGAGGTAGGACATAAATTGGAAGCCCATTCCATACTCTGTTTTTTTCTCTTTTATTTTCTAAACATAGTGTGAAATTTTATTCTTCTTAGCCTTTCTTTCAGTCTTACCATTTGACTTAATAAGTAGCACTCACATCAACAGTGCTTTTATTACTGTACTTCATGGCTGTAGAAAAGCTTATCATAGTCATACACTACTTCAGTTATCTTACTGATAAGTAGTTTGTATGATTGCTTGTGCTGTGAGGTCTCACCCTGATAATACCTGTGATTATAAACCTTACACACAACATGTTCCACCTAGAAGTAAATTAGGGGGATAAAAAAATCTCCAGTATCATTTGTTTGTCCTATATGCAGCTTTTTGTTCTCTTTTTAAACTGAACAAAAAATTCTCACGCTGCAGCAGAGTAATTTGGAGTACAGTGCCAATGCTTGATGTAACATTAATCTAAAACAAGTTTTGGAGACTTTACACTGTATTATTTTCATTATGAGAGAAAAGGATGCAACACCATTAAGTCCCTTTGTGTTTGCCCACGCTACGTATAAACATGGTGCACGGTGTTTAATGGTGTGGTAGCTAAAATTGCAATAGGGAGCATTGGATAGGCATTCCTTGTCTTTCAGGAGCAGAACTTGCTGCCTGACTTGGGGACATCTTTCCTTCTCATTTGTT
>VXBQ01000450.1:776614-850380 GCA_013400175.1 Phainopepla nitens | reverse complement strand
TTTTTTTTTTTTTTTGCACCTGGTGTTAGTAACTAGGACCTTTCCCATTCCAGCGCTGTGTCAGTGCAAGAAGAGGTAGTTGCACATTTCTTCCTCTGCCCTCTGCTGGTTTAGGAACCTTCTTCATACCTGTAATGTATTATTTTGTATACTATGTCATATTAATGTAGCTTGTCACCATCTTAAAAGAAAACAGCTCACTCCTCCTTTGGATTTAAAAAAAATAGAAATTGTTTAAAAAGTAATAGTGAAATTTTGATTACAATTGAATAAATAAGTTGCAAATACCTTGTCACAGACAGTTCTTTCAAAGATTACATTTCAGCAGAGAGTGTGTTATAACTCAGCTGCACTTTGCATCATGTTCTGTATTACATCATAAGTGAGAGTTATTTTTCTCTCTGTTTTCAGCTTCTGAAATTGGCAGACCTATTTTCACAGCCACCTTTGTTAAAGAAGTTGACCAAGATAACATTAAAAACAACAAACCCCACCACTGCATCTGATAGTATGGAGTAATGGATATGTGCACGTTACGTACATAGTGAAAAGTAGTGTCAGAGTTCTGATTCTTTGACGTACATGGGTTTCATACATCTCTCATGGTTCACTTATTTTTCCCCCATTTTTGTCCTTGTCTGTTCCACAAAACATTTCAGAATTAGCTGAATTAAAAATAAAATACTCTCAAGAGCAATGCTCCCTCAGATATATATGAATATGAGGCACTGCAAACATTTGTTGGTATTAAATTTTAAAACATTTCCTCAACGTATCTGATTTCCTGGAGGAAGTGTTTAATGAATTTAGGGGAAAAGACACATTTGCAATTAAAAAAAAAAAAAAAAGACAAAGTTAAAGTGGGAATTGTGGTTAAGCCACAAGGGTTTATCTTACAAATAGGAGGCTCTTCTATTATACCCAGCTTTTTAAGTTTTAAATAAGTACGGTTTGTTTATGTAGGCCTTTTTTATAGATTCAAAGTTGTAATGAACTTTTTTTTGAGGCTCCTTTTTTTACCTTGTTATATTTTAAATATTGTCAAATTTTAATGAGGTTTCATGAAAATTTAGCTAGCTTTATTCACTGTTTAATAAAAAAGGAGTTGGGAAGTTTCTTCTGTGTTATGTTTCATTATCTTATTTTTTTGGAAGACTGGATACTTGAATGTTACTTAAATGTATTAGTTTCTGTTGTTTAAAATTAAAATGTATTGTTTAGCATGCTTTCCCTTTCTGAAAACATTTCTAATATTTAACTTTGGGATTACCAGTGTAATGGTAATGTGGTGAGTACCTGTGTAATGGTGACCATCTTGTCACTTGCCCTTCTGTAGCTTCAGTATTAAAGCCTTGTCACCGCCTTCTTGCTTTTTTACATCCAGTACATGCAGCTCTCCTTTGAAAATGGCAACTTCTGTTCCTTTTGTAGTGTTTGATTCTTTGACTCTAGTCTTCATGAGTGTTTGAAAGTGCTTTCTTGTCCTTTGGAGTGATCAGATGGACTTTCTATGTCTGGTGTCTCTTTCTCTTTTCTTCAAAAGATTGGTTGCTTAACCATTAGTATGTCTTACCTGTTTAACTCTTCAAAGACTCTAAATAATACTGAAAGTTATACTATGTTTGTATTCTTATTCTTGTTCCTTTATTCAGCTGAGGAATGTACTCTTAAGATAAAACAGCATATATATTGTAGTCTTTAAAAAGTGTAATACAGAGTAGGAGGTTCCAAAACACAAACAAAATCCCACAAATTATATTTTGAAGGCTAAGTTCACATGATACAAAAGCCTCTGAATTATGAAGAAACATTGCTGAAAACAAAGTTTATGTTATTCACAGAATTGAATTTGTCTTCTGTTCCTGATTGCTTTATACAAGTAAGTGCTTCATAGCTTCCATGTGTTAATTTTTTTTAGGAAGAACAGAATCGAGGCAAGCCCAACTGGGAACACCTGAATGAAGATTTACATGTACTTATCACTGTGGAGGATGCTCAAAACAGAGCAGAAATAAAGCTGAAGAGGGCTGTTGAAGAAGTAAAAAAGTTACTGATACCTGCAGTAAGTATTTGTATGCAAGCCTTTGATTTCCATTTTCAGAAGGTACTTTTGAAATACAACTAATTTACCATAGGTGTAAGAGTGGCACAGTGGCATCTAAAAGGAAGTTTAGATATGATTTTGTAATACTCTAGTGATCTTTAAACTTGTCCCCTCCTAGACTGAATTATTCCTTAGAAGAGAATAGTATTCTAAAGACATGTTGATTTTTTTTTTTTTTGCCTGTTTTAGATACAGATACAGGAAATAGTTATCACCTTTAAAAGACAATGCTGAAATGTTACAAACACTAGTTTTCTTTCTTTCTTTCAGTATTAGTATTCATCACTTAAGGCTGGGGAAATATGACATGCTTTTATGTTTCACTTCGAGATAATTCTGATACTTCAAAAATGAAGGCGTGTTTGTTTTTTTTTTTAGATCATCACAGTAAACATTTTGGAAAGAGAACAAAACCCTTTAGTATCAAAAAACTTTGCTGTCGGTATACTGGGGAAAAATAAAAGTAGTGAAACTGGCAAATGGTCATTCTCATTTCCTGATAATATAAACTGGATTCTGCACAGCTAGATGACTTAAATCCTTTTCAGAGACAAGAATGACACTGTGAGAGCCCTTCTCTTGGATCTTCTCTGTATTCTCACTCAAAGCAAGGTGACTCAGTGTGGTTGTATAGTGCATCCCATGCCATTAACTTGTATCTTGTGCTCATCTTTACCACCACTTTTGTGCCCCTGTAAAATGATGAGAATAAATTAGATCTCTTTCAGTGGTGGAAAAATTTTCCATATTACAAGGAAAATTGAGACTATCTTGTGAAAGAAAGTAATAGGTGGTATTAAAATGACCTACTGATTTTGAGTACTTAGTGAATGCTAATAGACACTGGCTGTGAGGAAACTTGTGGTGACACATGCTGTCTCTATAAGCAGATTTATTTGGATTTCATTTTTAGAAATTACTAAAAGATAGAGAGAGAGAGAGAGACTTAATTTCTGAATTACCAAAAAATGGTAGAATATTAAGCAGGAGGTATGAAAATTGCAATTTAGACCTCTTGACATTGCATTGTCAATTTCTGAAAGCAGAAGACAACTAGAGAAAGTAGGTCTTCAGGATTTACTCACTTATTAAAGAAACCTTGAGCACGTTAGTATTGAGTTTACAGTCAGGATTTTTATATGGGTGAAACTTTGAAACCTTTATGTTCATTCTTCAGCTGCTAAAGAGCAAAGTTTAAAAACCCAACTTCTGTATGACCTAATTTTGTCAGGTGTCTGTTCATTCTTCTACCTCCCTCTTATTGCTGAATAATATGACTGAAGGGTCAGCTTCAGGATGATGAGTTCAAAGCCCTCAGTATATCTGGAGTACTGATGTGTATGTTTTTGTTATGCTTGTTTTGTGGAGCTGTTGGATGGGTGTGTTCCGAGCCTCAAAAAAAAATGTAATCCACTAGTAGTTCTTTCATTGTGAAGGTGACAGCCAGCTCTTTATCTGGAAAGCACTCTGCCTCGTGTAGTAGCTTAATCAGTTGGGGTAGCACTGTAATCCTGATTACAGAAATAATTGGTTTTCCCCTCTAATAAAAAATAACAACATAGGGCTAACTATTGTCCAGATAGAACATCACTTGAAATACGCTTTGTCAGTTCACTTCATTATCATCTTTCTATATTGTGCATAAACATAAGAGATCTAGGTGGTACATATTACTTGCAGAAGAGTTAAAGGTCTGTTGGCTTTAATTTCTCAAAGTTATGCTTTGCTGAAACAAATATGCTTAGTACATACTAATGAACTACTGTATAGGTGAACTTGGGTTTGTACTACTATTGCATCTGTTCAATTGATATAAAAAACGGAATTGTGTCTTCAGACAGTATGAGAGCTGAAAAATCCAGTTTATTGTTAAAAGACAGGAATTGAAAACTTCTATGAGGGAAGTTATAAACCTTCAAATAATCAGGATAAGCATAAGGAAAAAGGGGAAATCCTAGTGATTTGTAACAATGCGAATGAAACTGTGGATGTTGGAAGATTCCAAAGATACCCTAAAATGTAGGAATGGGAAAAGTAAAATTCCCTTTCATGTGATTGAATACCTGCAACTATTAATGTTTTTCAGCTGAATATCAAAGGATTAAAATGGAAAAAAATCACGTGTTTCTATTTTGTTACTGTCCAGCTTGATTAAAATTTGAGACTATGTGAGACAGAAGACTCATTTTCATTCTTACTGTACAATGTAACAAAACGTTAGGTTTATGAGATAAATTTCAGAAACATGTTAGTGTTCTGGTGTTCAGAGATGGAAATTAGTTGCTAATTTTTTTGGATGATCAGTTATTTTTGTACTCAAGATGTTAAAAAGCCTAATTACATTTTCTAGCAATAGTGCAGAAATAGGCACATTTCTTAAAGTGGATTTCTAGTTGAATGTACTTGGGTGAACAGAGACTATTTCAGTACTAAAGTGTGTTTCTTACATTTATGAATCTGGATCATTAGTGATTTTTTTTCCCTTGTGGATGTGAATTAATATTTTCCCTTTTCACTTGCTATTGCATGTTACCAAGATAGTGATATAGTCAAGTAGTTTATCTTTAGAAATGAAAAGCACAACTTGAGGAGGACTGGCTGAACAAGCCTTTTTTTTTTCTGCTTGAGGAGAAAGGGCAACATTTTTTTTCATTATTACTCATTTGTATTTAATTTACATTTCTTTAGTATGAAGCAATTTTTAAAAAAAATTTGGCTGCACTTCAAGTTCCATAGGATTAATTATTTTCCTCTTCCTATAATTCAGTGAGATACTGGTCTTTATCTACACCTGCAAGATCATACAGTATTACTTCTTTTGTGGTTTTGTTCAAAAAAAAGCAGAATTAATAAAGCATTCTGCAGATTTTTTGGGATCCCATCAAGTTGTACTGTTCTTATGCCTCCTTCTGAAGTGAATCCTCCAGATCATTGATCTCTCTTTGTTGTGGGAGCTTTGAGAGTTGTTGGTTATTTGCATGAGTGGAGTGAGGATGGGTGGTTCTTTTGCACAGGAAAGGCAAAAGATGCTCTGGATTGATTGTTCACTGCAGAACAGAAGAAAAAACTCAGAATCCAGTTAGGGGGCATACATAATAATGAAGTATAGCATACCAAACCAGAGCATCATTAAGGGTTTGTTCTTGGAGCTCCTGGGGTGTAGGGATGAACTCCTCTACCACAAATGTTAGCCCTTCTGTGTGTTCTAAGAAGTGTTGAATAAATCTTTCTAGCTGAATGAGTTTATCTAGATATTCCTTGCATTTTACAGATGACCAGGTCTCATTTAATTACTAATTCACCTTTATACTAGCTGCCTTTGTAAAGGACGGCAGAATTCAAATTATGGACACATACTTTTTACCCCCTTTTTCTTTTGATTCCACGTTTCCTTTCTGAGGAAAAGATTGTATTTCTGCTTTCTTCTTAGCTATTCTAAGTTGGTCTGGAATCAGTGTTGTTCAGATTTTATTGCTTTTCTTATGTTGGGGCAGCTGTAGCTTTACGTGGAGGTTGCTTCCTCAACCTTCTCGGAAGACAGCTACCACACAGAATTATTCAGTGGTGCTCCCTGTCAAAGTTTGTGTATCATTTGCCACTGCTATGTAGAATTTTACAGCTGTGGTGGGTAGGAGATAATGTTTCAGTAGAAGCTTGTTTCATTTTGCACCTACATTTGGATCTTGCCGCTAATAGTGATTTTAGACTTTTCAGTCTTTAATATCTTCAAATTTAACTGTATGGGAAAGTAAATGTGCTGTATATGGCATGATTTTTACAAATTGAAGCATTTTTTATAGTGCTGTTTGGTATGTACTCATTCACTAACTGTCCTCCTTCTGTTTAGTCCCTGTTACTAGAGATGATATTTTGATGGTATTTCTGTTTTTAGTCACACCTATGTACAACACATTTTCTTTAAATGACAGGAGAGAATATTATGAGGGAGCAGTAGTATTGGTAGAGTGGTTTATTTTTCAGTTGAATAAGCTAAAAGCGTTTCTTTCTAATAGACTGTTTTCAGCTAGTGTGATGAGGTGGGGCTTGTTTATTAATTGAAGTGAATTTCTAATACTTTACTTATAAGTGTGGTTGTAAATTTTCCTTATGGTTTATTTTCAGCTACTTAGAGTAAACTGAAGGATGTCTTAAGTTTTGCCGTGGGAACTTTGTGTACTGTGAATTCCATCACAAAAGACAGAGAAAAAAAATTAATTTAAGAATGTTTAACCATGCTTTAGCCTTAGTTACAAAAAAGAACGTAGTTATTATAGCAATGCTGTACATAATTTGTTGCTCTGTAATTAAGACTAGCAAAAGCTTGACATTTGAAAGATAATAGGAGAAGATTTCATTTTTTTATTAACCATCTAAAAAGCCACAATAAATTCTGCATGCAAGTTTGAGTTCCTTGAATAGCTCTTTCTAATTCATTCCTGCATGGTGTGTTGGTTTTACATTTTTGCTTTCATAAGTGAGAATATAGTGCTCGCTTGTGTAGTTTCCCAGTTGAAATGCTGGTCATGCTGTGCAATCCATTGTTTGCTGCTTATTCAGTTCAAGTAATGAAATTAATAAGTGATACAGTAGCAGACAAAGGATACTGCTGTCCTTAAGAGCATTCTAGGAAATGGCAACATTATGTCTGTTCTGTCTGTTCTGTCAGTTCCGATGCAAGTCCCTCAGGGTGAATGATCAGACAGGAAGCTCTGTACCAAGGGCAGCGAAGCCGCCAAATGTCTTGGCACTGACTCCTAGATAACGCTGTAAACTTTTGATGTGGGGGAGAGGTGATAGTGCATTATTTTTAGTAGCCTGAAGTGGGTTTAATGTTTCCATGACTGTATGAACCGAGAGCTGCTGCAGTCCTGGCATTCCTTCATGATTTGCTGTTCCTGCTTCCTGTTTTGCGTCAGAAAGCCCTGGCCTTCATCTGACGGTGTGGCGAGTCCATTTGGTGGAGAGCTGAACCTCACTGAATGACTTGCTACGGAGTCAGGCCTGGTTTAGCACGGATGGAATCGATGGCATGAGAGCAGGCAGACAGGGAAAAAGGTTTCTGCAGCAGACCACCCTTAAATAAATTCCCACAGAACTGCGAGTGAATATGTTCACCTGCAAATAGGATGAGAGTAAAATGTCGTGCTACAGTGAATTTCTGATTATGGCAGTGAAAAACAAAAGAGGATTGTAAGTGTTCCTCTTTGTGTCTTCCACTGTCCAGTATGTCTAGTACTGGTAATTTCAGTAGTTTACTCACAAATTGAATAAAGAATTATTAGAGTTATGTTGACCAGTCCTTAATTAAATTCTACTATTTATTTTAACAGTCTGCCTTCCCTGAAAGTATTTACTGTCATGCAAGTCTGAGTTTTAAAAATGAGAACAAGAATTTCTTACCCCACTTCAGAAAGGAAGTGTTTACATATTGTACTTGATATGTCATTGCAATGTTAAATTTTTGAGTTTACTTTAGTATTAACATAATTATTTTGGGCCAGCTGCAAGTGAGAAGTAGCTCTATCCATCATTGTGTACTGTGGTGCAAACTCTGTAGACCAGTGGTTCATTACCACCAAAATAATTTCTGTTGGATGGGAATGGTTTTATGAGACCATATTTACTACAGCATGTCTTGATATTTTCCAGCTGAATTGAGGTAAATCTAGTTCAAATTTTGTTAAATTTGTCAACTCTCCTGAAATTATTGTCTTAGTACAGAGGAGAAAATTAGACTTGTTCATCAGAATATTGTTCAGGGTGACAGAGCACTGGAACAGGTTGCTGAGAGAGGTTGTGTAGTCTCCTTGTCTACAGATATTCAAAACCCACCTGGAACCTACTCTGGATGAGGATTAGATTGTCTCTTGAGGCCAAATCATTCTGTGATTCTGTAATGAGAATACTTTTGAAAAGAGATGTAAAATGTGCTGTTTATATTATAATTATAAATTTGTTTTCAACTTTCCATTTTCAGGAAGTTGACAAATAATTAAATGGTAAGTACAAATTTATGATGATCTGTGCCCTCATATTTCAGTTGATTATTTTACAAATTTGGAAATAGAGTCATGATCAAATAGAACTGTGTAAATATGTCTAGTCTTATTAGCTTAAAACTTAGGTAGCAGTTCATAGGGATTCTTGTTCCATCTAGGTTCCTTGTAATGGGAGTACAGTTCTCCAGCAGTTATTTCTAAGCACCCTAATACAGGTGTTTACTCTGAATCTTTTGGACGTCTTTGATGGCTTCTAGAACCCAAGGAAATTAGTTATTGGTGCCTACATACAGCTACTGTTGAATACCCTCTCTTTTCCCCTTTTTCTTCTTCTCCACCTGCCTCTATATTGGTTTACTTCAGGTGTTACAAATGTATAACTTGAGAAATGGTAGATCTAGTTTCTGGAAAAGACCTTGAGAAACTTAGAAAAGAGTCTCTTCTCAAAGAGAAACAAAGACTCTCTGTTGCCTGAAACTCAGTAGGGACATTCCCTTCCAAAGCAGGATTATGCATTGATTAGGAGCTCTAATTAGGTTCTGCATGGGTTTTGTCTGTCTTACAGAAATGTGCCTAATCTGTTTGGGTTTTTGGTGGACATAGTTGTGGAAGAAAAAATGATATTGACCTATTCTGGTAATTTGTTTTGTGGTACCTGTAACTTCTTTTTAATTTTTCATCCCATTTTTATAATTTGCTTCTTTTAGTTTTGGCTGTTTTCCCAGTGCTTCCTCTAGTCATTTCTTCTTTTTATTTCTTCTTCCATCCTTTTGTTCTTTTTCTGTGGATGGTCCTGGAACAAAACATGTAATTTGGGATCTTCACATATAAAACCTTGTTAAAGCATTTCTCCACTTATTCAAAAAGCAGATGATTAAGCTACGATTCTTCTTGTCTGGTCATGTTAAAGAAGATGATGACAAATCCTTAATTTCTAGTTACAGTTGGGTTTTGGTTGGTTGATTTTCTTATTTGAAATCTCAACTTTATACCTAAGTGAAAGAAATGGTAATTGTAGAATTGTGATTCCTGTGGAGATGTAGTATAAAGAGTTGGAATTTGTTACCCTGCACATTTAGCACATTTTAACACTTAGCACTAACCAGACTATATTAAGGAGGTCATGTATGAGTCACCTTGGAGTGATTTCTGGAAGGATCTTAGCAATTGCAAAGATTTTTGTCTGAAAGAATAGTAAAGTAACCAGTAAATATTTCCCTTTTCCAGCCATTTAAAGCATTCTTTATTGCTAGTGTTAGTTTTGAAATCTAGACTTCTAACTACACAAAAGTAAAGTTTGTTATCCAGGCATCTGCAGTTTCATGCTGATTGATGATTTACAGTCATCTAGTTGCTCTGCACTGTGCTATTTTGATGTCAGACAGAAAATTCTAACCTGTGGAAAAGTGCCAAGGATTTTTCACCTACTATTGAATAGAAACTTAAGTGTTTCTATTTTTAAACAGTACAGAAATACCTGAGCTTTCAGTGGAGGAACAGTATGGTTTCTTTTTCTTTCATAAATTGTTTATAGGCTAAGATTTTAATACAGGAATGTTATGGATACTATTAGCAGGATAAACATAGGTGGGCATGACACAAGAGATTGGAGCTGATTATTATTACATGATTTTGGACTAGGCCCTTTGTAACATAATTTATATTAAACTGGAAGAGTGGTAAGCCATCCTGGAAAGTGATTAGATGAGATCTTACTGGAAAGTTGCATTGCTTGGAAAACTGTTAACAAGGAAAAGCATTTAAGATTCCATCAAGTAGTGTATTACATTTCTTGTATGTTGTTGGAAATGGTAGGGATTTTATAATTTTTTATCTTAATATCTTCTGTATTTCAATAAGTATTTTAACAGCTCTGCCTTATTTTCAAACTTACTTTATTAATAGGGATAGTTTAATGAAAACAACACTGCCTTCTACATTTTCATTATTACCATTATTAGCTAATTTTTAATGTTTTCACAACATCTGTGTATGTAGTAAATTACATTCATCAGTTTCAACCTTTATTGTAAAGTGAAATGTGTTTTATATTCCAAATCATTTGGAAATACTGGATAGAAGGACATTTCAACAGCAGCAAATCTAATGAAGTCAGAGGTCTCTAGCATTGTATCTAGTCCTTTGATACCACAGCTTTTTAGAAATGGACTGGAAGATGTGAGGTTTTCTATTTGACCAAATATATCTGTAGGTGCTAAAATTTCAGGTACTTTATTTATAAATAAAGCATTTCAGCCTTTGATATATACTTTGCTATAGCCTCCAAAATTGTACATTACATTACAAATCTTTTTTCATGAGACTGAAGAAATCAAAGCCCCAAAACGACCATTTGGAGTTGGCTGTCTCATGATCATTTGAAGCAGTTTTCATGAAGATTAATTTTCAGTCATGTAATTGCATGCATTGCTATGCCCTCATCTTAGAATCTTTATGAGAGCTTCATTCTCTAGCTTGTGTCCTAGTTAGAAAACTGAATTTTAACTTAGGCTACCCTGACTTTCTTGGCAGCTGTAGTAACTATACTGATACAGCTGTACTAAAGCAAGCAAATGGTACATGAAGTGAAATGGAACTGGAAGGTGGAGTGGGGATTTGTCAAATATACACACTTGAGTGCCGTGGTGATCGAAGTGGGCAGTTCCAGTTCCTTGCTCAGCCTTTTGTCCGGATTAGGCAGCGGGTGGCCTTATTTTTCTGTCTGCTATTCTGAGGTTCCAGTTTTTAATGAGCAGATGTGTAGCTTCTAGGGTCTTAAAGGAAAGTTTCTAAGTTTTAAAATAAAGCTTGCTTACTTAGTTTGTTAGCATTAACAGTCAAAATCATTGCTGTCAACAGACATCAGATGTTTTGAATAATAAAATCTTCATGTATTGTGCAGAAAAGCTGTTTGCAGGAGTATAATCACTTGTTTTATCTTGGAAGATAAGTTCTGAAAGAGGAAGGGAGCTATGAAGTGTCTGGATTTCTCCTGTTTTAAACTCGCTGTAGTATATATATGGTAATACTGTCCTAATCTGATTTGTCAGGTGATGGTATTCTGGCATTTGGAACAGATAGACTATTGATTGGGAAGAACACTGTTTTTTCTTAATTGCCTGCAAGAGCAAAGCCTGTATTTGCCTTTCAGTAGTCATTTCTGAAATTACTGGTTAATTTCCAAAGAAGGTGGTTGGGCTGTGGAGGAGGACTCCCTTAGTGATCCTTGCAATATCAACTCCTCTCCTAATGGATGGTGGAGAACTCCAGAAGGAGATACTTTACTACTCAGCAGCAAGAAGAGCTTCAGGGAAACCTCTTTACTTTTAATGATCCAAAGGTCAGTCAGATTCAAGAAAGATAAACATAAAATAATTAGGCTTTTAAAATACATCACGTCATAGAAACACTTGTTTTCTCTTATGGTAGCAAGGGTACTTTAAATAAACCTGAACTTTTTCATCTGTAAAAAGTGGTGAGAGCACCTTACTGTTTTTACTCTGAGAGGTAAATGTTTATTTAACAATGAACATATACGAGGTCATTACTGGAATGCTCTTTCTTCTGTAGCAGTCTGTAGTTTTACAGGTGATTCTTGGAGACAGAAGAATGAGCCAAGTTTTTATTATCCTGTAGGATTGGAGATTGTAGGGGAGACTCTGAAAGTTCTTGGATAATTTTTTGTGTGTTTCATAAACCTAAATTCTCTGTATTTTTATGGAGAAAGTTCTTTATATATGTATCTTCAGCTATGTTGCCTTTGTGCTACAGGTAAACTAAGCATTAAATTATATGTCTTGTCTTCCTTACAAAGTAAAGGGAAGATTAGCAGTTGCACAGAATCAAATAGGAGTCCTGCTCAACTGGCCTTAAAGGAACTCTACCAGTAACATATGAGAAAATGTCATCCCTTGTTTCCATGTAAATCATTCTGCAGTTTTTTGGAAAATAAAGTGAAGCATGTAAGGCACTAAAGCTGACAAATTTACCACTATGTATTCTTATGTCATGCTTTATATCCAATATATTTTACAGTGTTTAAAAGTAACCTGTTTGTAGCAGTTTCAACATACAAATATTAATAGTTTTTAAATAATACTTTCTTTCACTACTGTCTGTAGGATTTTTTTAAAAGATCCTATGTGGCTTCAGGAACAAGACCCCATTAAGATTTGTAGTAAGTACTTTGTATATCTGAAGTGTGCAGACCCTTCTAAAAATTTTACTTTAGGTTACTTCTAACAACTTGAAAGATGCACAGTTGTGTGCATCAGTGGTTTATGTTTGAAATGTGAGAATTGATTTTTACTAAAAGTCTCAAATTGGCTTGGAAACTTGAGAAATATTTGCCAAGACAACTTCTATGATGATGTAGTTGAGACATAATCCCCAACATACTTTAGATGTGGGTTTTATTTATTTCAGTTTAGTCAATTTTCTTCGAATGTGAATCACACATAGGCTTTCAGCTGAATATTAGGTTCAGGGGAATTTAGGAAACTAGATATATGATTCCTTGTCATTTAATGTAAAGCACCTGTAATTTAAGGCATAGCTTCTCTTTCTAGATTCGGCAAACTCTTTCTGATGGAAGTGTGTGTAGTAGAATCATGAGGGGAAAAAACCAAAACAATTATTCCTTTTGATGTTTTCATATTAATCACTTTGGGTTTTGTTTGTTTTTTTTTTTTTTAAGCAGGCTTTGCTCTTTACTTTTATTTCCCTCACAGTAATGTCCAAGTAAAATCCTGTTTAATTAAAACAGTGTATTAGCCGGGTACCTTAACTGGCATAAGATCAGTAAACTTGTGACGTTTTGGCCTCTCCAAACAGCTTGTATTTCTAGGCAAGCTTATGTAAAGAGCAGAAAAATTAAGTTTTATCTTTAGGATGTTACTTATGATTAAAAAAAAAGTAATTTGAGAAAAAAATTAGTTTGATAGTTGTATTTCTAGAAATGAAACATGTCCATATTGCTCTAAAAGATTAGTATTAATAGCATATGTTACCAATCCAGACAAGTAAATATTACAGTTCCAATCAAAATAAGTAAATATTAAAGTTGAAAGCATTGAAATAAGGGTTTAGTGTGGATTCTGGAGGAAAATAATTTTTTTTTCAAATTATCTTCTCAGTGCTTTTCCATACAGTTGCCTTCTCACTTTAGTGTTGTGGCATCCTTTAGATGTCTGACTAATTAGACCAATTCTTTTTCAGGCTTTCACCTCAGGGTTAAGGCTATACTCCCTTAACTTTATCAGGATTATTTTTGTGTTTCTGGTGATTAAAGTTTTTTTCTTGAAAGCATGCGGATATGTTGCATTTATTATTGCAGAGAACAGGACCTTTCCTTTCTTCCATATAACCCAGATTAAAGAGAGACAGAAAAAGGCACCATCTAGAAAGTGAGGTTTAAGGGTTTTTCCATGTAGTTTCTCAGAAAAGGGAGATTGATGCATGTGTCTGTGTCTTCACTTGTGTCAGTGTTCGTTGATTCAGAAGTATAAATAGATCTGATGATTATTTAACTCTCAGTTCTGCTTCCTATGGGAAGTACTTAAGGCAGTGCAGAGCTCTTCTTTTCTCTTGATACCCAAAGTGCAGCGTCTTAGGGGTGCTAGTCAGAGCATGATTCTCCTGTCCTTTTTTTGTAGATGTGAATTCTACAAAAGGGAGAAAAGTGTATTAAACCCAGAGTATCGTCTTGCTTGGAGAGACTCTTGAAATCCTGAAGGATCTGATGCAAGTGAAATTGCTTCTCTTCTCAGTAGTGATGACCTTTATTCCAGAACAGTTCTTTGGTTCATTAACCTATCTACAGTTGCTTTTGGAAGTATAGGGAACTACTTCCAAAACTGCTTCTGTAAACTCTCCAGCACATGTCCACAATATTTGTTCTGTGTTGCCTCGTTTAAAATACATTGCTTTCAGCGAAGTGTAGCAACTGGTATTTCTCAGTCTTTGCTGAGTTCTGCAGCCTTCTCTGAAAGATGTTTTGGGAAAAGAATTCATAACATCATATATGAACCAGTCTGTCACTTAGGCCTCTCTAGTAAACATCCAGACCTCACACTCTACGGTTTTGTGTACTGACTTGCCCAAAAACTTCTGCTGTGTTATTTGCTGGTTATCTTTAGATAAACCAGTTGGGTTTCCTTACTCTTGAGACACCCCTTCCTCTCCCCTGTAAGACTGTGACTGTATGTTGTGTCTCAGACAGTTGGAACAGGAGCTTCCCGAGTGCTTCAGACTGGGGGTACAGTTGATAATAAGAGTGACTTGAAACTTTTTGCTGAAAAATTTCATAATCAAAACCAAAGCAAAACCAAATTTTTTGTTGTTTTCTGGTGGCTCGTGGGGTAGCCAGAAAAGAAAAAGAACAAACTTACTACAATCCAAAATATGAAGCCATATAGAGATCTCAGATGCTGTCCCAGCTGGGCTGATGAATTGTTTTCAAATGGCAAAGCAGGATAAAGGAGCGTGGGTGGTAGTCTGTGTTTTTACCATCACAGTGAGGCAAAGGAGCTTCTTTTATCTGTAAACTGCCAAATACAAGTGTATAGTAGAGTCTTAAACCTGAAAAAAAATTACCAGAAACCCCAAAATGAAAATTATTGTTTTATCTCTTTTGAAGTATTAGGGATTATTAATAATATCAGGCACTATTTCTTATTTAAGTGAAGATGAATGATATTTCTTTAGTTGAAATTTGATGTTGAACGGTTCTTGGGGTGGGATAGGAGTGGCACTCATTTCTCTGTAGAATTTGTATGGAGTGTTTGGGACCGTACTGTGTTTAGTGTCTGTAGGTGGTGATAGACATGCAATATACTAACATATTTACACTGTAGGTGCAGTGTAAGATGCTGGAGTGTAGGTATGGCTTGAATATTCTACAGGCCTATGAAGACCTTATCTAGAACACCAGTAGGCACTTCATTAAATTAATAGAGTTGGCAAATATAATATATGGGTAGGCATAATTAATGCATCAGTATGGTTTTGTCTCAAATGCTCCTTACATCTCAGATTAAAGTACATTGTTAGATTGTTTGTACCTGTTATCTGGTACTAGTCCTGACTTCACCAGCATCCTTATAAACCACTGAATGAATTGCATGTAGAGGTCAGATGAAGCAATATATGAGGGGTTTCTTTGGGGTTTTTTTGGTGTTGTTTTCTGTTTGTTTTGGGTTTGGGTATTTTTTGTGGTGGTTGTTTGGTTGTTGTTCTGTTGTGGGGTTTTTTGTTCGGGATTTTTAGTTTGTGGGGTTTTTTTTTCTTTTTGGTTTGGGTTTTTTTTACTTTTGTGTTGGTAGAAGTTGTAGACTGCTTCACTAATTGGGCCAGATGGATCTGACTGCTTTGTTAGATGAGTCAGCCTACGCTTTAATGATGTTTTTAACAGTACGGCTGCATTTCATTAGAAATGTTTCGTGAAAAAATTGTGTCTTTGGGTTTCTTGTTTGCCATTGCATATAGGATTTTAGAACTAAATCTGTTCTTAAAACAAATACGCAGTTGGTTTAGAATATCTTAGTAATTTTTAAAGTGAAAGTTTAACTTTCTCAAATGCTATGAATCAAGCTAATGCACAATTTAAAGTCACACTTTGAAAAAAACAAGTATGAGATGTTAGTTATTCACTTTAGGTTAAAAGAGAGATCAGATGGTGTGTTTCGAAATTAAATGCATTACTTGATCTCTAACATTTTAAAAGTTGACTTCCCTTTTGAATAACTTTCTAAGAATGTGTCTTAGTTTTGCACATTGGTTTTTTTACTAATTTTGGTAAGTTTTCCTGTGGTGAAAGGAAGAAAAGTTGTTGTAATGTTTACTGTAGGTGTTCTTGCTCCAAAAGAAATGGTGGTATGACCAAAACAGACTAAAATTAATTTTTTGAGAAGACAGACCACCATCTTCATTTGCTGTAGAGGAATGAGTTAAGCTAGGGTTTAGGCTTTTCCAATACACTCTTTGTCCGGAGACAGCAAATGTTTATTCTGGTCAGCATTGAGCTGCTGTTTACATTTCAATGAGAGAGGGAACAGCTAAAAGAGGGCAAAAGAGCAAGGGTGCAGTCATTAGTTTCTTTCACATATTCTCGATCAAAAATGACGGGGGAAAAAAAAGCTTTGCTGCAGAAAAGGCAGGTCCCCTTCTCAAAATAAGTTACACTGTAAAAGGGCCTTGGGTGGCTTTTTAATAATTGAGACGTTCTCATGACAAGCAGGCAGTGGGCTCTTGCACATGGCGTATAATGACACAATACTCCGTCGTATTTCATGTAGTTCCTTGATCTGTAGTTTAGACTATTACATGCGGTATATAATAGCAATAACAGGATTAATTTCATTTGAGAGGTGACTAAGTATCTTCAGTAGTCAACACACTAGTGGTTGGATTGTCTCTTTCGCTGTCATTCCGCTGGCTTTTTGCCTTCCTCAGTGTTTATTCTGCATGACTTAGTGGATAGGAGATGCTTTGTCAGTGCAGTCTTGGAGTCTGTCTTGTAGAAAGCCGTAATGTGAGAGTACATCCCTTCCTGTGCACAAAGGTGTTGCTGCTGTTCTCTGCCTGTATAGCCATTTTAATCTGAATGGGGAATCTGTCTGGGGACCCGAGTACAGTAATTAGCAGTCTCTTCAGAGTGTCAGAGCAGAATTACCATTGTAATGGTTTAGCAGGAGGATAAAAGGATTGAATTTGGGTCTGCCTTCCTGCCAAACTAAATGAGTTGCCATGGGAATTTTCAAATATAAGAGGCGTTTACTTAAAGCAATTTGGCGAGTTTGAATAAACTCATAAATTATGGGGTTTAGAGGAGAGATCCCTGCTTTCTCTGGCATGGGCTGAACAGCAAAGAAGGCTGTTAGAAAGCTGCTTACATTCTTAATGAGAATAAGTTGATCCATGCTCCCTTGCAGACTATCAGCTTATTAAGGCTAAACTGTTTCTGCTAAATACAGTACAGTAAGCACATTTTGAGAGACATAGTTTGCAACAAATCCCCGGAGTAAAAAGCAACATCTGATTGCTCTAAACATAAATTGAATTTCCTTTGCTAGATTAGATCTGTTTTCAAGTAATGCTATTAAAAATGGTTCTCTGTATTGTTTCAATAAACATTAACCTGCTATTGATTTCAACTTTCCTCTGTGCATGTAATATTTATTACAACACTTGTCAGATCTGCTTCTGAAAGGGGAGGGAGGGCATTGAGGTTTCTTTCGAAAACAAATAAGGTCCTGTGGCCCTTCAAACTGTTTTTTTTCTCGGGTCACATGTAAATGTTTTCCCAGCTCAGGCCTGCCTCTGCCTTCTCTCTAAAGGGAGTTGGGCTTTGACCTGCTGACTTCTTTGTCAGCACCGATGCTATTGAAATGTGAGAAGATGGACTTGGTGCTTTCACAAGTGCCTCAAGTGATGAACATCACTTATGCTTGTTTAACCTTCAGCTGTGCTCAAGAAGTCAGCTGTAGTAGGCTGTGCAAGAACTGATGGCCGGTGTTTTGCACCGCTTGTTTGGAAGCATGTGTTAATGTAATCCCAGCCCCTGAGATCGAGTGACTTAAAGAAACAGGAAAGATTATACGTGCTTGAATACTTTGATGGTAGCTTTAAAAGTGCATATTCAAGGACATGTCATACTTGGAACAGTTTGCAATATTTTTCCCAAAATAATTTATATCTGTAACATAGCTTAAGGCTTAAATGTTGCCTTGTAATCCTTTCTAGTATGTATCTCAAATCTTTACTCATCGTAAGTATTAGGATATGGAAGTGGAACTAATTAAAAAGAGAGCAGTACTGCCGTAATGGCAGTAATTTTAACTTCAATTTAAAGCCATAAAAGTACGGTTAGAACTCCTTGATATAACCTTACATCACTAGCAGGAATCCTGTAAATTAGCAAAGGAAAATAGTAAATTTGTGCTGGTGATTCAGTGGTTGAACAGCTGCTAAGTTCTAACAAATTCCTGAACTGTTACTAATGATGCAGCTGAAGCTGTTTGGTAGCCTCAGGGTACTGTTTCCGTGAAACTTCAGAAATATCTCCAAAGAAATTAGAACAAGAGCAGCATTTACTTATACTAATACTCAAAATCTTAACTGTGCGTTTAAAGTTACTTTGAGAAATATTGTCAAGGAATTGATTCCATCAGACTTGATCCCTACCCCCATACTTCCTTAATTCTTAGATGAGTCACTGGAAAGCAAAATTTTATACTAAAAATATTTATAAATAAATATTTACAATAAAATAAAAATATTATCTAAGTTTGTGAAGTGGCTTGAGAAACCGAAACTATGAAAACTTCTACACTCTGTATTATAAGAGGGTTGCTCAATGATTAGACGACATTATGAGCATTAAAATATATATATATAGAGAAGAGGCAATGCTAAAGAGGACTCTTCAGGATACTGGGTTGAACTGAGTGCATCACTTAGGTCCTTAGTTCCAATCCCTTATGGCACCTGTGCAAATCGATGCTATTTCAGAAATCAATGCTGTTTCAGAAATCAGGCAGTAAAAAAATCTGAAATAATACAAAGGTATATCTTGGTATTACAGTTTTCAGATTTCATACTCTGGGATTTTTTCTGCATTTTAGAATTTTAGTTCCATAGGTTGTGGGGCTCAATTGGAACCTATATTATATCATATCTTGTGCATTCTTCCTCTTCTCCTCTCTACTTGACTTGCAAAACTTAGGTGAAAATAAGTGGCAGTGAGAGTGCCAGAAAGGCTTTAGCTAGTGGATTTTTTGGCTAGGTCAGATGTTGAGATAGGGATGTTTAAAAATTACTGATAACTGAATCTGGGCTACACAGTATGAATTTAGTTTTGCAATACCTGTGAAAGAGGAAGGTGGGAATCGCTGCCTAGTATTTCACTTCATTTTTTTTTTTAATGAAAGATTTGCAGAACCTAAAACTTACTGATCAGTCACATCAGAAACATCCATCTCCAGAGTTCATTAAAACATACATCAGGCAAGTTACCTGATAGAAAACGGATATTTAATTTGAAGAATATTCTGTCCTTTACCTCATGAGCAGTGTAGGAGAAACCTTATCATTTTACCATCTAAAAGTATGGCACACATACATCTGGTTTTAGGTAAAAGTGAGATGGGCCTGCTTAGATCTGAATCAGATTCCAGCTGAAGTATGTTCTTATGAACATACTTTTTTGTATTTTTTGTGATGAGCCTGTTGTTTTATATTGAAAGCAAAAGGCCCCTTAATGCTTCACTCCTGAATGAAGCTGCAGATGATTTAATTTATGGACGGATATAATATAAAATCACCAGCTTTTTCTGTGAGCTGATTTTATTTTCTAAGTGCTAGAAAAGTAACATGCAATCTTCTTTGGGGGTTTTGGAGAGGTAAATCACCTTGTTGAACGTCCCACCCAGCACCAGAGAACACAGAGGAAGTGTCAGGGATATGCTCACAGAAAAGATGGGAGTATCATAATGAGGAAGAAGTGGGAAGCTATGCAATGTACTTGTTCTCTGTGTTTAATTTGTTATATTTTGAGGGTTCTTGGCTCCTGCTGGTCCAGGAATCCAGAGAATCAAAGAAATGTGCATGCTGCTAGACCAGTAGGGATAGCAGCTGTTTCTTCTCGGGGCACTCCCTCTTTTCTAATAACCTCTCTTGCAAGTATTTTTATCCAGTCTCCATTTAATTCTGCTTCTACTGGGGCGTTATTATTTTTGCCTTTGATCTTTAGGTTCCAACAATTTGTTTCCTTACGCAATTTTTTCACTTACTAACTTGTAAGTTAGTAAGTGAAAAAAATTTTTGAGAGCAGGTTTTTTTGAGAGCAAGTTCTTTGCATATTTATTGTAGCTATCTGAACTCCATGTCAGAAGTGTATAATTATATGCTGTTAGGCTAAAGTTAACATTGCATGCAGAGACATGAAAACACAATGCATGATCTAAGTTGTACAATTCTTGGCTAAAAAAAATCAGCAGCTCTCACTTGGGGTCGTTCTACAGAAAAATGTAATACACAAAAAGGAAAAAAATATCAATAAGGAAATTGATTTTTGTAGAGTCCTCACACTACCAAACCAAGCATTATTTTCAGTTTCGTAACATGGAGCTTTGAAAGTACTGGATGCACTATTTACCTGCTATGGATTTAAAATTGCTAGTATAAGGTGTAAGAATTGCCAGTTCAGGATGATGATGTTTTTAGAGGTTTGAAATCAGTTATTTTCAGTGCTTTTAGAACATGGAGTGCAAATACCAAAGAATTCTAAAGATCTCTGCAAAATATGAATATGTGCACTAGTAGGTAGATGGTTGAGATTGTAGCCATTGCTCCTGGTGGGCAAATCTACAAATGGAGGAGTACACTCCTCATAGTTTAAGGTAATCTAGAGGTGCGTGGTCAGTACAGTTGTCCAAGAGAAGCAGTAATAGTATTTCTCCACTGAAGGTTGGCATCAAGAGAGAAGAAAGACAGAAAGGAGAATTGTAAGTAAAGAAATGGGCAGAAACTATACAAAAAATAATTGTAGGAGAATAAGGAAAAGGAAAAACAAAATGGGATATTTTAATATTAAAAAAAACCCCTAATTTAGTTGTCAGCTGGTGGTTTCCAGTTAGAAAAGAAGATTAAACTGCTGGGCTTCAGAATCAGCAAGACTAAAACTCCCAGTTCCACGTGGAACTGAGTCAGTTGGCACACTGAGGTGTCAGCTCCCGTCAGTCTCTCCTCCCTCACTGGTGAGTCTTGCAGTGAGCTCTTTCAGTTGTGTAACCGGCAGAAAAATATACAGGTTAAAAGTAAAAAAGTGTTGCCAGATGAGCAGGTTGGCAGGTTCAGTCCTGGATACAGGGATAGATACAGGGCAGCAACAGTGAGGAAAGAGTAGGACTGTGACCACCACTAGCTAAATTGGCTTAAAGTACCACAGGATTACCAGTTGAGAGACTTCGTACATCTTGGAAAATAATTTTTGACTCCTTTGACAGCAATGTAAAATCTCAGACTAATCATCCTGAACTAATTTGTAGCCTGGGAAAAAGTCTTAAGGATGGCATTTTAATTTTTTACGTTCTGGAATCGACTGTTGTATTTGCTAGGTAAACTTGTCTGAACTTGTTTCCTCTGAAATTATTCTCCCTAAGTTTTCTGTCTGATTGATTCCCATTCCATCCTCTGTTTTTCAAAGTCTTAGCTTTCTGAACTCAGTCATGCACGGATGCACAACGACTTATTTTCACACATTCTGGAAACAAAATTTCATTAATTTATCCATTCATTTGAATCGCTTCAGAATTATATGCCTTGCTTTTCACATCTCTTGTACCTTAGTTGTCCTTATTTCCCTTGGCTTAAGGAAAAGAACTTCATTTGTCTCTTCCCATTAATGCTGAGTAAATGAATATTCTTCAGTTACTCTGAGTGTCCAAAAATTTGCATCACTTTTTAGGTTTACTTCTTAATTTTTCAGCCATGTCATTTAACTGAAAGTTTAAAGTATACTTTTTCTGGTTCTGGTTTTGGATTTTTTTTTCCTATATATTAGTTTTTACACACATTAAGGGAGATTTTTACTGCAAAGTGCTATGCTATGTAGTCCATAAAATTAGAGACTGTGTGAATTTAGGTATTATTTTGAAATATTCATGAGATTCTGAGGCTCAGGAGATTAAGAGGCATTAAGGTGATTTGTCTTGTAGAAAATGTATTTTAAGCTGCTTTTGCTTATGGTTGTGCACCTTGTCTACTACAACACAGAAGTATAATTCTGCAGTCTCTGAAAGACATTATAATTCTGCATATTTCTAACATCGAAGTCTAAATTTGTTTCTCCTAAAAATTTACTTAGAACAATAAATGTTTAGAGAACAGGAGTGTCTGAATAATACTCAAGGAGATTGAAACAGAAAGATGTGCAGAATTGAGTCAGAAATCTGGAAATGGGACAGTGTTACTTGTTGAACTTGAGTCAAGGATCATTCAGAAAGCAGGTGGAAATCTCATTTTAATACAATACAGAGTGAGAGTGAAGGGCAAGGCACTGGTAGGGAATGTGTAAGAATAAATTAAGTTACCACTGGAATAGTTTGGTTATTAGGGTGGATTAGTTATTAGGGTGGATTAATATTTTTAATAGCAACATTGCTTGTTCTCTGCAAAGGTCCTACAATATGCATCTGACATTTAAGGTTAGTTAGAAGCTACAGGGGAGATGCTACGTAGAAATACTGCAGAAGTATCCTGTCAAGAATGGTTTCCTGAGCATGACATGACAGCATTGATCTAGGATGGCTCAGTGGCTGCAGTTTGTTTCAGCCACAGTTAGGTACCAGCTGCTTAAAAAATGAAAAAGGAAAACCATTAAATGAAGTTTTGGTGTAATGTCTGATCTGGAGTCTGTATCAAGCTGTTCAGATGCATCACTATGAAACATGCCATGATCAGCAACGAAGAGAAGCACAGAGGTCTTGAATATTTCTGTCCCAGTATAGCCTTTAACTTGAAGTGAAATTTGATCAAATTTATACTGTGAGTCCTGCCAAATGCTTTCTGTAGTGTCTGTGTCTGCTGAGGAGACAGATTTTTAAATTAGTGTGTAGAACAGCAAGAAAGAATGGTCAAAGTAATTATTTACGATACACCTGATACGTACTTCTCATTCTAGGACAGAAGTTTACACTTAAAGAACTTAATTGTCTTATCATATTGGCTCAATTATTATATAGAAAACAAATTATAATTAGTTGATTCTGGTAATGCAGGATTTTAGGAAAACAGATAAAAAAATTCTGATCACTAATTTCTTTAGGGATTTTCGAGATAGGTTAACCAGTCCTTTCTTTTGGCAAGTCTCTAGTCAGGTACCTCATGGTCCCAGTACCTTCTGAACAGAAGGTGACATTTGCTATACCAGGTCTCATTTCTATATGTGAGCTGACATAATCTATACTTGCTTGCAAGAGAGAGAGTTCTGAAACATGGCCCACATACAAAACCAATAGAGTTTGTTATTTGTGCATGGCATCTGAATAGTCTTGGGCAGGGGGGGAAAAATGTGTAGGTTTTACTGCAGATTCCAGAGAACACTTTTCATAAAAAACATTGTTTTGTTTAGTGGGGGAGGGAAGGGAAACAAGTGGGTGTTGGTTTGGGATGGTTTTTTCTTGTTCTGTGTGGTTTTTTGTTTGGTTCGTTTTTTTTTAATTTAAAAGTTTTAGGAAAGTTCTCTGTGTTATAAACATGGATTGCTGAAATACAAATTCTTTTGCAAATTGATGGTTAACAGAAAGGTATTTTTATTGCAATTTGGTATCTTTTTTTGGAATGTAAGGGGTATTTTTTTGAAGGACAAGGAATACTTTAGAAACTAAATTTTTGTTACTGCCTATGTCCTCTATTTTCAGAAATAAGTATTTGTAATCTGGTCTTAAAACGTAGCAGAAAAAAATGTCGTATACAAAGTAGAATGTCATAAGACACTGACTTCATATTAATACGTTAGGAAAAATAGGTGGTTCTTACTAGTCAAAATCTGGATGAGAAGTACTGATCTTAAAGTATGTGATTAATTCCCAAAGCCCAAAAGGTGAATATCTTCAAACATGAAGTTTGTTTAATTTTCTTTGACACTTACTCTAGCTTCAGGTTCCATTTGTTTTTTTCCCAAGGACTGTGATGAATAATTAAAACAAGACTTGTGTATGTTTGAATTATTCTGGGTGATTACACTGGAAAATTACGTGACTACATTTAAAAGAAAAAGTCAAATGATCCTCACTTCTGTTATTCTGGAGTAGGTACAAGAAACTGAAGTATGTTGCATGATTTTCATGATTTACCAAGAGTCCACAAATCTTTTGTAACTGAAGTTATATTACGTTAGGGGTCGTTGGTTGGGAGACAGAGATGACATGTACTCACCAAGCATCCTCAACAAACAGCCAAGAGTTTATTAGGGCAGCCCTTTTTATAGGGCATTTGAATTTCCCGGGCATTCACATGTGACTGGTTGAGGTCTTCACACCTGCTGGTTCCCTGGTCAGTGAAACATTTGCATTTAGGGCTGATTGACATTGGCTTAGGGTCCCTGTGTAGGTTTGAATCCAACCTATCCTTGTTCGTCCAGGGATTTGTTTGCTTCTAGGTTGGTTGAGGTTAGGGAGCAGCTTCAGACCACCTGCACTGTGACAAAGTTACTAGGATTAAAGGAGTTGATTAAAAAATTAAAATCTGTTACGTGTATATTTTTTGGTAATATTTGCAGATGTCAGAAGTATTTTGGTGAATTGAGACTATCTTAAAAGGCTTTTAAAAATGTTTTTAATGCTAAATTTATGTTACTTAGAAACAAAATTATATAAACTGATAGGTGGAAGTTCCATGCCTTCCCTCAGCCGGAATAAATTTTCAGGGCTGTCAGGAATCAAAAGCTGCCTTTTGTCAGTTTGTGATCAAACCTGTGCTTTGCTGCCTGATGCTCTTAAGTGATGGACACCTCACAGCACACACACCTGTGGCTGCTGTGTGCAGCTCAGGCTTCTGAGGCAGCCTGCAACAGCCAGAATGGCTCTGCCTTTCCTGCTTGAGGCAGGGAAGGTCACTTGCCATCCACCCACCACGGTAGCCACAAGTTAGGGCTGTGTCTGAAGGAGGGAAGGCGGTGAGTGGTCAGGTGTGCCAGCAGTGGTGTGGCTCCCTGGGGAAGAGGTGCTCCTCAGAGGCCCTTTGTGCTGGTCCCTGCCAGGCAGCGCTGGTTCTCCCTCCTGTCTGTGGAAAAGAAGGGTTGGCTGGTCGTTAAAAGCTGAAAAGAGGGCTCAGTAAATAGCAGAGAAAGCCCTTTCCCTAGCAACATGCTGCCTCGAGCGGCCCCAGCCTTCGAACGGAAGGTCATAAGATTGATGTATTTGTCCCCTAAAGAGAATGCACACAATTAGTTTTTTCACTTCTCTGTATTTTTAAGCTGTGTGAAAGTGGGTTTTAGCAGCCATACAAGAGGAGACTGGCCAGTTGGAACACCATCACCCCCTTCTTCTGGACTTCATCAGCTCTGAGAGTTCAGGAACTGGAGAGGCATCTGTGGTGTTTATGGAAGAGCTGCTTAGGGTCCCTGTGTAGGTTATTTAAACATTGGTATTAGAGTACCAGTAAAGTGCACATGAGATACATGTGGTGTTAGATTTAACACAGCTATGGGCTGTGTCTACATGCTTGTAGACGTGTAAGCTGTTGGAAGTAATTGTGAGCTTTTCATTCACTTGTTAGTAGCTGTTGAAAATTACTGCAAGTATACACTGAGTGCGTATCTCCTTTTAAACTTACAATATTCTGTTGTTAGTTGGATTAGAAAGATAAAACTTAAATTGGTTGAATTTTTGGGCATCTTAGGTTTAAAACAATACTGTTTCTCTAGATGCTGGCTTTATATAAAGTTCTGAATTAAACAGTCATTACGTGCCTTGACCTTAGAGATTGTGTGTGTGTGCAGAAAACAGTCATGTTGAAAATAAAACCATTAATGCAAGCATTTTACAAAAGGGAGTGTAGGTGAAATGCAGAAAGAATTTTTTATATCACATTTAGGTATCTGTTGAAAATACGAGTAGAGCAGTAAGTGTGACAGTTGAAGAAGCTATTGGAAGACCACTGCTCCCTGAATACTAACATTTTAAAACTGGAGAAGCCTCAACATTCATGGGTTTAGTCCATTTTGTAGTTAAGTGGTTTATTTTAATTACTCAGTATTACATTTTCAGGACATCTCATGCTGAAGTTAAAAATGTCGTAGAAGTTACTACTGCAGCTTGAATTCCCATGTGGTAGTGTGCAGCCCTGAATGCTGTGTTTAATGAGACACGTGAGGGAAGATAGACTTGAAAGGCATGTACTAATTCACAGCAACAGTCTTTGTGCTCCCTGTCACCAGCAGTTAGTTTTCTTGTGCTGCTCTAAAGAGAGACTCCTCACATGTTTTCTTGGTTACTAAATTTGATAGGAAATGTCATTTTTCTTGCTGTCTTTTCTTTTTTCTGGGTGGGAACAGATTCAAAACATACTGGGCATGTTTATCATATGAAAACATTCAGCCGTATCTCTGCCATTTTGAACATGAAAGGCTTTGTTTATGTCGTAAACCATTAGCATAGCTGGAAAGAAAACTATGTAGCGTTGGGCTCTCTTGAGTTTGCAACAAAATACTAGTTTTGGAACGCTTAAATGAGGTTCTCCCTGTCTCCAGTCCCATCTTGCCCCCCTTGTCCCCAACCACTCCAGTTTTTAAGATAGGTGTCTTTGCAGTTCAGGAGAATTTACAGCTATTTGGAGTATATGAACTCAAACTTTGAGTAGAGACCTCCTAGGATTACAGAGGGAAAATAAACATTACAGGTCAGGCCATTTACTTAACTGTAAATATTTTAAATAATCATTCCATTGTTATATTTCTTAACAATTGCCTCTAATTTGTACCTGTTAAAACAACCACCTTGATCATGGGTCATTTTGTAGCATATATTAGTTAATTTTCGTAATTTACTTAAAACTCAAGATGGGTTCATGAATTTGTGCTGATAAAAGTGGAACGTGTCAACACTGTCTGAGTGCTCTGGCACTGTTCAGTCTGTTCCAAAGGCTACAGCTGGAATAAAGACCTGCATAATATAGGTCGTGTTTGCATTCTGCTCTCTTCAGACTCCTAGGATGCTCCTGGAACTCAGGACGTTGCTGGTAGAGCCATATGTGGGAAATTTGTACGAGAGGCTTGCCTCGTACTATCTCATTCAGTGTGCTTATAGTTAAGCTGCTGTTTTTAGAACTGAACTAACCAGTGAGGAGGAATTTTGAATGTCTAGCATTCCAAAACTAGAAATACCAAAATTCAGGTTTTTGGTTCTCAAAGTTTTTAAGCTGGGCTTGCACATTTTTAAAAATAGGTCTAATGCTTTAGATTGCATAGTTGGCTTTAGATGGATAGCTATTTCATTTGAATCTTAATACAAATATCAGCAGACACCTATGCTAACAAATAATTTTTTTATTTTTCCTTCAGAACTTTTTGGGGTTTAGTGTGTATATGTGTGTTGTGAAAGATGCATTCCTGTTATGGAGCTTTATGAATTCCTGAAGCTCTCCAGTGTGGTGTATAGAGATTCTTAGCAGAGATTTTATTAAAAACATCAAAACAGATGTACAAGGAAAATAGGGATGATAATTAAAAAAAAAAAAAGGCAAAGCAAAAAAGCAAGTTCTGAAATTAAGTATTGTTGAGGATATGATTTAACCTATCCAGGTGACCTTTTTTTTTCCTTCAAAGCCCAAAACCCTGTGATTTAAATATGAGCTCATCACATCTGTCCTAAAGAAATGCTGACCTATTAAGGTCAAGGAAAATTCCCCCCACCCCAGTGTGCTACCAGCTAGTATCTAGGGAGTATATATGGTGAAGCAAATTTGTAAATTCCACTGATGCTGTATTTCAGCCTGGCTTGTAAAACACGCTTTGTACCGATTTTCTGTACCTTATCTGTATTTTCTTTGTGCAGAAATGGAAAGTGGGGGGCGGGGGTCATCAGGATTCTCAAAAGTATTACTGGTAAGCCAAGTATCATGATTAAACAGGGATATGTCAGATAAGGTGATGGGAAGTGTAAAAAGATAGGCTGCCTTTTCCCCCTAGTGTATCTTTAACATTATGACCAATGAATTTGTCAAGTGAAACAGCACAAGTCTTCTTTGCATATCATTTGAACTGAGAGCTGGCTTTGAAGAAGATAAGCAGACTGTGTTGCCCAGAAGAAATAATGATGCTAATTTATCTTTGCCTGTCCTCGTAGCCATAGCAGTGTGTGTCAGTGTTGAAAAGGAAATAGAGAAATAACTGAGCTATAGTTTTACCACCTGTTCAGTGCCATAGGATTGTTGATGGCATACAGAACTCGGAGAAATATGGCTGGTCTGGAAATCTTCATTGCAAAAGTATTTGGGAAAGTTTCCTCTAATACAAGAATAGCTGCCAAACTGTGACAGAAAAGACCTCTTTGACCAATTCCCCGCAGAACAAACAAAGCTATGATGTAGGATTTCTGCTCCATCACCCTCAGAAGTGTATAATCAAGGATGAGAAGGTCTGTTACATATGTTTACTAGCAAGTTCTAACTATCAATATTTACATTCTGGGCATGGGAAACTTGAAGGTCTCTGCCAGATTTTTTTGAGGGAAAGGGAGGATGAGATGTTTTCTTCAATAGTGAGTAATAGAGTAATTTACCAGAACTAAAAGCCTTTACAAAAGTAAAATCTAATCTCTTACACTAGGTAATTGATTAATAGTTGAAGTACTCCCATTCAGAGTCTTACAAAAAAGCTCTTTTCCTTGTCTTTTACATCTAGTTACCTGTCATCTGGTCTAGGATTTTGTTGCTATAGATACATCACTTTCAACAACTTAGATGCAAAAAAAAAAAAAAAGATCTTCCAAATGTGGATTTTAAGCGTATATACTTCAGCATCAAAAATTCTAACGTGTTTTAGCCTTTGTAGTATATTTTACAAATATATTGATGCCTGAGATCTGTTTTTTTTTTTGTTTAACACATGTACATCTAGGAATTTGTAGTATAATGTTTGTAAGGTTTTTTTGTTAATAAATTATGAATGGAAGGTTTTTGTCCCTGAATGGAGACATTCATGTGTAAAGACTGTTTGACTGGCACATGGTATGTTAGGAATACTTACTGATCTACAAGTGAATTGCAGTGGAAGATTTTTCTTTGTCAGCATTCTAGATCCCAGAGAGTCCAGCCAGTGTCACAGTGCAAGCATCCAAGCTGCAGCTGTTGAGCTGTAGAGCAGCTGGGGACTGCGGGAAGGCAGGGTGAGAGACCCCTGAGGGGCAGCACTGCTTCCTGGATAAGTAGGATAAGATCAATGACAGTAAAATATTTTGGTGGTGCTACTGCGTTTTACCAAAATTCCTATTAAATTAGTAAATAGTAGTTGGCTTGTACTATGCAAAATGGCAGTCTTAAGAATAATTGAAGTCTTCATATTTAATGTGTGTATTTCCATGTGGTAGAAAAGCTTTGTTTATTTTCTGTGGCAATTTTAAATTACTTTTCTATTTGAGGAAGAGTTTTAAGTATTTATTCTTGTTCATTAGTATAGTGTTCTTTCATAACTGCCAAGTCCTCGGCCCTTCTGCTTGGAGTGCTGTAAGTAAAATCATTTATTGCCTTACCTGCATTCTGAAAAATACACTGTGTTCATAGAGGAATTCTCTACTTGAAGCGAATGTGTAGAAGGGTGCATGGACTTGGACAAAACGTTAGGTAGCTGGAAGAGTTCTCTCCGAGGGTGGCAGGAAAGCTGCTGGTGAGAGCTGCTGTTCAAGCAGCAGTGGTGTGGAGCAGGCAGGGAGGCAGCTCTGCAGGAGAGGTTGCAGAGGTGCTTGGGAGGCAAGTGCTCTTTGGTGCTGTCACGCTGCGGAGGCCCCTGGACATTCTTTCCACGAGCCTGGTGGGACAGGCCTGCTGCAGTTGGCAGGGGAAGATAGAGACTGGTTTTTGGCCTTAGTGTTCCGGGCTGGACTGTCATTTTGCTTTGCCACCATTTCCTCTTCCCATTTGCTGCTCCTGCTCTGAGCCTGAAAGGACAGCCCTGGAACAGCTTATAAAGACCTGGTCCCCAAAGCCAGACTTCGCTGCGTTTTGTGCAAAACAGTAAAACCGTCTGCTGCCTTTCCTAGAGCCGGGCTCATTTCAGTTCATGAGAATTCAGCTGAAGTACAGGGATGTGATAGGATTGCAAAAACCTCATCCAAAATGCATGACATCTGGAAGCTAGACTGTCAGTGAAAGTCACTAACATTACCTAAATGTGAGGATCTATTTGTTATTAATAAAAAACCAACCAACCAAACAAAAAACCAGTAAGTATATCTGTTATATTTTCCAAAGCAGTTACTTTAAAAGAAAATGGAGCATTATATGAGGAAAGCACCTATGTTTCTAGAGATACGTTGAAAGCCTTCCCTTCCAGCTCTAGTAATACTGAAAATCAGAGAACATTGAGACTAATGTGTGTGACTGTGAGGCTGGAGAAGCTCTGTCAGAAAAGGTATCCCAGCTGTGAAACAAGTGAATGGATTGTTCCGTTTCTGAATTGCATGAGCTGCATGATGTTCCTTTCGGGCCTGGCAGCAGTATGGCAGAGTATAGGCTCTATCCTAAACTGGATCCCTCTTAGTATCTTTCTTTCCTTCTCTGCTGTAATTTGTTACAGGCCTCTCAGAGTTGACAGAATCTAGCAGTCCACCTTTCACCTCTGAAAACTGTTGTCATCTGCTGAAGTCCTTCATTGACATTGCACAATGAAGGCACTTACCTTTGGAGTCTGCATGCCTGTCTGTCTTCCACCTGGTTAACAAATGTATCTAGTGTATGTATGTTTCGTGTATAAATAAGAAGGTAAACTGTGTGATACTCCTCAGAGTACACTGTATGCACATGAGAATCAGAGGCACTTCAGTGCCTAAACTAAAGGATTTTCTGAAGGTTTGGGAATATCTGAGGTTAAAGTACAGCTTGGACATTGCTAATAAGAAGAATTCATTGGAGTGTTTTATCGAAGCTCCCCATTTCATGACATGCAACAAGCTCTTACTAATAGCAGTTATATAATAAACTGCATTCGTTCTTTGTGAAACTGTTGGTATTGCCCAAAGTAGGGGAGACAGTTGTGGTTTTAAGTTGGCATTTGTATGGTCAGCACTGTCTATTTAGTTTGAAATTGTGTTTCTTTAGGGAATGTTTCCCGAGGCTTCATGTAGGTGGCACTTGTTGTGTTTTGAGCCTTGCAACTATTAGTCCTACGCTGATAAAGATTAGAAAGCAAGTTACTTAACATGGTAGTCCTTCAGGTCTATTTATTGCTAGCCCAGGTAGAGTTGAGCTGCTCTGAGGAGTTACAGGGTGTGTGTTCACAGAACAGCACCCAGTGGTGTCCGAGCACAGTTGGCTTTGTTAGGATTTACTGCTTCCATCTCATCTGTATTTGTATTCAGTGAGCATTTGCAAGGAGTTGCTTACATTTAAAGAATTATATTTCAAGATACCATTTAAGGCTTTTTATTTTTTTTTTAATCTGCATGTTATATTGTACATGATAAATACGGGGAAAGCCCTGGAGATTTAAGAGGATGAGAGGTTTGAGTCAATCACTTGAGCTTCAACTTAGTAATGCAAATCTGGTTTTAAGTGACCTTATTGATGTTTGCTCAAAGTAGCTTCCTTTTGCTACAAATGACTGAGCTTTGTTGCAGCTATTGTACAGGTAATGTAGTGTCCCTTTAGAGATTGCCTTTGTATCCCTGATGCAACCTCTCTTTGCTTTAACAGAGAGTGCCTGCAGGAATGCCTGGAGCTAAGATAGATCTCGTGTGCCTCATTTGATCATCTGTCAGCAAAGAAGCGAGAGGATAGGGCAGGGAAAAACATGTGCCCCTTGCTCTGACGCAGCTCTTGGAAATTTGAGGGGTTGGCTGTTGGTGAAGGGTGTACAAGTGGAGAGCTTGGTGCCAGAGTGTGAAGGACAGGACTGTGTGTCCCAAAGCGTCCTGGCCGCTTCTCTGCCTTCACCGAGAGGAGAGGTGGCAAGTGACTGTTCCAAGAGCCGGGCGTGAGGAGGTGGCAGGATTTTGAGCGGCACTGGTAGGGTGGGTGGGTGGTGCAAGCAGTGCTGAGCACCCCTGTCCTGCAGAGATGGCATCGTGCAACAAACAGTGCCATCTTCTGGGAGGAGCCGGAACCATGGACTTGCCGTCAGTGTTACACGTGGCTTTTAAAGCGGTGGGATTGTTTTTTTGGGGGGGGAGTTGGGGTATTTTTTGTGTCTAATAAATGCTTTAAAGATCAAAGCACCAGAAGTCGAAAGTCAGTGTTAATGTCTGGTAATGCAAGTCCACATCTTGCATCTCTGATTTTTTTACTGATACAGTTCCTAAGGGAAAATTTTGAGCTGTATTTTGGGTTTTGTTTAAAAGAAGAAAAGTTTATCAATTGCTGAGCATAGTCTAGGGAACTAAATCTCAAAAATAAAAGTTAAGGACTTGGTTTGCTTTGTTTGATAGAGTCCACTGTTACTTCCATAAACATACTTCATAAAGCCTAGTAATTGCAACATCTTTTTTAATAGAAAGCTGTAGTGACCTATAGGAAAATAGTAAACTACGAATGATTATTTGGACTTATATATCCTTCTTCTGACCATGTCAAAAGGGTAAAAATATTTTGTCCTAAAATTATTATCCTATAAATAGTTATATTGGGAAATAGTCACTGTGGTGCAAAATCTGGGATTCGAGTTACTAAAATTATCCTAGCAAGTGGAGTGTAATATTCAGCATTTACTGAAAGTCATTAATGGCGTAGATCAATCATCTGAAGGTCTTATTTGGAGGAAGTGAGCAATTCTAGTAACATTAATGGAACTATATGGGAGATGCAGCTGACATTGTGAGGAGGTTTTCTTGTTACATGCTTTGAAATAAATAAATACATGAATGCAAACAAAAAGCAAATAACTAAGTACAACTTATATGAGGGGAAAAGATTAATCAAATAACTTCAGTAAGGTATATCCAGAATGATGAGAGTTTGTGAGCTCTGGATAGGGAAATAGATTTGGAATTGGTTTTATTGTGTCATGATTGCCTAGGTAATTTACCAGCAAAGACGCAATGCAAAAACAGTTTATTAAAAAAGAAGATAAAATTGCTTTGCATGTAAATTATCTGTTCTGTGTCATGTTAAGATTGCTAGAATCGGCACATTTTGTATTCTAAAGGGTCTGTGGGACTGTGGTGTCTGACATTTCTGGATGGTGCAGTACTTAACTGTACAATTAATTTCTAGTTAAGATGGTAATTGAATGTGTATTTCCTTTTTTAGTATTACTGTCAGCTTGCCCTGTCATACAGTATTTAATATATAAAGAAAATGTCTAACTTTGAAAATGTCTAATTTCCGGTATGTTCTGAATGTTTACTGTGTGATAATCTTGGTGTTTATGCAAGTCTTCAGTGATACAGCTGAGACTTTCAGTTTCTGACATTTGTCAGGGTTGAGTCATCTTACCGTGTTGATTTTGAGTTGTTGATAAAAATTAGCTGCTAAAAGGTCCCTTTGCAAGGGGTCATGGCCCTTGAGCATACCTCACAATAAGTTTTGTATTTGCTTAGATAAAATTTGAAAACTGTTTTTGTCTTGGACTTTAGTAAATTACTAATCCATAGTTTGCGAGTAAAGTATGTATAACAAGCTCATTCACGTGGAAAATACTGTTCCAAATATTTGAAAAATACTGTGTGATTAGATAAGTAAAAATGTAAGAAATCAGGTTTAGCAAAGGAAGAATGCATTGCAGCTCACAGGAAAGCTGCCCTTCTATGCATCTGACTTAAGAATTTCAGCAGTGGCATTCCATATAGGAGGCAAGGTGGTAACCTAACATTAAAGTAGACATTGACCATCCCTCTTGGGTTTCCTATATCATAATGACATTTTCTGCTTGATATAGTGTAGACTAAGAAATGGTAGTATTTTTGGAAAGACAGATCAGAAAATCTCTGGTCTTAAAATTGAAATTATACTGTTAGAAATGTTTTCATTATTAACTGAAAAAGTGAGCGTTTTTCTCCTGAACACTACCTAATATTCATGCAGCCTGCACGATACCAATGGAGTAGGTAACTTGAGGGAAGTAGTTTTTATTGAAGCAAAACCAAGAGTAATGCATGCTGTGTAAATAGTAGTCACATCCTCACTGGACTACATCTACGTGTGCCAGAATTAGGAATTCAGCCTCAGGCCAGTTGTCAATATCCTGTCTGGAAAGCTACTCAAAGATTGTTGTTTATTTTATTGTTTGCCCCACCCCCCCCAGTAGTCAGTATTGACCATAGTGGAGCAAATTACAATAAATTGCAGTGCTTAAAATTTGTGATGTCTAATCTTCCTCTGGCCCAAGAATACAATTTTTTAAAGATACCTTTAGGAGTACGTAAAAATGTATTTGAGAAAAGATTCCTGAAATTATTTCTACCAAACACTACTTACATTTAATCCTTAATTTTTATAATTTATGTTATGAACCTTTTCCGAAACTCCTTTAAGATACTTGTCAACAAGACTTAATGATAATCAACAGGCAATTTCCCCTTAATTTTATGGAAAAGTTGACAAAGCTTGCTGCTTTTGTTACTAATGGTAAGCAGGTTTTTTGCTTGGTTAGAACTTGAACAATTTTATCCTAGGTCACTTAGATCTTGTGCGCTAGTGAGTTCATAATCCTGACTTCCTTCCTGTTTTTTCATATGCAGGCAGAAGGAGAAGACAGCCTTAAAAAGATGCAGCTGATGGAGCTTGCAATTCTGAATGGCACTTACAGAGATGCCAACATCAAATCACGTAAGCATGTCATGAGCTCAAGGGTCAATGCCATAGAAGTGTTTGTAGGTTTTGAATCTTAAAGCTACCTTTGGAAAATGTGCAGTGGCAACTTAGGTTGGAGAATGGAAGGCAGTAAAAACCCAACAAAACTGCAGGTTGCAAAAGATTTTTGGGGGATAAGTTACGTCAGTTTGCGGGGGGTTTTTTAGTCTGTTTCTTGTCCGCATTATTTTTTTTAACAGTATGTGTGGGTTGAAATATTTACAAATATACAGGATAAAAAAAACTCAACCCTTAAGCTGGATTTTTCTATTTTACAGTCATTTTTTCCTTAAAGCATATAAAGGACAGTAGACTCCTTTGCACTTTTGTTTTTAGAGATTTAATTTTAAAATGTTACAGATGTTCAGGATGCTGTGAATACATTTTTCTGCATTGTATTCCTTCCTTTCATCTTGCTTGCATGTGTACCCCCAGTGTTGTTTTACCAACAATTCATCAACTGATTTCACAGCTGAGTTCACATGGATCAGTGATGTAATGAGCCATTTTTACAATTACTTCCATTACGTTTGTGTGAAAATGCTTTTGCAAACGCATGTATGCACAAGTTTACACTTGAAAATTAATTACAAGCACCTACTAATGAAAGCATATATCTATTATGTGTGATACAAATTATTTTCTTCAGTTGAAAATCTAATTTCTCCTCCTAAAAATATAGTTGCTGACACTGTTCAAAAGTACATTTTTGGTATAACTGTGATACAGATGTCAAGTGTAAGCACAGTCAAAACAGTCTTTTCATTAAGAACTCATTGATATTTGCAAATTTGTTCCTCCACACAGTCTCCATTTCAATGTTGACTATGTTTAAAGGTTGGAATGCAGTTAGGTCAGTTTGAGAGTGCTTACACCAGTGTAATTATTCTGATTTGAAAAGAGACATAAGTAAGGGCTTTTACTACTACAGTGGTAATGGTAAATCTTTCAGCCCTAAATGAACACTAGGATATTTATAGCTAGACCGGTTTTAAATAAATGGTAGTCTCTAAATTATAGCAAATGTATAAAATAGCTTTCAGAATAGCTTAAATTGATGCAAACTTTGGCACAGAAAATTTTTTATTAATTTGAGCAATTTCTTTCTGTTCCCATTGGTCTATTGTATCAGTGTAAGTGGGAAGATGGAAATTTTTATTTATTTTTTGACTACAGATAGCTGCACTAACATTATATGATAAGACCGTTTCAGTCTTTGTGTTTTGATTTTACTGAAAAGTTGAAGATGTAGAAGCTGTACTGGTTTAGTTCTGTTGAGGAAAGGAGTAAAAATACTTGAGTGCCATTTTTAAATTAGCTGAGTATTTTTGTTTAAAAAATAAAAATAATTTTTAAAATGCACCTGCCTCAAATCTGAAAAACTTCACCACATTTCTTTTAGGCCACCTGTAAGTAAATTAAATCAGTGTAGATCGACAGTAGTGCATAGAAATAAATAAACTAAACCCCTTAAGCTTGACTGTTGCCCGCAGATGTGCTAGTACTTAAGTTGTTGTTCATCTGGCGTGCCAACAGGCTTCAGATAACATTTAATGAAATGTTCCAGCACCACTTCAGTAAATAAACAAAACCACTACAAACAAACAAAAAACCAAACCAAAACAGAAAAAAATACCTATTTTCATTAACTTAAGCAAGGCCATGGTGAACTCCTAATATTAAGAGGAAGTATGTCATGAAATTTTATATGGAAATAATTTTTCCAGCCTATTTTATTCATGTTAGGGTAGGACAGGATGGATGAATGTTTCTAGATCACCTTCAACTTCACTGATCTTGGAAATGGGAATTGTGTATATGTTTAAATACAATTTTAAGACATAAAAAGACTAGACTCATACAGCAGCCCTGCATAACTGAGTGTCTGTGGACTCTGTAGATACACTAAATTTTGTACTCTGTATTTGATTGTGACAGTATTTTCCTTGTATTTCCTGCATGCATCTCAGTCTCATGCAGTCTTGATAGCATCAATGAAGAAATGTGGTCTAAATGGAGCTTTCGTGCTGTGTAACCTGTTTGAGAAATCTACCTCACTGTTTTACAATGGCTTTTTATTTTGCATGTTCATACTTAATCACACTGGAAAATGGAAAGCTGTTTGCATTTGAATGGTGTGCTTTGGCACTGTGTGATCAGCGCATGTACTAATGATTTCCTTTTATTTTTCTTCTTTCCTACTTTTTCCCTTTTTTCCCATTCTTTCCACGTTTTTGTACTGCTATCTCCATACTTTCCTCTGAATTTCTTTGCTTACTGTAGCAGCCCTTGCCTTTTCTCTTGCAGCAACAGCCCAGGCTCCAAGGATTATTACTGGGCCTGCGCCTGTTCTCCCACCAGCTGCCCTGCGTACTCCTACGCCAGCTGGCCCTACCATAATGCCTTTGATCAGACAAATACAAACCGCTGTCATGCCAAACGGAACTCCTCATCCCACCGCTGCAATAGTTCCACCCGGACCCGAGGCCGGTTTAATTTACACACCATACGAATACCCCTACACGCTGGCACCAGCTACATCAATCCTTGAGTACCCTATTGAACCTAGTGGTGTATTAGGTAAGACCTTTGGACGTGGATGACTGGAGAATGTACTGCTTTGTGCTTCTGTTGTGTTTGCATGGTAGAGGTTCATGGAGCTCAAAGAAAAAATCTGAAGCAGCACACTTATTTCAGATACATCAGAACCACCTGGGAGAGCTGCTCAAATGGTGCAGCTCTTAAACATTTTAAATGTGTTTGGCATTCCTGAATGTGCGTGCTTAGTTTATAATAATAAATTTACCAAAAATTAAATCTTCGTGTTTTATGTGATATTAGATGATAGACACATAGGCAAGGAGGAAAAAAAGCTAAATACAAGTTGATGTTATTACCTGTCATCTGAGCTCCCATGAATAACAGATTAGTTTGTATTTTCTTTAACATAAATGACATCTAGCAATTTTTGGAAGAGAGGACTTCTTATTTTGCTCTATTGTATTAGTAGCAAAACTGGAGGGAGTGGAAAAGTCTTTGTTCAGTTGGAGTTTCTGTTTATTTAGTACGCAACTGATAAATCTCAGTGTCAGAAAGCTCTAAATTATATTATGAACAGAAAATTAATTCAGTGACTAAATATAAAGCAAACCAAGTTTTCACCAAAGGACGATAAAATTAGCAGCTTTACTGATGGCTTCTTCTATATACATTGCAATGAAATGTCCATCATTCCTAATATTTCAGACCACTGACTTGGTGTGTGGAGGCAAGAATGATAAAGCAGCTGTGACAATTCATTTAACTGGCCAATATGGAACAAGCAGTTCCAATAGTTTCTTCCTTCCCTACCCTCTACAGAATCTAAATAATCTTTTCTCTTCAGTTTGTTCTGAATTGCATATGACCTTGGTGCTGCATGATGTTGATTTTATAGGACTTTGATCTTAGTTTGTTCAGTGGCAGTTATTGATTTACACAAATTATAAACATCTCTAATGAACACTGGACAATAAGGTTCAAAGTCAATATTTTGTTGAAAGTATTGCAAAAAAATCAGTGACAAATACTAGGTGAGTTATCTGTATGTCTGCATGTTTCCACATTATGTACAGTAAAAAAGAAAATGTATTTCAGACTTCTGTCTTGCAGGATTAGTGAATCAGTAACAAAAATTCTAGTAAGACAGAAGTATGCAATACATCTGTCAGCTTATCGTTGTTGTGAGTTAACCCATAGCCAAAATTCTGCGAGTATATGATAACATTATAATTTATTAATTTCCCACAAATATGTAAATATTCTCCCTAGCTCCTCTACCCCCAGTCTATGAGTATATTTGTGGTACATCCTGGTGTAGTCATAATTAGAGAGTTCATCAAAGTAGCTGTTAATGGTTAGTGGCAATGTAACCCTCTCCTGAATTCAGTTAATGGCAAGTAAAGAAATACAGCATTCCAGAGTAAAGTTTATTACAGTGTAGGGAACTTGGATTTCTCACAGGATTTTCTATAAAGAGATAGGAGGGGAAAATTAAAATTACTTCTAAAATGGCATCTGAAGCCGTTGTATACTCTCGGGCTTAACTGCGTGAGGTGTACTGGCCAAACCAGACCTCATCAAAAAAATGCTATTTAAAGAAGGAAAAGGGAGCAGGGGAAAAAACCCCACACTCCCACTTTAGCTGCCTAGAATTGATAACTCTCAATACATCTGCTCTGTTACCTGAGCAATTGTATAGAGTTAATTGCATTAAATTTGGGTTTCGTTGGGTTCTATTTTGCTACATGTTCATTCTCATTAATAGGATTTTGTCCATTTTTGTGGTGGACTTTTAAGACGTTTTAAAATAATTCTGTTAAAAATGGCAGAGAAAGGCATCCCTGTCAGTATTTTTGGGGATGTTGGTGTTGAGATCAAATATTAGTTGGTGACTAACTTTTAATTCCCTTCCTTTTATCTTCAGGTATGGCTTTCCCAACGAAAGGCTAAGAATTCAAGAACGGTCTTAACTGATCCTTCATCAGATCTGAATTATAACAAATGCTTAGTTTTCAGCAGCCTTGAAAAAAGCTTGGCCTAGCAGTCAGTGACTTACTTGCACTTTTTTGCACATAGATTTAAAATAAAATAGTGCTATTAATTTGGATTAGGTCCTTTTATTACAGAGTAGCTGTAATTTATGAGTGTATAGTAGTATACTGACTGCTAAGTGTTCTATATAGTGTTTGCTTTACTAATCACCTAATTCATTGCAGTTCATACTTATTGACTTAAAGTTTAAAATCACAATCTGTAGGCTTGAAGAATTGCTTTAAAACTTTTTTTTGTGGTAGAACTGGAAGTGATCTTAAAGTTAGCAAATAATTGTCAGTATTAAAGATGGCATTATTTAAAATAGTCCTGCTGCAAGAAAGGCACTTCAGTGAATATGTGACTAGTAAAGCTTAAATGTGCTTGGGTCTAATAGATTTCATGAAATACTGTAATTTTGAGATTGTAAATGAATGGATTAAACAGGTTAAGGCCAGGATGTTTAAAATAAATGCAATATTAATCTGCACAGATAAACTTCTTTTTAAGATTAAGATTTGAAACTACTGTGCCTTAACTTGTTGCTTTTCTTAAAATGAACTTTTGTAGTTAATGATCATTTAAATCCATTTTGATAAACCTGCTGTTAATGTTTTCTGTGAATGTTTTCTAACTTTGTCTTGGTAATTGCAATTTAACTAGGTGCGGTGGCTACTAAAGTTCGAAGGCACGATATGCGTGTCCATCCTTACCAAAGGATTGTGACCGCAGACCGAGGTTAGTTTAGTTCTGCAGTTCTTGTTTGTGAGAAGTGCTTTGAGTGTACATGAGATTTGCAACACCACAGCTGGTTAACCAAATGCCCTGTCTTCACCCATTCATGATTTTTCTCAAAAACTTGGACAGTTAATATTTTAAAGCTTTGGGAATGCTTACAGTTTTAAAAAGAATTTCTAAACTTGGCTTTCCCAGTTTAATTAAATATATATACTTTCATATATTTAACAGAAATTCTATAATTGATTCAGTTTTAAAAATGAAACATCTGTCTGCATCAGGAAACGCTATGAAATCAGTGCTGCAATAATTAATTTGGCCATGTTCCCCTCTTCCCCCCCCCACGGTTCATTCTTTTAATTGGTGTGGAAATATCAGATTGGTGTTGCAAAATAAAACGAATGGATGGTTGCTTAATGAGAAAGAAGTAAAGGAATAAATGCCTCCTGTCTGTGTTTGGAGAAATCTGAAGATTTAGATTCCTTTTTTCCCAATAAACTTTTGAGCCACTGTACTGTATATTATGAGGAGGATGCATGTTCTCAGATACCTAACTGAATTCAGAAAGGTAAGGGCTGTGAAGATAACTTCAAAAGTTGTTTGAGTTTGAATTAGTATAGGTAGGGGAAGGGAGGGTGTTTTGGTTGTTTTGGTTTTTGTTTGGTTTTGGGTTTTTTTTCCAAAATCTATTTCTTGGTATTTGCCTTTTGCTGCTAAAATGCGTAACCTGAAGGAGAAACAACTTTTGAAGACCTGTTGGTGAGATGACATCCAATATTTGGGCATCTCTCTTTAACCCTTGAATGGAAAGTAAATCTTCATTTTTCTCCTCTTCCTCGAGTGTCATGCCTTTGGACCCCTGAATGAAGTATTTAAGCTTATTAAGAAAACTCATCTTTTCGGTTTATTGACATTGCCTAGGAAGCAGTGTGGGGGATGAATTTTTATCCCATCCCTGCTGCTGACTCATTGTGGTTTTCAGCAAGTCATTTAATCTCTCTGTGTATAGTTTCCCAATGGTCAAATAAGGATAATAATACTTCCCTGCCTCGCAGGGGTGTTGTGGGGGTTCTTGTTTTTTACAGGGCTTTGAGGATGCAAAGCATTATGTGCAAAGAATTATTATTCTGCTCTCATCCAAATCAGTGTTGTGCAGGTTTCCATGATACTGTAATACTCAAAAGCCAAATTCCAGTGACAGATCTGACATCGCCTAACACTGACTACATTTCTCACAACCTTCCATAAATTAACTACAAGATTCTAATCAATACAGTAAAAGGGGCCCTCCTGGATATTTGGTGTATTTATGTAACATTTTGATCTTCGATACGATCTCAGGCTTACAGAAAGCGTAAAGCTGATACAGGACACTACTTTAGTTTTCTGTAAGATTGTTTTATATCATTACGTACTATTTGCCTTGTTCTCCTTTCTTGAGAGCTCTTCAATGGGGCAACAGGATATAATCAGTTCAAGGTCATAACCCATGTTTACATAAAAAAGGAAGGTAAAAAAGGAAATAGGTTTTAATCTTTTTTTTCTTTTCTATCTCAGTCAAGAGAAATTGGTGATAAGAATCTGGTTGTCTTTAAAAATTTGACCTGATGTTGCAAAAATCAGTTTTTTGCTAATGATCTGCCATGATAGTTTCAGGTGACAGATGTGGCTGCCTTTTTATGTTTTTAAATATTTACCTGAGACAACTAGTAAATACTCTGATAAAGTGGGGATAGGGGTGTTTTCGTGGAGAAAATATCATTTTGAAGTTTATCATTTTAATGTTTGCTCAACATAGATTTTAAATATTTTTTGAAGGGCCTAGATGTTTCATCTGGGTCACTTAAAAGTAATTGAAATTAATTATTGGCATAATCTCACCTTCTTTTAAAATACAGCCATTTTCTGATAGATCAGCATTCATCTCTGGCAATATTGGAAACCTGCTATCTTAAGTAGAATAAATAAATGCACATCTTTTTCCTGTGGAATAAGTCATGCATACCTCTCAGGAAAACCAGATTGATATTTCAGGAGAACGTTATTTTAAAGTCTTATATAAATAATCCCAGTGTGTATTAAGAAACTTACACAAAGTTAATTTTAAAACTGAACTTTATTGTGATTTGAATTTTAAATGCTAGGTTATCACTGCACATATCTAGAAGTTTCACACAAAAGGTTTTGGAGACAACTTTGTTCAGCAATAAAAATTCATTTAACTAGAATTATATTGTAGAATTAAAATACTATCACTATTTGCCATATTCACCTATTTGGTTGTTCTGTCACCAGGATACTTCTATAGCTATGGCCACAAAAATCAATGTCAGCAAACCGAAATACTTTATTTTTCAATGTGGAATTTTTTTTTTTTTAAATAGTTAAGCGTCGCTAAATCTATCTTTGCATTCATTGGGTCTAAAGTTGGTGGGATTTTCTTTTGTTTTTGGATTTTTTTTAAATTCTAAATTGACTCTCAGATGACTTTGTAGTACTACTGCATTCACTTTTTAAGTAGTTTTTATTCTTTGCATAGTTTTGGTTTTTTGTTGGGGTTTGGATTTTTTTCCCAGAGATAAGCACTGCATTTAAAGCAAGAATCCCCAAGTGTGTAAATGTTTTACAACTAAGCATGTAGAATTGGTGAAGGGTTGGAAAATATAGCTCATTTTAACTCAGAATAAACCCCCAGTTTATAAATAATACAAAATTGAATTTGATTCATATAACAGAGAGACTGACTGATTTAATTGTAATAAACTGTAAATGGTGTTGCACAGTTGACAAACCTGTGTGTACTGTAGAAGGCCAGAGACTTGGCAGAGGATGTATCACAGGTGTCCTGGTATTTTTTAAAGGTAGCTTGCTTTGATTTTAAACTCCACAAGAAGTATTAATGCTGAGAATTTTCTCAAATGTTCTATACAAACCAATTTTCACATAATTTATATATAAATTTTAATACCTTTTAATCAAAATTGTAATGAATATCAAAATGCTTTAAGAGTCTGTTTCTAGTATGCCTGTAAAGTGGTAAGATTGTGCCACATAAAATATTTATTTTAATTTTTTTCTTCTTTTTGAAACAGATGTTATAATTTAAACAAATCCCACTTAGCATGATTCTGAAAAAAATTCAGGGAGCGTTTGGTCTCATTTATGTTACAGTAGTAATTTTTTGTAGTGTTATGAACTGTATCCTAAATGATAGGCCACTTTTATTATGTGAAAGTAAATGAACCCACAAGAAAGATTGTTAAATCGATGGTATCTGTGAATATTACACCTACTGGACTTCATTTTATGTAATGGCACAAATCTGACTTTGCACTGAATACCTTTCTCACTTTCATCTCCTCTGCCTTAGTCAAAATGGCAACAGTACAGGAACTTTTATCAACCTCAGAATTTATTAGCTCTAATTAAGCTGTTGAATAAGTCTTAAAAAAGAATAAAAAAAATCATACTACTGTTAAGTGGACCAAGTTTGGTGAAGGAGAATGCAAGAGAATGATTAAAGAAGGAATAGCTCAAGAACATTGGGAATGATAACTTTCCACTTGAGAACTTTTTTATGTTTTACTGTAATTTGTTTGTGGTTTTGGGTTTTTTTTTGTTCGTTTCGTTTTGTTGTTTTTTTCTTTTTTTTCCTTTTTTTTGCAAAAGAAAATAGTATTTACAGGTGGCTTCTTTTAAAATATAAAAATATAAAGCAGGAATGTATATGAAATGTCAGATTTTATTGTATTTGCAGAGTATTAGCTTTGAAAATGAATAAAGAGAGCTGTTTGTAGTTTTAAAATGCCTTATTAGTATCAATTAGATATTTTCTCTATTTTTTCATGTACTTAGAGCTTTTTAAGTATAGACTTTAAAATGGCAGGACTTTTACAGTGTTTACATGCAAGTGCATTTTATAAGTGTCCTATATGTGTAAAATAGTATTTCAAATGGGAAAATGCTGGCTATAGTAGCAGGCTGAGCGTTTTCCTGGTTTCCACGATGATGCCTATGTTGCTAGACTACAGTTTAGTACTGCTTTGTATCATGAGGCCAAGAAATTCCATGTTGTTTGTAAATAGAATAAATGAAAGGCAATAAAAAATTTATTGAACAAAAACCCTTTGTTTGGCCCGTAGTTTGTTGAACCAAATTGTTTCTCAGAGTCCAGAATTCCTTAGATGACTCCATTCTTTTAACAACCAGTTATTAATAATCACATCCATCATTAATAGTTGCTTTAATGCTTGCACCGGGGGAGGTACTAATGCTTAATAGCAGTCAGATACTGATGCTGTGCACTGACTGTTGTTCCAGAAATCTTCTACCCAGTTCAGAAACTGTTCATCGTTTTTTGTTTTCCAATTTCCTTCATCGACTGCTACTAACCATTAGTCGTTAGACATATTTTATCTCTATTTCTCCTGTTAACCGGTTTTGTGGGAGTGGGCTTCTCCTTCACGTGTCCAAATCATGATGGAGGGCTGTCATGATTTTATTGCATTCTGTAGATGGTGTCGATCAGTATGTCAGAATTAAACATGCTTGTTTTTTTTATTAGTTGTGATTAGTTTTCATGTTGTCATTAAGCCGTCACTAGCTGGAACTAATCTCTTCTCTATCTTTTTTTTCTTTTTTTTTTTTTTTTTGGTTTTTTTTTGTTTTGGTTTGTTTTTTTTTGGTTTTTTTGTTTGGTTTTTTTTTTTTTGTTTCTAACCACCCAGCCGCCACCGGCAACTAACCTATGACCTTCTGACCTCTGAACTCTTCACCCAATGATGACCTGACCATGCCTGCCTGCTGATCAGTTAACTGGTAAACGCCTTTGCTTGCCTGTCTTCAGTGCAGCGAGCTGGGGCACTTGTCCGTTCGTCTTACCATCTAACAAAACAGACAAAGAAATTGTTGTCCTCCAACTCCGCTTTTTGTTGTTCTCCTGTTTGGGTGAAAGTGGTTCTAGAACCTGCACTGAATAGTAGTAAAGCAATAAGGTCCAACTCATCCCTCCGCACTGATCATCCTCTAGTGTCCCGCCCCAAGCGAACGGTAAGGAGGCCTCGCACCAGATGGAGACAGATGTCCCTTAACTACCCGATGACAGAGGCAGTTACTGTGAGAGACTTCTAGGAATATTTTTCTTCTCAGAAAAAAAATTTAAAAAAAGAAAAAAAAAAAGTCAAAGCTCTCTCTGAATGTACTGTGTGATGATGCATCATGCATGAACCTTTGGTCAGGGATGTCATTGGGGAAGGGATTCCAAAAAGTATTCAAAATTTGATATGCTGTTTAGTCACTACCAGTGCCCTCAAAGGGCAGATGTTGCAGCCTTTTTTCTATTGCCTGCCAAATTGGACGTTTTAAAGGAAAGTGTGCCATGAAATGCAGATTACGATGACTTTTCAGAACTACATTAATGCAGAGAACAAAACAGCAACACTATTAAAGCGAGATACAAGTTTAAATTGTTTTAACCATATTTTAATCTCCTTGGAAGATTACATGAGAACAAGGTACATGCATTATGTGTCACATTACTGGGCAAACTGTTCAAATATTTTTTTTAAACCTCCCTGTATAGAAAAAATTTCATTAAGGATGTAAAAGCCATGCTTGCCTATTTGCTGTATACATGTAATGAAATTGTAGATAAAGTGTAGTGCATTGAAACAAAATGAACAAAAAAGTAGATACTTTTACTATACAAGGGTGCTGGTGCAGAAAAAAAATATATTTTTGGAAATGTAGCATTTTATACTTTCAAGTGTTATAAAAAAGAAAAAAAGAACAAAGAAACCCTTTATTTCATTAAATGATTTTTTCTGGTGGTTGTCAAGAAACAAAAGACCAAAAGAGCCTTTTAGTCTTTCTTTTTTATTTTTTAAGTATTGGAATAAGTCTAAAGAAAAGGAAGTGCCTTATTTTCTTCATGGTCATTTAGTCAAATGTCTCGTATAATCAGCTTCTCCCTCAGACAAGTTACTGCATGCCACTCAGTCGCCCAGTATGTGAAAGAAGCTGTGAGGGAAGACAAATGATGAGTTGACCATATTAATTACCTGATTTTTGCCATACTAGTGTGATGTGACTTTGCCAAAATCTCATTAAGTGAAATATTTGCTAAGTTTTCATCAAACCAGCCCATTATTATTTCAGCCACTCTACTTTTTAAATCATAGCAAATGCCGTACTTGTGCAACGTAAACCAAAGGGTTCTGTGATACAGACTGTCTCATGCTTAAGGAGATTATTAGCTGACAAATGTTTGTAGAGCTGGAAATTATGTCATTTTTGTTCAGGGATGGAGAGGAGTTTTCTTGGTTTTGGTTGAAATAAATATTACATCAGCTGTAGTAGGCTTCAGCATCACCCAGAAAATGGATGTTCTGCGGATAATGAAACTGAAAGTGCTTAGCGAGTTTTCAGTCAGGGACTCAGCACACCCCGGGTTTCCACAAACAGCTCCTGCAGTGGCAAACAACACGAAAGTTACTTACTTTTCAGCTTGTCTCTGACTATTGTTAGATCTGGCCCATTGGCTTTTCTTCAAAAGATCAGCAGGAGAGGGACTTCAGCCATTTGAAGTCCAGCTATACCTTATTTTTAACCCTTGTCTCTACATGAGGTTCGAACAGCTGGGCAATTGCAAGAGCTGAAGCTGTTGAACGCACAGTATTTAATTCTGAAAACATTAAGTATTAACTTTGTGGGGCTCAGTACTGAACTTGGCAAATATCAGGTGATAATTTTATTCCCCTCTTGTCAACTTATTCTCCTCCTGCAAATCTTCACAGCTTCCAAATGAAAGGTCAATAGTAAGCTAAGAGGGCTTACATTTTTAAGCACCTGCATGGTGACTTCATCTAACATCTTGTCTCACCTGGAAATAATTATCAGTTTATTTACTATGCAATAGACATTCATCCTTCCGTATTCAGCTAGATTTTTGTTTATTGTGCCACCGGCTTTGTCTTCCTGTTACACATACAGTTGTGTTGATTTTATTTACAGTATATGCTGTGCCATTTGGATTTTATTTTGGTTGGTTGGTTGAATAAACTTGCGACACTCGAACATTTGAAGAGAGATTTGCTAAAACAATACCAGTATTTGATCCAGTTTCATCTCAACTATGATAAAACCTGGACATTTTAGACATTTATCAAAGGTCTTTTACTTGGGGGGAGGGGGAGGGGAAGTGTATGGAATAGATGTGTGACATGTGAAAGTAATGTTTGCTCTGAACAAACTTCTGAAAACTTAGTTGACAAAATTTTGGATCAACTTAAAAAAAAAAGCATGACTTTTGAAATCTCTGAATGCCTTGGTTCTCAGTATTATCATTCTTTAATGACTTTTTCTTTATTAAAATAAGTAGTTTTAAGACTTCTTTCTGACAGTATTATGTAATTTTTTTAGAGTGGGTAGATGGGAGTGTCGCTTGTATGTAACCGTACAGATGACATGTATTTGTCTATTCTTTATTATCTTAGTAGTTTCATGCTATGTATGTACCATAACCAACCTATTGCCTATGAGAAACATGTAAGATAATGTATTTACAGCCATTGTTACAAGTTTATAATGTATTTTTCTATCTTGTTTTATATGTATGTTATATAACATTCAAAAGAATTTTTTTCCTGATTGAGAAAAAAGGATACAAAATGCAAAACCCACAATTTTGATAACTGAAAAATTGCCAATTGTTTTGCAGTACTTTATTATATTGGGAGTGTTGTCTTTCTTGGGCTTTTAGTTAGCTACTGGATGAATACATTAGACATATTTGGGTTTTAGTTGGGTTTTTACATAGCTTGCATTTTAATTCTTTGGTTCTTTGCTGTTTCTATTAACCCATAGCATTATTTTAATAAATGTTATAATACCAACCTACTAACTCTGGACTATGTCTGTTTATTAACCATTACATGTTTAATTAAAATAAAAAATAAAGACGGAAGAATGTAAAGTCTTGAGTTACTGGACTAACCCTGAAGAACGTGACCACAGATAACACAACGTGACTTGTTTTTATGTTGTTTGTCAGCTGACATTCTGCACACTACTATTAAGTTGGCTTTGGTCATTCTGGCCTTTTACCTTGGGGAATAGGTGCCAGTAGAAATGGGAACAAAGTAGCATTTTTTGAGGCATTCTTCTTGTAGAGTCTTGCCACTTGCCTTTCAGCATCTGCATTACTAATTCCACACTTTCTTTTTCTTTCTCTAAAATAATTACTGCTGGCTCACAGCAAAAGAGCAAAAGATGCCAGTGTATTGGTAAATCGTGACGGTGTACAGAAACCAGTTTGATTCTTTGTTGAACCATTCAGAGGTTGCAGTTAATCTCACAGTAATTTGTGATTTGTTGGTTTTGGCACCTGATTTCACTGCTGCATCATGTGACATTTCTAAGCACAAAAATATTTCGGGATAGAACTGCTGTACATTGAAACACAAAACTTGGGGGTTTCCTTCAGCACAAGTGCCTTATTTATGCCACGAGATTTCAAGTAACTTTTTTTCGGTACTTCTGCTGTAGTCTGTCAGGATTGCCTAGCTCAGGGGAGTACAACTTCTGTAAGCCAAAGGTCCAACTGGATCTTTTCCTAATGACTGCAGAAAGTACAAAAATACACCTTTCACTAAATTGCCAAGCAACATCCATTTCAATTTCCAGAGCTTTCTTTATGTGATCTTTATCCCTGTGGATGACTGAAGCAACATGAATGCAGGGAATTGAAATGGTGAAAATGCTGTTTTGAATGTACATGAATGCAAATATTTTTACAGATACGTTTCGCCTTTCTTAGAACTGCACTGTCTGAGGCTCCTTTACATTTCCCAGGTAGTTCTAGATTTGTAACCCTGAGTGGGCAGTAATTACTGCTAATGTTGAGGGAGATCCTCAATGTAGATAACTTTTCAGGTGTCAACAGTTTTCTTCCTGAAAGTCCATTTTTTTCCTGTAGATATTAAAAATTCAGATGAGGAATCTGAATCTGTTCAAATTCCTCCTTTAATTTATGATGTTACAAATTATTTATCTTAAAATACATGCAATATAAAACTTTATAAATAGGATTCTCACAGTATTGCTAGTAATTAGAATTTTATGCATCTTTATTTTATGGAGAAAAATAGTCTAGCTTTGATGACGTTTGTTAGTTTTCTAATGGCATGCAGTTCTTTGTTTTACTGAAATTTTAGGTAGAGCTGAAATACCAATTCATTTTGAATAGTTTCACTTCTGCAGAATTTTCTTTTTTAATTTAACAGATCTTGTTGCTATCCTAAAACTCAGCCACAGGCTGATGATAAGAATATTAGATATTTACAACAGATGATACCAGGACCTTTTGACTGGATAATGGAACAAGTGTCATTACAGAGCAAATAATTTATATTTTTTAAGAATTTTATCAGAGGTGCACATATAGTGTGGTGAAGTACTCTGTCCAGTATAGGTGAAACTGTTCAGATGGAACAAAACTTTGTTTTATATTGAAAAACACTTCTATTTCCAGAACTACTGCTTTTCTGTAATATTTTTATTATTTTGTATTTTAATCAATAGATACTAACTACTGTTATACTTTGTCCACAGTGCATTTTCATCTCATTCTTCAGTATATGCAGTAGTCGAAGTTGCTGTAAATTTTGTAGTACTTTAAAGCTGAAGGACAGAAAAAATTAGGAAAACGAAAATCAAAGTAATATATTCATTATTTTTGTCTACCGCAGGCATTTCTGAATTTACCTGAGCGCCTGTCTGAAAGTTTAACTATTTTGTACTTTGCCTGCTTACAGGAAAGATACAACCTGGTTTGGAACTGAATTTGAGGATTAGTTCAATATTGCTAAATCACTCAAATTAGCTTCTGTTTCTTTCTTATTATTCTGAGGTTAAATTGTCTTATTTGAAAGATCATACATTTAAGACAATTAGATAATTGCTCTTTGTTCTAGTAAAGTGGGACTTAGAATAATTTTTTTCTTTTGGTAGGTCAGAGTTTAAACAAAAATATCATCTAGCCTTTCAAAGCAAAATCTGAGCAATGCTGTTCACATGTTAAATATGATACCAAAGTACAACAAATTTGGTTTCTCCAAGAGTATTTCTGTGCATATTATAATGTGCCTTCAGGAATATCCTTCAGATATTTTTAATGAGCATATGTTCAGTGTACTGACAGAACTGATCTTTTATTTGAACATACCTTTTAAAAGTGTGTCAGAAATCTACGTGTAGCGAAAGATTTATTGCCAGATTGTACTCCATGAGGGGGACCACTAAAAGGTTTTCTGCCCTGAAAACACAGGGAAACATTGAAGTGTGTTACCATCCATTAAGAAATTAACTTGGGGGAAACATACTTGTGAGTATATGAAACTGAGTTCTGGATAAAAATGCCAGTTATCAGAAGTAGCGCATACAGAATGGAATCTGAGTAACACATTCCTAAGGGTTGTAAGTACGTAATTGTTCCCGGAATTTCTGTTTTGTTTTAATATGTTTGATACATTTTTCTAAAACACTGTTGATGGAATACTGTCCAAATAACACATGATCCATAACATTAACATGTGGTAATCAATGTTGAATCAAACTGGTTAACGAAAGTGCAGTGCTCTTCCTTCTCTGTGCCTGCGCACTAATTGCAGGTGGTGCATAGGGGCTGGGGCTTAGGCACAGCAGGCTGCAGTCCTCGTTTCTTGGTGCCTGCAGTTCGGGTGTCCGTCTTTGACATGAGACTAACTGGGAGCAGTCTGCCTCCCAAGGCAAAGATTAACTGAGATCTGGAACTCTTAGTAGAATTAATTGAAGATAACAGCAACAATAAAGCGATATATATACATATATGCTTTTGACTTGTATTATGGCAGTTTGTGTGAAACATTTAAGGTTTTGTCTGTGCAAAATAATGTATTCTGAGGGGAAAAGCAAACATGGACGTTGCCAAAACACGTGTAAATAAACACCATTTATGACTGTACATTATGTGCAATAAAGTAACTGGAAAAAGTGCATGTACTTTATCCTCAAAAGAAAACTGACAGCTCTCAAAGCTGTAGCTATAGTTTTATTTTCTGAAAAGTTAAATTTTATTCTGTATCTAAACCACAGAATAAAGAATGTACATTTTTCACACGTAAATTTTCATTAATGCTTCTAGCAGTGTTATGAAAGATGTTTATTGTTGAAGAGGCTTGAACTTTCATGGTTGTCCCATTGTCAGGGTGTATTTTGCTTAACAGTTTCTTATTGCATATGCTGTTGTTTGTAACTGAAATGAAGGAAGTATGCATTATATATCATAAACATGCGATACACTTTTTGCATTTGGGTTTGTGGATGCACCAGTTCTATAAATTTCACAAAGATAACTGCATGATTCTGGTAGTATTGTACTTTTGTAGGCATAACTGGTACAATTGTTCAGAGCAAATACAAAAGAGGAGTACTGCTTTTCTGTAACTTCTACACACTGGTTTGGGGCATAATTTCTGATTGCTGTAGAAAATGAAGCTGTCTGCCACCCCACCTAGTATGAACCTAGCGAGAAACACACTTTGGAGAAGAACTAGATTATGGTGTTCTACATTTTTCTTAATATTTATGTGATGACGCCTAGTTTTTAGTTAAGGACGCTTTCTTTACCAAGGTATTCCTTTCTAAAATTTATTTCTACTTCACACTGCTTAAATAAAAAAATGTTTGCTTAAGAAGTAAGTGAAGTAGATAAGGTTAAGCATGGCATCTTTAGAAGTCTGGTAGAGTAGGGGAGAGGAGGCTAAATGCCAGTGTTCAGATACACTTCTGCACACCCAGCAAGGGTGAAAAATTTGGCATAGTTTGTCTTTGAAGATACCTTCCATGATGAATCTCACCAAAGCAGCGGCATATAGTTCTGTCTGAGCTAGCTGTAGTCTTAGAAGTTCACAGAATGTAGGGATGCTGTTTGGCATGTGCCACTTGAGCAGGCAAAGCAGCCTTTGTCATCTTTGCTGTTACTCTTGAGTGCCAGCTGCCTGTACCCTGTGGTCCTGGCCTGGAGTGTGGGCACAGCCTCACTGTCTGTGCTGTCTCTGGCTGCGCTGTGCAAACCCCCTCCTTCATCCATCCAGATCCTTAGACAGCAGAATTGTGTTGACCTTTCTTGCCTCTTGCACCAAGTCAGTAATACCTGTTTATGGTCACGTTCGTGTTAGGAGTTGTATTTATGGGTCTGCAGGTTAAATGTGGAGTTTAAAGACTAGAAAGTTTTTATCAACAGACTTTTATCACCATTCTACTAGCACTGTTTTGGTATGTTTATGCAGGATGGCCTGACTTTACTAGATGGCTCCTTGCTGTATTACTACAGTTACTGTAGTTCCTTGAGGCAATACAAACTTAACCATTATCAGTGTCAAAATAATGAGAGACATTGATAGCAAAGAGTACAAAGTGCAGTGTCAGAAATTACTCTTTCATGTTGGCATTCAGGTCTACCAGCAAAAGTAAAAAGAGACTTTATCCAACTGTTTCCTTGGTGACCCTCTGAAGTTCTCAAACAGTTAAAAGTAGACAACTCACAGGTAGTTCCTGTTGAGTTGAACTCTAAAACTTAACAATCACAAATAATCAGTAACTCCCAAAAAAGGGTTTTTTTGGTTTTTTTTTCACAAAGTAGCATAGCATATATCTGTCCTTTCTAATTTCTGTCACAGTATTTTCAAAGTGTTTTCATCTTCAGCAATAAATAACGTTCCGACTTTGAAGAGTAAACTGCATGAACTCAGGTGAGGTTCAAGTAAAAAAAACTTCAAATAATGGCACACCTCAAGACTGCATCATTTCAGCAACTTACCAGTAAATGAAGGTGTTTTCTCTGAAGTTCCTATATTTGTAAGCACCTTATACAGACAAGAGGCTAAGCAAAGAAATTATTTTTGTTTGTGGGACCTTTTCAGAATGAATTCTATAGATTTTCAGTTCACTGAGGGTGGCCTTTATTAAGCAGGTGGTACTTCCTGAAGGAAGGAAGTTCCCAGGTCCTCTTGCCATAGGTCAGTCATTGAGCAAACAAGTGTTCAGTGTTGATTCTGGTTTGCTTTCATACTCATATGAAAAGGAAGCCCCATCTTTTGGATCCAGGTCTTTTTAATATCATGACAGATGTATCAGTGTGTATCTCCTAGAGTGTGTTTTAGAGGGAGTTTTTTTTAATTTATTTCAGTAAAAAAGCAGGTTGAGTGAGCAAGAGTGTGATGGGAAATGTGTTAATAAATGATATAGATACTGGCATCATTGCTTTAGAGTCTCACTGTGTTGCGTGTATTAGAAGCCCACAATGAAATGTTAGTGTAATATTTACCTAGTTTGTTGTCTACACCTTTCCAGTTATGATTTCCAGACAAGGTGGTTTTCATGAGACTAAGACTACCTTGTGCAGTTCAGAGGTAGTGAAATGACGAGATAGATAACTGCAGATCTCTCCTATGTATGTGCCTTTTCAGAGCACAGCCTTTTTAAGGTCTTGACCTCAGATATTGGGTAAAATATCGTGAATTTGTGATGCAGGGAGCACAGTTTGTTTGTTAGCCTATCTGCTAACCACTGAAAGTTCAAATGTTGCTATCAGTTCAGAAATGTTACTGCATGTTAATTGCTTTGGCAAATTCCATGTCTTGTTTTTAACATGGGTGCAATCTGGAGACCTTCACGTGGAAACTACTACTCTAGTTAATCTCTGGATCATTTTCATGATCTTTCATGAAGAGTGGATCCAGTACTGCTGAGGGGGCCACAAGGCCATTACTTGCATGCCCTTGTATGACTTGTCCCATATAACCCTAGTGATGAGACAATTTTGATTCTTTCCCTGAAAGGCAATGAATGAAGCAGATCTTCAGCTTTGTTTCTGAGACAAAATAGGAAATGTATACCAATGTGAACTGAAAGAAGATAAATAATAACAATAATCTCAGAGCTTTGAACCCTGTCCTGAACAGATGACTAAAAATTACTCTGGACTTTATATGAGCCAAGAAGAGGAGACAACCCTAAACAAGAGCAGCACTGTCAAGCCCATACTGTGTTGACAAGAAGTTCATCAGAGACTGTAGGCTGGAATTTTAAGTGAAGAAAATTGAAATTATCTCGGTCCTTGAAAAACTGGTTTACCATATCTCCCTGTTATCTTAAGCAAGCTTGTTAATTTCTCTGTTGGAAATTTTTCCCTTCTTCAGCCTAATTTGAATTTCTTGTTGTTTTATTCTAAGGTTCTGCCCTGCCCCCTTCTGTGCTGTCTTGCATTGAATAGACGAATTCTCCCTTCATTAGGATGGTGAGGCAGCACAGGTCATTCTTGGTACAGAAAGACAATAAGCAAGACTTCAGGTCTAGACCAGAATGTTCAAGTGTGACATTATTTAGAAAGCCTGTTTTACGTACATGTGACTCCAGGCAGATGGAAGAGAACTATTTCGATAGTGAGGGCACAAATCTAATGTATGGAACACCTGGGTTTCAGATGCTTCTTTGATTGCTGATGATTTGTCCAGTTTTGGGCAAGACCCCTGCAGCCAAATCCACAAAATAACACCTCTCCTTAAGTGATGTGTCAAGACATGGAGTGTGGTCACCGAGGTGTTCATCAAAAGAACCTTTTTCATGGTGTTCTAGAAAAGAATACACCACTGCCTTATCTTCTTTTGTCAGTTTCAAGCAACAATGTCATCCAAAAAAAAAACCCCTGGTACCCAGAGACAATATACCTGCCTGAATGCAGAGGGGAAAGCATTGGTTGATAAATCCCCATCTTTCCACCGCACCCACAGTAACCAGCTGGACAGCTTGGCTGCTTGGGTCCATCTCTCTCAGGTGTGTTTCTCCCCGTTTTCACATGCATGTATAGCTGTAACTTTGCCTTTTGCATTGCCCAGCTACCCATGATGAAAGCTACTCTTTTACTCAAGTACCTTTGGTGCTCTTGTTCTGAATCTTTGTCCTTCAGTTTCCTGTCAGTGAAATGAGGTTCACAGGAGCACCCCAGTAGAGTGTAAGCTGTGGATGGCCACATTTGAGATTGTAGAGTGCTCAAGCAGTACAATACTGAGTGCACTCCAGTATCATCACAATGTCCAAGTGTCTCACAATCTTGAATGTACTTAAGAATAAAGCATGAAAGCAAAACAAAATACCTTTGACTTCTTACTTAGTCAAACCCATGATATAGTTTCCAGAATCTTGTAGGCCAGCTGACTCCTAGTCTCAGACCAGACCAGCTCAGTGGGTACCTAGCAGTGGTGCTGTCTCAAGGGATGGCCATCTCGAGAAATGATGGGCACAAGTTACTCCTGGGAAGATTCTGATTGGGCACAAGAGGAAATTCTTTTACAAGGAGTGCATCAGCCATTGGAATAATCTCCCCAGAGAAATGGTGGATTCTCCAGTTTTGGACACCTTTAAGCATACTAGCCCATGTCTAGACCTTGCTTTTACCAAAAGAGGTTGGACTATGTGGTCCTTGCAATCCCTTTCAACCTGGTATTCCATGATTGTGTTCATAACAGTCTGAGTCCTGCAGGCTTACTGGGGATGGACAGAGCTGCATTCCCATTTTTCACAGTTGGCAAGTCCAAGGAGAGGCAAAGGGACAGAAATGCAGTTGCAGGAGATAGCACTGATTTGTCTCCTCAACAGTGAATTGTCTAAGTGGGGAGCACTCACAGCACTTGAGACCTGGGAGGACTGAGAAGAAAATGGGATTATATTGAAAACCTGGTTGGCAGGAGCAAGATTTGCTCTGCAATCATGTGAGGTTCACATTGTTCAACTCTCAGCATAACATACAACTTTCGAAACTGAAATGCCTTAAAATCATTTGAAGCAAGAACAACAGTTTTTGCAGCTTCAAGCCTGCAGTTGTGAATGGTTACATTTGGGATGCAGATATTTTCAGTGAGCTTTCAGTTTGCTTTGGAAAGAGAGAGATAAATGCCATTTGTGAGAGACAACTTTGGGTTTCTCAAGTAAGAACCAGGGTTTACAGGTAGATATAAAACAAAATCACCTCATCAGCCACATCACTAACCTCAGCAGAATCCAGCATTAACCAGTTTATCCCTGGTCACGCTCAACCACAAGACAGCTGGTAACCAAACACTTTTGGCCAACAGCAATGTAGTGGAAGGTGGAGAAATGAGAATTTACCTCCTCAGTTAAGACTTCCAAAATTTTACCTTGGTGAAGTAAACAACTGCGTTTTACTAGTTGTCATGTACGTCACAATGATGATAATAAATTATATTTATGAAGTAGGACTTTCAGCTGCTCTGGATTTGTCTTCAGACTTCCCCCTGTGAAGGAACCTTGAAATAAATTATTTCCACTCTGGCAAGCACCTGGTTTAAAACAAAGGTGAAGCCAATGAATGAAATAGTCAAAACACCTGACTCCTTTTAGAAGGGAGGGAAGCAGTAAATAACGTTGCCTTAGAGAAATTTCTCCTTTGTCATGCCTTTCCCCTTGCAGTCACTAATGGCTGTGAGCCAGACTGTGCATGTGGAAGAATCCTTCAGATGGAGACGTTGGGGCTGCTCATGTGAGTAATTTGCAAAGCATCAATCAGGGCAATCAAGCCTTGTGGTGTTAGATTCATTCTGGCTATAAATTCCCCAAGCAAGGACTTTTATTCTTGTCACTAAAACAGTGGATGCAATTCTGGTGCAGTGGTTTTTTTTATTTATTTTTTTTTCTCCCCACAACTTCTCATTTCTTCTCACCTTTTCCTTAACACACACACACAGAGGACTAAGAGACTCAGAGAAGCAGCAGCTTTGACAAGCAGTGCTAACATGCCTCCCTGCTCTGAGCAATTCCTTTGGGCGATTTAGCAATGTCACTCCGGCTCTCAGCATTTCTTTCGAGTCAGGAGCCTCACTGCTTATAGCAGCTTGGGAAAGGGAGAGCCCAGGTGCAAAGGCAGGAGGAAAGTTCCATCGGTGGCTGGCAGCAACAGGAGAGTCTGGTTGTGCCGGTGAGTCAGCCGAACCACTCGCCCCACTTGCTTATTCCAGCCACACACAGGCAAGTGCAGGCAGGGAAAATTCCTAGCTTTGATTGTGAGGAAAGGGCCTGCTTATGCCACCACAATAAACTCTGTTTTCCCAGAATGAAATCTCACCAGGCATAATTGCCAAAATCCTGGGACGAAATACTTCTGCTTAACCCCTGACACATCTTGTTCTTTTCACTGGGAGCAAAGTAGTCATTTATGGTTTGGTGTTTTGTTTTTTTGGATTTCTTTTTTAATTCAATTACCAGCTTTGATGTGTCTAAAATGGGAATAATGGCAGAGAATACAATATCTCTTGTCTGCACTGCTACTGCTATACACTTGCATATAAATAGCACTTTTGTTTCATGGGTTGGAGTAGAGGCTGAAGAGACATACTGACAGTGCAGCAGCTCTTTTCCTTTGTAGTGGATCTAATAGGCCTGCAGTATGAAAAATGCTACTTATGTTTTGCTTTTAGGCTGAAACTCCCTCTGTGCAGAGGTCTAGCGGAGGGCAGAGGCCCCACTTAAATCCTGCTGAGCCTTCAGAAAGGCTTTCCATGTTCCCCTATGGTAAGTATAAGGATTCAGACAGTTTTGCATACTGTTCATGGGTAAAGGCATGAAAATAATACCTTTATGACTCAGGTATGTCTTGAAATATGCAACCTGATGGCAGACAGTTCTACTTTATTGTGCAGATAGTTGTTCTGAACCACATGGCTTGTAAGTCATGAAATATTAATGGCCATGCAAATCTTCTCTTCTGTAACACAAGCTTTTCTGTGTTCCTGACCCTGCCTTCCTTTAATCATCTCCTGGGTGTGTGGTCTGTTACTATTCTGAGATATCTTGTGAGCAGGGGCAAAGTAATTACTTGATCCTTGCCTGTTGCAAGAATCTTTTTGAAAAGAAAATTGATAACTTCAGAGACATTTCCTCCTTGCATTAAAATCAGCCCCACCTGCTTGCTTCACAAGATTTCTCTTTTGGTGGCCTGAATGCAGACCTGCAGTGTTCAGTACTATTTTCATGACTGTAAAAACAGCATTCTTGGATCTCCGAAGTTGTCACCTGCTCCTCCACAGATTAATTACAATTTTTTAGTCAGATGTTTTCTTCCCTTCTCTCTCACTACCCCCTACTGATTTTTTTTCTGAAGGCATCCTTATAAATATGCTATTTTATTGTGACTTGTAACAGGAAGGCCCAATGAGCAGCTGTAGTGCCTGTTAGTTATAGGGTTATCTTAGCCATCTCCCTAATAATTGGTGGCTGAATTAATGATTTTTTAATTCTTTTTTTTTTTTAAAGAAGGGCATGTATTTTTGGAAGAAATCTCCTTTTCTCTCTCCACTTGTTTTCTAACATCCCCAACACTAAGGACGTTACCAATGTGGGGAAATATGGAAATGCTCCTTAGCTCCCTGTCAGGTATAGGCGAGGTCAATGGTTTGGTGCCATGCAAGTCTGACAACCAGAGAAGGAGATGTGCAAGCAATATGGCTGGGCAAAGAGAAAACTAACCATGAAAAAGCATTTCCCATATGGGAGCTATTTTAGTAAACCAGTGTGATGAAATTACAGACATGAACAAGTATTTTGTACAAGTGAGCTCGTAGTGAGTGCCAAGAGCATGGTGTTACACAAGGGCAATAATGACCACACAGATTAATACAAGGTTAATAAATGTTGACCTACGAGTTTCTGATTTCTGGAGCAATTTTGTCCAAGTTCCAGGAGTCAGCAATGCAATATCAAAAACACTGCTTCTGAAATGGTGGGTTTATACAGATTAGGAGGTGGGGAAGACTAGCTAAGGTCAAAACATTCATTATCAGAGCAGAGATAAAGGAGCTGGGATACCTCAGGTGTTTGTAACGTGCCACTTTCCAAAACCTGGGGTGACACATAAGAACCTTTCTGAGGCTCTGCTGTTCAGTCCTCAGTGTGTGCTATTCCTGAGGATCAGGTGCCAGCCTGGGAGGAATCCACACTCTGGGTTTTAAAGGTGCAAAGAAAACCCACCTCACCCTTGATTTCATTCAGCAGCAGGTGCCTGCGTGTCTTTAAGGACATAGATTTCTGTCTTTCACACTTTCCTTGGAGCTTTCTTTTCCCTGAAATGACCTTGGTGATTTCGGGGCTCTGTGAGAAGGGCAGATGTGGTCGTACACAGGTGGAGAAAGCCTGAGAGGTCTGCAAACTCTCCCCAGGCCAAGCCTGGGAAGAGCTGCAGGCTTCTCAGGCTTTCTCTGCCTGTGTGCGACCACAGGCAGACCCTCAGCTTAGCTCACACAAATGCCTGTTGTGAAGCAAAGTTACTCGGTGCCCTAAAGCCTGGCAGCTTCCAACCTGGGCACTGCCCACACAGTGACTGTTTCCTGTGCAGGGAGCTGCAGTTCCTGCACAGGGTGGTGGAAAGCTGATGTGCCACCAGCTAGTGGGTGCTGTGGGAGTCATAGGGAAAGCAGATGGAGCAGAGAAGCCAGAGCATCCCTCCTGGCCCATCTGCAGCACCATGGTGTCCCACCACACGATGATTTATACGAGCCTAAATGACGGCAATGAGCCCTGCTGCAGGTCTGGCTACCCTGTAGTCTGCTAAGGGGCAATTGCTAACTCAGGTTTTGGAAGGAGGTGAGCTCTGATCAGCTGACAGGAGCAGTGAGTAATCCTCATCTACCTGGGTTTGTATCCAAGCTCTGAGTCATTCTAATGAGCATTACTAAGAGCGCTGATCTGCCCATCTCTGCTTCCTCACTTGAGACTCCAAGTTAACCTGCAGCCTTGGTGTGCCTCGGGGCTGCCTTTGGGTCAGAGGGGAACCTGGGGCACTGGTTTTACTGCAAACTTTACCAGTGGAGTAAATGCTGTTGCAGGATGTGTGCCGAAACACCCGGCATAAGTAATTAGGAAGCTTTCAGTGGGTTTGCTGGTTTTGGCATCCCTGCTAAAACTGCAGAATTGTTTTTGATTTAAAGAACATTTTCTTACCCCTCGCCATCAAGATTTCAGTTGCACATCACTCTCTCCCGCGCACACCAACCTGGCCAGCTATGGCTGGCTGGCCCGGTGTGCAGCGACTGGGCAGAGGAGCACATGGGATTATTGCTGACTTAGTCCAGGTTTCTGTGTTCCTGGGGACAGCATGAACAACCTTTCCTGTCCTCACTGCTCTACGCTGTGCCTACACTGCAGGGTGGGATGGTGCCTGTCCTACCTCTTCAAAACGCTGCTCCTCTGAGTACAAAGTCCTCAATGTCCTTGCTTGGCTTTAAGCCCCATGTGTGGTACCAGCATGTTGGGGAATGGTGAAAGCTGTCTGCCTCTGGTTTGAATGCAAAGCATGGGCTGGCTTGGCTGCATGCAGAAAACTGCACTACTGGAGGTTTTCAGCGGCTTCCCCTGGGTGCATGGCACTATTTAAAGTGAATGCACTTTGATTTGGAAGAGGCAAGTATGAAGGTGAAGGCTAATAATGGAAGTTTATAAATGCAGCTGACATCCTAGCACCCTGTGTCTTTCATGCTGTCCTTCATTTACACTCCTGGTGCTCTCTCCTCTTTTAATGCTCTGTTGTTTTTCCCCCTGTGAGCCAAGTGCTGCTGAGAGTAACCGGGGTAGCTGAGTTTGATCCATTTACATGCCTATGGATATAGAGCAGGCTGTTACTTAGCACTGAAATGTGTGAAATGATCCATGAAACCTCCAGGGTGAACTGTGCTAAGGGACAGACTTTTATAATCTGTGGATTATACTCTATAATATATATATATATATATATATATTATAGAGTGTATATTTATAGCTCATGACTAATATGGAAACCCCTCTAGCTTCTAGTAGAGACCCATCTACATAACACTGCTATGTGGGTGGGTGGCTGTTGGCACCAGCAGTGGGATGCTTGACTCTAGTCCTGATCTGGGCTTCTCAGCTAGGTTCCTGCTCCTCGTCAGCTGCAGCACGTGGGCAGCAATAAGGGCAGTTCAGCCTAGATTATAAGAAAAGTCTGACAAAAACAAGAACTTTTCTCCTCCTCTGTTATCTGCCTTGGGTCTTCATGTGGGTGGCTTCGTTGGATGTGAGCCTTTCAGACAGTAAAACTTGTGTGAGGTGAATGTGACTCATACTGAATGTCTCTTAAAGCCCACGGCAGGTGAGGTAGATGGTGAGATCCTGAGTCCTTTTCCACAGTCTTGAAATGGGAGCATCCCTCCTCTTCTGCCTCTGAAGCTTCTCTGTCCCTTCTGCCTCTCCTTTGCCAAGTGAAAGTCCACCTGGGAGGTGTACAACAATGTACACACACAGCCAGCTGGCTTACACACTGACACCTCATGTATTTCACAGATAGGCTGAGCTTCCCCTGTGCAGCTCACTCATAGCCCTAAAGATCCCTAGGGCCTTCCTTTCTCACAAGAACAGGGGGAACTCCTCTGCCCCAAAATCCTCATCAAAAAGCACTTGCTCTGAGGTAGTGGAAGGCAAAACAGAGGGAGTTCAGCAGCTGAACTCATATTCAAGGAATTATTCCAAGCAGTCTGTACATTCCTTCTACTTATAATTTATTATTAACAGTCTGAGAGGAAGAAAAATAATTCATTAAACAATCAGCAAGGCGTTCATAAGACATTATTGAGATCAGGTCTCAGAGAAACACATGAGCCTTCACAAATATTAAGTTTTATCTACACCATTAAGTCATTTTACATAGCAAAGTGAAACTTAATCCAGCTGCTCTGTCTCTGTAGCTGCTGCTCAAGGGAAAACAAATTCAGATCCACCATAATCTGACTAATAGGTTCAATATCAGCTCCCTCTCTTATCAGAGGGAAAGAAGCAGTTTCAGCTCAGATTCTGCAGTCCACCCCATGCTTATCTTTTCCCTGGTGGCCAGATTCCAGAGTGGACCAGTGTGAGGAGTCCCCTTCGGGGGGCTAGAAATTAAAATGCCTTGCTGTGAGATCCTTCTCCCTTGCTGCAGGCAGTTAGCAAGTGCTTTCTTTTCCAGATGGGAGTGGCTCGTATTTGAGAGAAAAAGTTTGAAAAAGAACAATTTTTCCCATAGCTCAAGTGTGTATTCTTGGCTTAACCAGCATGGAAGCAGTAAGGCACTGCTTGGTCAAACAGGTGCTCAGGGAGCCCCTGCTCTCCTTCCACTAAGGGACATCTGGTACACTTGCCTCTAACCAATGCTGCTACATTTTGGTAGGATGATTTGGTTTTGTTGAGAAGCTGTAGCTCACCCCCATCCTCAGTTCTCACCCCCATACATTACTTTCTGAGCTTCTACCATTTGCTTGTGCTGTGTGGTGATGATCTTGTATGGGAAATGACTTAAAAAAACATCATAAAGACATTTCTGGGAGCAGTGGAGTCTTCAAAGGAAAATTCTTGGGAAGCTGGAAATATGGTGGGAGGGAAAATATAATCTTTCGCTCATTTCAGATGAACTTCTGCTTTCCTTGAAATTCCTGTGAATTTCAAAGCCTTTGATAGTCATGCAACATCAGAGGAGCCTTTATGCTGAGCAAAATGTGTGTGAAAGCAGCACCACTTCTGATCCCGCCAGGAGCTGTTGCACACCCCGTTCTTCTTCCTTATGTTTGTCTTTCCCCAGCTGATGCAGTCGATTTGTATTCGTCTGGGTGGTCGTGGCTGTGCCCTTACTCGGCTCTGTTGGACGACACCAGAGCAAAACCCATTACAGGACTTGCCTGCATGGCCAGTGGCCACCCCCGCTGCTCCCCTGTGGGCCAGCCTCGCTGATCCAAAGGGATGGCTGCACTCTGAGCCCTGGGATGCCCTGCCTGCAGCAGAGTGCACGACTCAGTTTGGTTTTGTCCCAGCCTCCGTTACAGGGTCAGCGTCAGGCAGTGAGGCCATGGCACAGGGCTTTCCTGGAAGAGCTCTGATGGCACCAGGTGAGGTGGCAGATTTATAGGCAGACACAAATCGCTGTGAATGCAGGTCACTGAAAAGGACAGCACCACTGCCCGAGCTGGAGCAGCCTGTCCTTGGAACAGGTACAGCCTGGGTACAGCCAGTGGGGTGAGGTGGGGAATTACTTCCATGTAGCACATCCAGCCACAGGAGACTATGCAGGGGATGCCATAGAAATTGCAAGAGCTGCAGAGCTGGAGTATCATCCCCACAAGCCACTCCTGAAGAGGAGCATAGATCTCTGTGAGTAGGTAAAGGCCTCCTACTTCCCACACCTCACTTCCCAGCTGCTTCCAGCAGCACTCGTGGCTATTCTGTCATGGACTCCTTCCTGAAATGAGGCTGGCAGAGAACAGCATCTGGTCAAGCAAAGGGGGAGAGAGATGACCAGAGAGCAGAAGTCCTAAGGGTAATAAGACTTACCTGTTTTTCCACCAGGGTAATGGTTATCCTGTGAAGACTGATACATTTATGTCTTCTTCATTCAGTGGGAGGGAAGAGGCTGCCAGGGCTGCTGGGCAATGTCAGGTCCAGGCTGGTCCCATGGGCCAGCCCCTGCTCCAGCTGGATGTGATGTGCCCCTGCCTCATGCTTCCCTTCCCTAGGTGCCAGCTAAGTGGAGAAGCTGCAGCCTAAAGGGGAAGGACATGGTATGGGCATCCCCAGGGAAAAAGTCTAGGGAAGCTGAGTTGGGAGAAGACAGTGAGAGCCTTGAGGAACCTTCCTGCTACCACAAGCAGGCTGCAGGTGAACGACAGCGTGCAACAGAAGAGCTGGAGGTCTGCAGCAGTCATTTAATAATTGTGGAGCCATTGCCAGGTGAGATTTTCCTCATCTCTCACAACTGAAGACTTATTTGTGTTTGACCTGCCCAGGTCAAATTCACCTCCAGATGTATCTGATCCGAGTGGGTTTGAGCCCACACAAAAGGGCTGTCCTTGCTTCTTTCTTGTCTGTCACTGCATCTGTTTCTTGGTATTCCTAAGACTTCCCATTTACTTCCCCTGCCCCCTTTTGCTGCTGCTTTGCACCGTTTGTCCTCTGCTGTGCTCCAGAATGTTCCCTGCCTGTAGCTGTAAGTTTTCTCTCCAACAGGTAACTCCATTACTTTTAAGCTGAAGAAGTAGTGGACTATTTTTGGAATGACGTCATGTGTTCCACAGCGAGTGAAGCTTATGCTTTCCGCTGGAGCAGTGTTGAGAAGAAAATTCCTCTTGATGTGAACCAAATGTAGTTTTTGAACCTGTGATTGGCACAAAATACACAGGCAGTGACTTTCTACAAGGGTAAGCTGAACTAAGGAGTAGAACAAGTTGAACTTTTCTTTTTTTAAGCTACCTTGGATGAGTTGCTGCCTTTGAACAAGGATGGTGGGGTTCCAGGCAGGTGTGGGACACAGCTATGTAAGCATGCAGGCAGAGCTGTGAAAGCAGGTCATGAATAGCCAAAGGCCTTGATGGCTTTTTGTTAAGATATGCCACAGAAGGACAGTGTTATGACTGGAGTTATATCGACCAAGGCCAGCATATATCTGAGGCAGAAGGCTGCAAATAAAGCACTGTTCAGTTCTTCACATGACTAATGAAGCGTCATTTGATAATGCTGATCGTCACTGCCAGACACAAATTTAAGCACAGCTCCTGTTCCCCCCTGTAGCAGTGGGAACAAAGCACCACAGAGCCCTTTTATGCATCCAAAGGAGATCACTTTATTGTAGAAATCAGCTCCCTTTTATACCTTTAATCTCAACCCACTATAACTGAAACAGAACTGAGATGTAACCAAACTTAACAGAAGAAGGGCACCCATTGGCTGGCTCAGCTGCCACGTGTTCTACCATCCAATCAGCTTCCTGCTGTGCGCCGTCCATGCGTTCCTCCAGCCAATCACAATCTCCCTCCCAACTGTCACTCAACTGCCTCTCTCCTCATTGCCTCTCACCCCTCAGCCACTTTCCACTGCAGGGCCTTCTGGGGAGGATGAGCCTTTACCACTTTAATAGCTATAACCCCATATCCTACACCCACCCTGCAGCATTTATCAAGCTGGTCCCCTTCAAAATGGACTGACTTCTGCAGAGCCTGCAGACATGATTTAATGACTAGCCAAGGGCCATGCTGAGGAGAAACGAAGCTATCACTTCAATTTACTCCCCACCCCTTCTGTAGTCAATATGCAACAATTTTTGACTGAACTCTGTTTGAAACCCAGTGTACTGATTTCAACCCAGAGAAGAGAAAGAGTACAGCTACCTAACATATGTGCAGCTACAGCAGTAGAGCTGCCTCGACATCATGCTGCTTGTTACTGAAAGTTTTGCTAAATATGATTTTTTAGTCTATGATAAAAGTGTCCCGTATCTGAGGCAAGAGCACAGGCGTGGCAAGAGGAAGGAAAATTATGCTAAGACCTGCCGGTATGGCAGAGCGGTTTGGAAGACAAATCCTATAAAGGGGGAACAATTCAGGAAAGCTTTACTGTAAATGAAGAAATGAAAAACTGTGGGCTAGGCAGAAAGTCTCTAGGACAAGTTAGACGGCTATGTCATCATCAACTGTGTGGAGTTTTACAAAGTGATGGATTCTGCATCTGGGATGGGGCAAACTTGGATGTATGCACAGAATGAGAATCAAGAGTCTGCAGAGCAGTGCTGTTGAAAGAGACCTGGGAGTCCTGGTCGACATCAACTTGAACCTGAGTCAGCAGTGCCCTGGCAGCCAGGAGAGAAAACCCTGTCCTGGGGGCATCAGGCACAGCATCACCAGCCGGGCAGGGGAGGGGATTGTCCTGCTCTGCTCTGAGCTGGGGCAGCCTCACCTCCAGTGCTGGGGGCAGTTCTGGGGGACACAACATAAGAAGGATATAAAGCACTTTAGACACTCTTAGAGAGTGTCCAAACAAGGACAAGGAAGATGATGAAGAGCCTTGAGGGGAACTGTGTGAGGAGCAGCTGAGGTCACTTGGTCTGCTCAGTTTGGAGAAGACTGAGGGGAGACCTCACCTCAGTTATAATTTCCTCATCAGGGGAAGAGGAGGGGCAGGCACTGATCTCTTCTCTCTGGTAACTAGTGACAGGACACAAGGGTATGGCCTGAAGTTGTGTCAGGGGAGGTTTAGTCTGGATATTAGGAAAAGATTCTTTATCCAGAGAGTGGTTGGGCACTGGAACAGGCTCCCCAGGGCAGTGGTCACAGCACCAAGCCTGAGAGAGTTCCAGAAGCATTTGGACAACACTGCTAGGTACGTTGCGGGATTCTTGGGGTTGTCCTGTGCAGGGCCAGAAGCTGCACTTTGATGATCATTGTGAGTAACTTCCAGCTCAGGGTATTCTGTGATTCAAGAAAAAGTCTTCTAAAGAATCTGAATGATTTTGGGATGTTGGTCTAAATGTAGACAGGTAGAGCTGCAACCCCAAGCTGCTATTCTTAAGCAGTAAAAAGCAAGGAATTTTTGGCCTTGCAGTACCCGGACAACACCAATCACCTGACTGCTGTCAGCTTCCCTACATGCAAGATCGTTGCCTTTTCACAAAAACCTCCTCTAGGGCTTCTCATTTTTTCCTGACTCTCAAGTGGAGCTTGGTTGTCTGATCTGTGTGGTACCTTTCAGATGTTTGGAAAAAAAGTGTAAGTAAAATACCAAGTATTAGCAGATCTCTCTATGGAGATGGCTGGACTTGACACCTCTTGCAGAGCTCTGGGAAAGGGAAGGAACAGGCCCAGTACAGAGGGGCAGGCAGCTTCTCCAGGACTGGAAATGTGGAAAATCACAGAATGAAATTTCAGTTGCAGGAAAAAATTAAGTCCTTCCTTTTTTTTTTTTTTAATCTAATGTGGTTAGTTTCCTTCTGCCACACAAGAAAGAGATTTCAAAAGCACATGGAGCTAACATGTCTGAGCACCCATTAAACTAGTAGAAATAATTTCTTCACTTTTGTAGGGCAAAGTAAAGCATGACTGCTGCTTGAAAGAAGAGCTGGTTGAGGATTGCACCCATCTTGCAGTAAGTTTTAGGTGGATTTTTTCCTTCTAGACCAAACACAGGTTTTCAGTCTTTTCTATAAGAGAGAGATGTGCGTTGTCCAAGTCAAGTTTATTTTGATTTGCACCTTTTTCTCTACAGATGCAAGAGGAAACATCATCCGATCATTAGGCCCCATGGATACATTTCAGCTCTGACAAGGGAGTGGATGCAGGTGATCCTGCTCCCTTCCACCCCTCCCCCACCCCCCCAAACAAAATTTAATCAGAAATAATCTGTCTGATTTCTAGTGCAGCCAGAAAAGGTCAGATGAGGGAAAAGCATTCCCTTCACTGAAAACCTCAGCGACTTCTATTCAGCCAGTAAAAGAAAAGTGATTCCAGCTCTAGATTTCCAGGGAATGACCAAAACTGGTAGGTGATGTTTGGATTAAATGTTTGGGTTTGCTTGTTTTTAAAATCCCTGTATAATATTCATTATATACATGCTTCATAATCCCATAGTAAATAACAATAAATTCCCCATTTCACAAAGTTAACTGTCCATGTGCTCACTTGCACACAGAAAAATTGATCAAGGTACAGCCTGAGGAGTTTATAAAGGTCATTTTCAAGACTGGAGAGAGATTGAAAATGTTGCTGCTAATCGAAGAAGGGATATTTGATATCTTTTTGACAAGAAATGCAAATAACATTAGTTCTACTACTGTCCCTCTGGTCTAGAAGTGCTATTACGACAGTTCTTGTACTTAATATAAATATTATCCACTGCAGTGTCCTCTGTTGTCCTGGCTCGATTGTGCAGTGTTTAGTGGTGCAAAGTTCCCACTAGTGCTAGGGATCATATCACCACTGCAGATGTTGTCTTTTTTGCGCTCGTGCTTTTTTCCTGGGAAGCCAGCTGGAGTGACTGCAGGCACTAGTTCCACCTTCTCCTTCCTGCTCCCTGTGCTTTTGAGCAAGCTCACATTACCTGCAGTCTCTGGATATATCTCCCTCCTGGCTGTTCTGTAAAATCAACAGACATCCCCACCTTCCCCATCCCAGTCCCCTTCCTCTGAATGCTTAAAGACCTGGGAGCTCAGCAGTGCTGGTGGGATTTCAAAACCCAGCCCAGGCTCAAATGCCAGATTTGGGCTAAACAGCTGCTGTGTACTGTCAGATCTACACATGACAATGATTTGTGCAGCCCATTGCTGAGCTAGTTAGAGCCATTTGTTTAAAAAATAAAAAGACAGATAAATTCAACTCTTCCCTTTCTCCTAGCAAGCTGATATCATGTGCCTATCTTAAAAATGGCTTGCTCCAGAATGCATTAGAGCTAAATTGTCATTTATGTTTGTCACAGGGATTGCTAATGTGTAATGAGATTTTAGAGTTAATGTTTTGTACAAAGCACTTAGCGGAGCTGGGATGAAATTGGTTTAGGGTTCTGATGTGGTGTTTTAATTAAAGATATTTTCCAATCAGGGCCAAGCAAACGACTTGTCAGAAGATTTTGTACCCATCAGCCAATATACCAGTGCAATGTCGGTCTCGCTTTCTGCTTTCGGATTTTCTTCAGGGAATTAGAGGAGAAAGCCTCTCCAAATCTCATGCAGAAGAGCCTTTCTTAGCTGCAACCCTTATAGGAAAAGAAATACATATTTGATTCTATGAAATCTTTCACCTGGGTGTCAGTGGTCTGGTTCATTGCAGCGTGACACCAGCCTTAGGCTGCCTTGATTTTGTTGAACTTGTAGGCTGGTGCAATGCACTCAGACTGAAAGCAACGGGAAGCCCAGTGCTGTGGGATGAATCCTGAGCTCTTGTCTGCTGTAGCAGATCTTGAGCTCTGACTGCAGCACCTTGTCTCCTTCTCTGCTGTTGGGCTTAGTAGCCAGGGAGGAGGCAGGGAGGAAAATGGGTGATGCAGATCCAAAAAAGAAGAGGAAGGATTTCCAAAAATTGTACCTGGTAAAACCAGCATAATAATGACTGAGATGTAGACTGGCTTAAACAAGCTTTGGATGTATGATTCAATGTAAACATCAAATGCATATTAATAAGCATGACTTTTATTAATTGCTGTATAATAAGGGTCATTATTATCAAATTAACACATTTTTTTCTTAGCTACCTCTGCTCCATGCCGGGAACTTCAACCACCATCAAGTCTTAGGCTAGGATATCTGCTTGAAACAAAATCACGCAACTATAACCCAACAAAAAGTGCAGCTCTCAGGGCTGGTGTCGGACATGGGCAATGCAAACCTCTGGCATAAAAGCAGCTGCCATCATCAGCATTTGCCCATTGTCCAGCCATGAGAAAGTCGTCTGGGTAGAGCTGTGGAGGGAGGCTGGGGGGATGCAGGGAAGTGGCTCCTGCCGGGAAGGGGCAAAAGGGAGAAGTTTCCCTACTCAGTGCTCCTCTCTCTTAAACCTTTTTCCTTTCTTTCCTTGGCAGCTGTGACCAAGACTCCCCTTTTCCCTACACTTGTTGATTTTGCCCCTCTCCCCCTTCCCCAGGCAAGGAAGGACACTGGCCCCACAGCCTGGAGCTGCTCCTCTGGAGGCTGAGTCAGCTCCATGGATACAGGACAGCACTGCTGGAGACCCACCCTGCGGGGGTGTGCAGCTGTGACACCACAGCATCATTAACTTGGATAATAGGACTGAGCCACAGCAAACCACCCTGGATTTGTATAGCTCCATGCCGTGTTTGTTTTTGCAGTGTTTATGGCATAAACCCCTTCAGAGCTGCTTAGCTGAGAACCTTTTGGTCATATGCATTGCATCCTGCTTGCTATGATAATAGAAAAAAAATCCTTCTTTACACGCTTTCAAGTACATTTGGTTGGTCAGTTTGCTTGTTTTTCTAAGAAGAGCAAGGGGAAAGCTTTCATTTTATAGACAGTTCTGATGTTTTAACATATAAATGGATGAGGGTTTTTTATATTTTTCTTTTCCAGATTTGCCCAACTACAGATTCCATGACTGTTTGGAAACAGATGAGCAGTAAGTAGGGATTTTAATCCCAAAAGCAAATTGTAACATAATCTGCATTAGATAAGTTCTTTAGCTCAGTATGGATATTTACCTGAGTGGTGTAGAAGGATGCTATTAACTAGAATAGAGAGACAAAGGTGAATTTTGCAAAAAAAAAAAAAAATCTCATATTCTACCTGTACTGTACAGTGAGTATATGAATATACTGGATACTCTAACAGTTTATTGTTACATTTTTTTATTTTAAGATTTTCTTTATGTAAGCCTTACATCACAGGATCTCGGAAAATGACAAAGACAGAAGGAGACCAAGCTGCACATTCAGGTCAGCCTCTCCTCAGTGAAATAGCATCCTACTCCATAAGACATAATACACACTGCAGCTTCAGTGTGCACCTGTTGGCCAGCTGTGTGGGTGCTTTATCCCTGAGAACACTGACACCCACTTAATGAGTGGTGTCGACCTTTTCAGAGACAGCAAGGTACAAGCATGTGTGGGGCATCTTTTCCTGCTAACCCCAACTGTTCCAAAGGCATGAGTCAGATCTCCCTGTCTCATAAATTATAAGACCAGATGAAAAAAATGTTGATGAAAACACCTAATAAATGTGTTGATGTCCTTCTCTGCCATGAATTTTATTGAGTCTATGGATTTGAGCCCTCAGAGGTCACTCAGGTTAAATTTTAAGTCTTTTGTTCCCTGTAAGTGATAGAAAATTCTGCTGATTCATTCAATTACAGGACAAAGTTACAGACACTGGGGAATTATGGTGAACTCTCTAAGAGAGTCACCTTTGTGGTGAACTGTCTGTTGCAAATCTCTGCCAACATGTGCTGAACTGTATGAATTAAATTCTGCAAAACATTTTAGGAGATAGAGAGAGCTGGACTCATATCCACAGGGATGGTGCTAAAGCTTCTGAGTTTCCTGCTCACTGCTGCCAGGACGCTAAGCCACTTCATAGGTGTAAGCCCCTCTTGTCAGAGACCCCCTATCCAGAATTATGGGGTAGAGAGGAAGAGGAGTTTGGGGTTGGTGGAGGGCCAGGATAACGAGCCATGAAGTGAGTCGTCTTTCTTCTAAGCATCTGGGAAGAAAGAGTATACTCTGTAGGAACTGACCACTCTGATGGAAAGGCTGAGGTAGTATTTACAGGATTGTTTTGGTAATGCAGGTAATGCATAAGAAAGACCCACACCTCTTTCACTTTGGAAAAAGAGTGAGTTTCTGGTGAAAAGGCCAGATTTTAGCACAGGGCAATGGCACCATGAGGTACACTGTGGTGTTGAGCAATGGAGCAGGGGCTCAGGCACATCTCTGTGTAGCAAACACTGCTTTCACCATGGCTTTAGGCACCAGCGTTACCATAACAGATTAGTCTTCTGCAGCAGTCCCAGCACTTGGGTGATCAGGCTTGCTGTTTTTGAGAGGAATTTCACAGCAATGTTTGGGGAGTATGTGTCTTATTTTAGTCATGCTTTCATCCAGCCTCTGTTACTGGATGGTCAGCTCTCCTCTCCTCCTGCTGTCTGCTCCTGACAGACCTGTCCCTGCCCACATGCCTCTGACACAATTGGTAGCCTTGGTGTGAATGAGGCACCAGCAGCAGCAGGGAGGTGAGTTAGACCAGTGGGTGTAGAGGTGCTCAGGAGCCATTCTTTGAGCATGGCCTCCCACTCTCTGCAGTGGTGTCCCCATGCTTCCTGTGGTGTTGAAGCAGGAGGGCTGAGAGGGATGTAGCAGGGACAGCTGAGTGCAGGGATTGTCCTTTCCTGGCACAAGGAGAGGCAGAACATGAGGATGCACTCCAGGCACATGTGTGCACATAAATGTTGAGCTGACCCCTGAGGAGGTCATTTCAGAGGGCAGCTTAAGGTGAGGATATTAGGTACTTCCTAGGTCTGAAATATGGATTGAAGTTTCAGTGAGAATCTACTGCATACTCAGGACTACTTGAAATCAGGCCATTTTTTTAAGCTGTGGGGTAGCCAGTAGCCACATTACTGTGTTGTGGTTCTGCTGGACCTATTCAGGCAAGGAAGTTTGATTGTGTGCCTCTTTTGAGCTCCCATACCTTATGATGCCTCTGTTCCCAAGGGCTCATGTCTAGTTTGACTTTGTTCAGAGTCTTCAATTGCTGCTCACTCGCATAAGGTGATGCTTTTCCCTCTTCTGCACTGGCTGTTTTGTTCCTAAAGGCTTTGGTAGCCTAAATTTGAGATGTCTCTCTCTTTCATCTGCAGAGACAAGGCTTTCAGCCCCTCCAGATGTCTGGCCTTGAATCCTGCCACATGTTGGGGTGCCAGCACTGTACTGGAGGCTGCTGCCATCAATTCCTCGGTATCTCACTTTAGCACTTTTGGCTGTGCCCTCTGGCACCCTTCCAGACTTGGAAGCCTTGGCACCACAAATTTGATACTGAGAGTGGTAACTCCTGAAAGCACCATTGTGATTCTTCTCTCTGTAGTACAAAACTTCTTATTTTATAAAGTGGTGCATTCTCCAAGCCTCTGTAGCAGGACTTGTCCTGCTCCATGGATCTCATGGATTCATGGGAAGAAGATGCCAGTGGGATGCCCTGGTTTATCAGCTGCTTGTGCCAGTGTCCTTGTTTAGCAAGTACAGATGGAAAATGCTGTTGTTTTCTTCTCATTGATCACTGTCCAAAGCATCTGAGACTCCAACAGAAGAACTAGAAAAGAGAAAAGTTTCTGTTCCCACAGATTTGTAACTTTCTACCACATCTCAATTTCTTTAAAATTTACCACACTGTACTTAGGCTTGGCACTGTAGCTGTGTTGGCCCCTCATGACAGGTCTGTTTTGGCACAGGGAGGGCTGTAGGGACCTGCAGCAAGCAGTTGAGCTCAGGTGTAGAGGGACACGAATTTCTCCAAGACAAGAGGTTTGTTCATCCTTTAATTATGCCTTTTTTTTGCTTTTCATTCTTTCCTTGTTGCTGGTACAGGTGACTGGAGTACGCTGTGCAGTTTTTCTGTTTCAAACAGATAAAGACATCTGTAACTGTCAATATCTAGCAGCCCTGTCCCTCTGCCGTTTTTCTTTTGTTGTTTTAACAAGTAGTTCCCTCTTAAATTTCCAGTGAAATGAATAATATCAACTGAGCTTGTAAATCTTTCCCTCTGAAGAGGGAGGAAGATACTATAGGCACGGGAATGCTGCAGGAGGGGCTGAGGAAAACAGTTGCATTTAGGCTGAACAAGTAAAGCAACTTCCCTCTATTCCTCTTTTTCTCCCCCAGCAAGGTGCTCTTCTGCTACTCCCATAGGATTTCTGTTCCTGAATGTTTGGGGCCCTTTTTTCCTTTCCACACTCTGCTCTTTCTGAAAGCAGTTGATCACATTATGGGGTGTGACCCACACCTTGAGGGTCCCCATCAGTCCTCTGGCACCTCATCAGTCCAGAGTCTCATTGCTGTGTTGCTTTATTTCATTGCCTGCCCAGGTAAGGTTCCCTCTCTCCCACCTTTGCTGGTCTTGCTGTACTAAAGCATCCCTGGCAAGAGTGATGCCACGGTGTCACTTGCTCTACCATCAGCTTCAGCTGCAATGGTTCATGGGGACATTGCTGCCAGCCAGCCCCCTCACCTGTCAGTCAGTCACAGCCCTGCATTCTGCAGACATGTGATGCTCCCTCTGGAGATTTTCTGGAGCCTAGCCCTGCGCTGGGAGCACCGCCACATCTGTGAGGTGGCAGGGGCAGTGGCACAGCAGGTTCAGCTCTCCTACTGCTGCTGGCTTCTGTATAGGAAACATTCACCTCCGATAGGACACCTGCCCATGGAAGCTGCCTCTGAAACCTGTGCTGGCATCTGCTGCTTCCCTGATAGGGCACTGTGATGGGAACATTGCAGCTCTGTGTAAGAGGGCA
>VXBQ01000450.1:732373-776603 GCA_013400175.1 Phainopepla nitens | reverse complement strand
CCATGTCACCAGGGCTCGGGTCGTGGCTTGGTCACATGCATGAGGAGCTCGCAGTGCCATGTGGCACGGTCCTCCCTTCCCTTCCCCTTCCCCTTCCCTTCCCCCACACCTCATGATGTCTGTGGGCAGAAGCACTGAACAGAGGGATGTGCTGGCACAGCTAGAGCACACTCTCAGGAGGCTCCTTAAATTGCTGTTTTGGTCACAATCATTCCGCAGAAACCTTCTCTTTGTTTAAAGGCTGCTAAACTCTGCTAAGTAATTGCAGCAGGTGCCTTGCTGCCCATCAGTAAGTTGCTTTTTTTCTCTCTGCTTGCAATGGGCTCGCTGCTGAGCACTCACCATGTGGGACATCATGGAGGGTTGTACCAGAACCCCCTGTCCCTGCTATCCTCCTCTTCCAGCCCTCTGTGCTTGCCCTGGCATGGGCTCCTCTTACAGGAAATGTAGAGATTTTTTTCTGGAGTGCAAAGCTTCTTCTTTTGAAAATCCATGAATTCCCAACTGCTCACGTGGCTGGGCCCAGCCTGGCTGTGCAGCCAGCAGTGGTTTATTATGAGAAATGGTCTGTCAGCTGCTGCAGACTCGCAGCAACATAAATGTGTTGTCTGCAGAAACAACAGAGGAGTGGGGAGAGGCAGGGAGAGATTAGCTGTGAGTGGGAGGGTGAAGATATAGGGAGTGGAGGTCACAGGAAGCGTGGGTTTGGAAACAAGACCAGAATGTAATGCCAGTTGCCTTGTGATTTTTTTTTTTTTTTAAGTAAAAAGGCAGATATCACTGGCAGGTTTCAACATTGGCAGGTGTACAGAAACTCCTTCCAACACTATTAACTTATCTGTATCAGTTCTGCAGCCCACCTCCTGTCAGCACTGCTCATGGGGCCAACAGGAGAGTACTGCGGTGGTGTTGGATCACTTGCTTCTCAGCCATCAGATCACAAAAAGAGGTTGCTATGTTTTGAGACTGAAAGTAAACTGGAGAAAAATCAGTGGGTCCGTGTCTGACCACTAACCAAAGCCTCACTTCAGAGTGGGAAGCATCAAAGAGGATTTTAAGTACTGAATATTTGTCACTGACTTTGCAGGCTCCATTGCTTTTACCCCTAATCTTCCTCACTTGCTCATGCTGTGCATGCAGAGGCAGGGAGAGATGATAATGGACTTGCAGTTGTACTTGCTGTTCCCATAACAAATGGCAGCATCTTCACATAAATTGTTTGAACATGTAACACTGCTCTTATTTCTTAACGATAAGGGCTTAGGAGCTGCCCTTTTCCAAAATGAAAGAAATGAACCAAACGTTATCTCTTTGTTTTAAAAAATGATCCCTGCAACTACAACAACAAAAAGCCATTATGATCATCCGTAAAGGTCTTGCAAGCTTTTACAGGAGAGATTTTCTGCTCACTCAGTCTGGCTTCACTCCCATTCCCTCTTCCTATTCCCAACCCACGTGGTTCAAGCTTTCTAGAGCAGTCTAAGCTCCTAGATACAGCTGAGTTGAATGAACCTGACCTGAAGGACATGTCAGAGGTCAGACCTGGGGGGAGAAGCATCTCCTCTGGATACTGTGCCTAAAACCAAGTTCTCTAGGTCTTGCTCTAGTCCCAAGGCATCTATCACCAATTATTTATCTATACTCACTGTTTACACAGGTTTCTGGTTTATCATGAAATATTTGCTTCAAGGCTCTGCATCTGTTGTTAAGCCCAATTGCTTATGCTGAGGAAAAAAACCTCACCATAACTTTTCAGTACTGTGGCACAGATCTATCAGGTGGCTGATGTTGGACATCTGGCAAGCCATGGTGAGTTGCTTGCTGAGTCTGTCCTGGACCAGTGGACAGATTAGGGGTGAGTTTAACTTGAAAATTTCTGAGTTTAAAGAAATAACCCCCTCCTTTATCTCGCATGTAATAGATCTATGTTTCTAGGGGTAATGGGGAGAAATTAAAAAAGTGAGTTTGAGCAGCATATACAGAGACACCCATGTATGCACATGCACAGTTTGCACTGATGAGTGAGGTAAAAAAAATGATGTACAGCCTCTTTGTGACCATCCTAAGACAGAGCTTGAACCCCTGGAGTGGTTCCACAATCTGTGGAACAGGAGGCTTGGAAACTTAACCCCTTTGATTTCTGCAGAGCCCTCCCAGCTTAAACATGCTTATGTAGGCTAATGCACACACCCATTAACTTTCCCACTGTCAACTGCTGTTAGTGTAGCTGCTTAGTGCCCTTCTGGGAGGGAGATGGATGGACTCCTCCAGATGCCATCTTGCTGCTGCTTCTTTTAGATCAGTCCCCAGGGATGTAGATCCTCTATGGCTCTCCTTGAGCTGTGTGTGGCCAAGCAAAATAGTCCAAACACATGCTCTCTCACATTAGGTTTCCTATTTAACAACACTCCATGCTATTCTTAGGTATATTAAGTGTAAATAATGGTTTTTTTCCAAAGTGGATAAGCATAATTGCTTCCCAGGTGGAGAAAAAAGAGCCACTGAAAGCTTCAGAGATATGGGCTGAGCCAGCTGCAGAAGTGTGAATTAGCTCCCAGCTGTAAGAGCTACCAGTCAGCCTTGTACCTAATCCACTACATCATGGCTGAAACCTGGAGTCAGCATGGGGAGGTGCTGGGAGTGGAGGGGGAGACAAAGGAAAAAGAGAGAGGGCGATACATGATTGAGAAAAATGAGGCATACAAAGGCAAAATCCTCATCTGTCTGCAGAGGCCTTATGAGCTGAATAGCTGGCGATAAGAGTGACTTCCTTCCATGCATTCTGTATCAGGTATTTAGCATGGCTGTGTCCCAGCAATGTGTTCCCCCACACAGGACTGTAAGGAGATGGTCACAATCAGTATGCTGCATGTAATAGAGAGCAGGTGGATTTGCTTAGCTCTATGCGTGGAAAAGAATTGGAAGCATTTTTTTATTGTCCAGGCAGGAGTTAATATTAATGTATTTTTCACTGTCTTCTTTTGGATGCATCACAAAATCAGTCTATGCAAGGAGAAGCCAGGGGAGGAGAGGGAGAGACATCTAGAGCCAGTGCAGATGGGAGGCATGGCTGAGTGATGAAGAGTGAAAGATGCTAACCAGGCTCAGGCCACACACAAAGGGCTGGCTGCCCTTCCTGACCCTCCCTAACCGTGGAGAAAGACAGACCATGCAGGGCTGTGGCTGGAAGGGAGCACGCTCTTCTCCGCTCACATCCGCGTGCGAGTACCGTGAAACTGTGAGGTCAGTGTCATCTTCCAGAAGAAATGCCCTACTGGAAAGAAAGAGAAATGGGTTTTGTTTGGCCCTGTACAGACTTGATGGGAGTGTTGTTCTCACAACTGAGCTAGACGGGCAGAAAGTCTTCCAGCTGTTGGACACCTGCTGCTGGAGCAGCTCCACTTCCACTGCTTGAGAAACCAACCCATCTTGGAGGTACAACCCGTGGGTGGAGACAGGAAAAAGTATATCCAAACCCTAAGCAACTTCTCCTTTCCTGAGGTGTTGCTGCTTTGTGCAAATAATTTCTGATCTCCTCTTGACAATTACCCTAAATCAAAATGAAAAGTCAGCTGGCTGCAGTGCAGGGTTGTGGGGTACAGCCAAGGGTGTTTTGGCAGTGGATGGAAGGAGGAAGGGAGAGAGCTGCTGCATTCTGATCCAGACCTCAGTGCTGCCGCTTAACCTGTGTCTGTAGCAGGGAGAGAGGTGAGCAGTGCTGCCCACCAGTTCCAGGTTATCAGTGCAGTCCTTCCCTCTACCCAGCTCCTACACAGCCCAGGAGAGGACTTGCCATGGTGTGGGGCATCCATCTGTGCTGGCCAGAGCAGGCAAGGTGGCTTCTCAAGGTGCTCAGAGTGGATCTAAACTCCCCCCAGGAGCTGCATCGTGGGGGAGGGTTTGACTGTACTTGTCTGGCCCTGGCGTGGTGCTGGGCTGCTGTGCCTGATTTTCACGCGCACCGCCTTGGCTGTGCCTTGAAGCTGGCCGGCTGGCTTTGGTAGGTGGGTACCACAGGGATGAGAGAAGACCAGGGGGTCTGCTGCTGGCTCTGTCTCACCTGTGCTGACTCACAGGGCTCTGTGCTGATGTCTATCAGAAGCCTGCTGCTGTTTAGGAGAGAAGTAGCCATCCTCACACACCCACAGCTCCCCCGTATTTGCCCAACCACCTCTTCTCCAGGCTGGGGAAAGCAAAGGCTGGCCAAATGTGCCTGGACTGATCTGTGGCATCCCAAATCCAGGGCTGTGTTCCCTGGGGAGAAACTCCATGCTGTCCTATTTAGGCACTTTATATTGCTTAATTGGAGTTGCTAGGGATTGCATACATCGATCAGTGGAGCACAAAGTGACATGACAACAGCTGTCATGTGTCCCTGATTTTCCCTCTCCTCCCTGAAAGAAGTCTGGACAGAAGACTTCATGTGCGTGTTGGCCCACAGAAAGGCACACATAGATGTGTGTTTGTGTGCCCTTGATGGCACATCTGTAGAGAAGACAGTCAGAGCTGTGCCCTTTGTGGGCAGCAGGAAAAGGGGCAAACCTGCAGCAGCCTCTCTCTACAGGCTGAGCTCCGGCTTTGAGGCGGCTCTGACCCCATCCCATTCCCCTGTGCTCTGAAGCCAGTGAGCACAAACACGGGGGTGGGAGAACAGTCCAGCTTTTATTTGTTTTGCGTGGTAGATTTTGCTGTTTTCTGAGCTCAGGAATGCTGCCTTCTCCTCCGCCTCCTCTAGTGCAGCTGCACCTCTCTGTCCCAGCCCCAGCTGCCACAGCTTAGCTTCGCCTCCAAAGACATTATTTTACTGGGTGCAGTGCCTCTGCACTCTCGGATGGAGATTGGCTTGTAGCTGTCTCTGCCTGCATGGCATCTGCTTCCCTCTGCCTTTTTAATCCTCTGCATTTTCCATAACCTAACATAAACGAGTAACAAATCTGGGATGCACTTCACCAGCCAAGGGGACAGATCTGGGGTTGTGGCATTTTACACCTACTGTGGTTTCTGCAGCAGACCCTCTTTCTTTTCTCTTTTTTTTCAATACACATCAGACTTGTGAGAAATGTATTCTTATGTCAGTAATGTTCAAAGGCAAAAAGAAAAGCTGCCAGAAGAGAGCTTTAAAAGTCTGACATATTATCATTCAGAGAAGAATTTTCAGTATAATTATTCTGGAATTTTTCCAATAAATAAATTGTACAGACTTCTAAGGGAGAGCTTTTAGGTTAATGGAAATATTACTTAAATTAAAATACATCCCATTCAGCCATCAATTCCATTGTCATTGCAGCATGTGTTTAATGTTAATGACATACACAAATAAAAAGGAAGAAACTGATTTGTTTTATTGTGTCCAAAGCTGAGTATGATCTGTTGTGGAAAGTTAAATACAAGCCAGAGGGGGCACAAGGCAGCATCAACAGAAGCATGGTTAAAGTGTACTTGCAGAAGATATATTGCACAGTACTGGGCATGGGAATGCTAAGAAACATGTTTGGTCTTGTATTTTCAATGAACTTATTATTTTTACTTTTTTTTTTTTCTCTTGTTGACTTTATGAGGCAGCCTTCTGCAGCTTCCAGGCTCTGCCCCTTTGTTTTTTGGAACCTCACACCTGGGAGAGTGGATCCCAGATTCCAGCTGGGGCAGGTTTCAAGTTCACTCTTGCTCCAAGGAAACGGTAGGCAACTTGGAGGGGAGCTGCCAAATTCAAATGATGTCTTGAACTCTGCAGTTCCCAGGTGAGCTCTCACCAGACTAGGTTTCATGCCACCTGCATTAGGCCCTTCTGCTTCCAGCTGAGCTGGACAACACGAGAGACAACTCCCTGAGTCTTTGGAACCTGTGCTTTCCATTCTGGCAAGGGAACAAGGACAAGGGACAGGTGAGTGAGCAAAAAGGAAAAGCTAACTGGCTTCTCTTTTGCCTTTTGATTTATGATTTATGTTGGATTGGGTGGGGGAAAGGAAGCAGAGAAAGTTTCTACATTTTCTAGTATGTTACTTGTCAGCAGGTGACAGGACTCTTGCCTTGGGATGGATGTGAGCTTGGCTGCTCACCCACTGTAGGGGTTTTTTCTTGGCCACCCCCTGTGGTGCAGGTGTGTGTCCTGGAGTTGGTCACCCAAGTGTCGGGTCTGCTGCCCAGGGGAGAGCAGATGCAGAAGAAGCCTGGGAAGGAGATCAGTCTCCAGCAGTCAGCATCCCTCTTGGAAAGGGTGGCTCTTAGTTGCAGGGCCACGGGGAGCAAGGATGGATTAGGTTGGCCCAGGTGAGAGCTGTTACATCACAGCCACTGGTGCTGTGTTTCATCCCCTGAGAGTCCTTTGGAGCCTGTCTGCCGTTCTAGAATCCAGGTGCAGTTATGCCTGGGATTTTCCCTGAATCCTTGCTGGAAAGCAGGTGGGCTGCCCACCCAGGGCAAAGAGTACAGCATTTAAACCACCAATTATAAACATAGTGCCCACAAGTTTAGGCCTGAGGTCTTTAAATGGGCTTGAGAAGAGTTTCAAGGTAGCATCTACATGGGCCCAACTGTAGTGAAGATACTTAGTGACTCACTTCAGGCTTGAGTCCACAGACTGAAGCATTTTACTCAACAGAATAAGCCAGCACAGGGATTGAAAGGTGAGAGGGATCATTGCTCATTGGTGTCTTTCATGTTCACGGCAACATCTGATAACCATGTCAGGATAACTCCAGGAACAGCAGCCTAGGTGAAGGTGAGGCCTACTTCCCACCTTTCACGTAACAAACTGGCCACTGTTATTGAAGACACAGGACTGCGTCTTCAGAAACACTTCATCCTGTGGAAAGGAGTGAGCAGGTTTATCTGGCTCCAAGGCAAGTTCTCCTTGCTGTGTTTGTCCTTCACTGAAGGTCTTAGGGCAGGAGAGCCACTTCCAAGTGGAAGGCACTACAAAACCAGGCCTTAGCCTTCCTTGAATCTGTGAAGATTTTATGCGGAGCTTGTTCTCCAAACTTTCCTGACTTCTCTGTCCATTCAGCAACATGTTGGGAAGAGTACTGCATCCAATGGGACTTGGGGAATGTTTGTAGCAAAGGAAGAAATGACTCAATTTGAATCTTGAAGTGGCTTTAAGAGAACAGAACTCCCAAGCAAGTCACCAGCATATCCCTCGGTTTCTCGTGCTCACTCCTCAGGCTTTGCTATGCAATATGAACAGTGTTTTTCTTGTGGAGACTAAGAAAAACTTCCAGGCCAAGTTTCAAGGTCAGTCTATCCAACTGACCTTTTCCATCTATATGAATTAACTGTCTTCAGCACCAGCTTTAACAGTGCAAATGCATTGCTGCTACAGCATGTTTAGAGAACAGCTTCAGGATCACTGAACACATTGTTACTTGCACAGAGGCAGGATTCCCAGACATTACAATGCAATTGCTATTTGGGCTCTGTTACCACAGTGGATTCCCACTCTCTTTTTTTTTTTCAAGAGTATTACAAAATGTATCTTCCTGGGATTCCCTTGAACATTGCTTGCTTATGACCAGTTGAAGAGACATTTGTGAATCTGACTGTTGCGTGTTGTCACGGCTGCTTTTCTATCCTCTTGGGGTAGGGGTAGGCTTTCACTTGGGGGCCTAATGACTTCACATCAAGTGGGTTTTGTTCCTTTTTTTATTCTTCTCCACATTCACATGAAATTGGTCTTGCTTTCACCTTTTTAGCCTGCTCCTTCCTCTCAGGTCCTCTGTCTTGGTTCAAAGGGTCCTTGTGCCAGCAGACTAAGACACACCTGGTGAAACCTTAGGGACAATTCAGTCCTAGGGAAAAAATGGGCAGTTTGTGCATTCTTATCATCACCAGGGGCTTCCTGTGATGGAAAATAGCTCAAGGTTTCTAAGGCTCTCTTCTCCGACAACAAAATAAGCCTGTAGGCAGATGTAAAATCAACACATCTCAATTTGTTTTGGCCTTGAGCCCACCACTGCCAATATTGTCTAATTTGGGAAGTGAAGTCCTTTGTATTACCCTCTGCCTCCCTGTCTGCTTTGCAGGACCCTGTCTGCTTAGTGCAGTCCCAGGGTGAAATTTGTGCTTTCCTTTTTAGCAAAGTATTCTCTTCGTGTGACACTGCTTCTTTGGCTGTGGTTGCCATTCATCACACTTACAGTAAAAGATCTCCTTGGTATTGGTACATACTGACTGTTTTCCATTTGGGAAACGGGCATGGCAATTCTTCTGTCTCTCCTAGGGGCATTCGGAAGAAGCTGTGTTAAATTATCCTAGCCTCTAGTCTGTATGATTAGTATTTGTGATTACTGCCTGTCATCTAGTAGATTTATGTAGACAGGCAATGTAGGATGTAAGATGGGCTTTCTAAAAATGGGACAACTCATTGTTAACAAATGCTTGGTGGTCACTTTGACCTGAGAGCAGGGGCAGACCTTGTGCTTTTCTGGCTTACCAGGAACACCTGTACTGCCTGAGAGCAGGAAAATATCTCCTGGGGGATTCTGCGGTAGTGGGAGGTATACATGCCATGGGGAAAGAATCGGGACTACATCCAGAGTATCTATGGAGCAGCCACTTGTAATTGTTGCTAATCCAAGGAGAGTAGTAAGTAGTTATGGGCTTCTGCATAGCTTTATTGGTCTGAGGTGATACCAACTGGCAGAGATAAAGCAAGGGACAATATTTACCAGAAATAAATGTTGACATTTATGGAAAAACTAGAGTGTATGTTCACATCTATTTTGAATGTTTTTGTGAGAGATACCTGAGAAGTCTCCATTATGGGTATACCTTCCAAGGGCTAATAAGTTTTTCTCTTAAGCTAATATTCTAAAGGGATAGATTAAATTAAAGGTTCATTTAAAAACTATTTATTTTCCCTTAGAAGGTGAATAATATTTTTCACTTACACTGCTGCAGTCCATCATGTTTTTATTTGCATGTGTAATTTGGTTATCTAGTGCTACTTCAAGCTCAGTATTATTCATTTCTGATGAGTAAAGAACAATTTGAGCTCTGGCCCTTTACATAAAATTTTAAGTTAAACCCATCAAATAAAATCTTTCCACCATTAATTTTGACATTAAAAATGTAATGGATGTCCTTGGGGACAGGGATCTACCCAATGCTCTTAAATACTCACCTAAGTGTTTGCAGAGTCCACCTTTTACTGGCCATCTATGTGCCAGAGGCTCTCCTTGAGTTTAACAATTACAAGTGACTCCAGTGAAGACCTTAGTCTTCAAAGTTTTGTTGCAAAAATGCTGACCTGCTTTTCATATTCCAAGAGCAAAACTGGTTAAAGGAGAGAAATGTGGGCTGTCCACACTGTTTGTGTGTGGTTGTGACTCAGGGTCAGTGTTTGCCTGTGCAGTCAGGCAGGGATAGATTTTTATTTGCCCAGGTCTATCTCACAGCAACAGAAAAAGACCTTATAAACATGGGAAAATCTGACACAATAAAGCTAGCAAGGAAAACTGTCCAGCCTTTTAGAATATATGCACGCGTTTAAGGAATCATATATTATGCAGCTGAGACAAAAATGTATTAAAACATATCAGAATTGTGAAGTGAGACATTGGGTTATGGATGGATGCTGTTTCCTGACTCAATAAACATCTTTTGTGGTTGGCTTTAGTTTATTTTATCTCTTTATTTTTCACTCTCAGTATTCAGTAGGGAGTTTTGGGTTCCTTGGACTCTGCAGAGGATCAGTCATTTTCTCCCTGTGGCATTCTCAGCAGAGCATCTTCATCCTTTGTCTGACTGGATGCGCTGAAATGTTCTTAGTCTTTTTTTTTTCCTAAAATCTTAGTTGTAGAGGGAAAAATCAAAAAAAGAGGGTCAACTAAGTGGGCAGGTCCCTGGAGGGAACTCAAAGACCTTGCTTCTGTTGAAATTGCTTGGAGCTCCATGATGTTAATATTTTCCACCTGATAAGTTAGCCAGACACAAAAGGTCGTGGTTAGTTTTTACTGAAATGATAGAAGTGTTTTCTGGGGGCTTGTTTGGTTTTATGTTTTGTTTGTTTTAATACAAATCCTGACCAGAGCAAGAACCAAATGACAGTGTCTGCACCCAGCTTTCTGCCAGCACTAACACAGAATGATAAAATGGCTGTTTGGTTTGGTTTGGTTTGGTTTGGTTTGGTTTGGTTTGGTTTGGTTTGGTTTGGTTTGGTTTGGTTTGGTTTGTCCTGGGCATATATTTCCAGTTCTTGTTTCCTGTTTTTCTATATTCTCTGCTTCCCTGGAGTATTGGCACTCTGCTGCAGACACAAGGCCATAACCAGATAAGCTCTCCTCTTTGGACCTGCATTTACTTGCCTGCATTTAGGCATTACTTCACAAGGGCTGTGAGTCTAGGACAGCAACTGCATCCAAACAGCAAGAGTCTCTGCACGTGAAACAGAGATCATCTTCGCTGTTTCCAATAGAACCTGCCTACCCTGAAAATTAATCTCTGGGAGCCTGAAGATGGGCACCCAGAAAATGAGGTACAGTGTCAGTGTGTGACAAATTTAGATTTGGAGTGACCTCTCACAGCCAGAGTTGGTACTCATTTCTGAACTGATGGCCAGCAAATACTCACTGACATCACTGCCTTGCCCACAGTTACTATATTGAATGACCTGTAACTCAAAAGGTCTTGGATGAAATTTATTATTCTACACAAAACACGTCAGTTTACACTGATGTTTTGCTCAAGAGAAACCCTGAAGAAGTGATAAGATAATGGCAATCAGGAAAGGGAGAAAGAATAAATTAAATCTAGGACATTTTATTAATGATTTTTTTAGTCTATACACCTGTGGATAATTATGTTCCAATTCCACAGAAACATTCCCTCTTTGCAAAAGAAATTTCAGATCCCACCATTTCCAGAACAAACCATGCACTTGGAAGGTTTTATCACAGAAACTATGCTCACTGTTGAGTAAAGAGAAATTTCCTCTTATTTCTTCTCATTACTACAGGTCCTTAGCTGACCTGCTGGACTTTCCTAGTAGATTGTTGATGGTGCTAGTCAAGAATATTGTGACTTCTGCTGTCTCCAGATACATGCTTGAACTTACATGTTTCTGAAGTGGCTTCTTCAAACACTGTTCCATTGCTTTTTCAGTTTGGGAATTAAAATGAAAGTGCATTCACTCCTTAATATAGAAAGAAAAATGGAAATTATATATTAAAATATTTGAAGTGGTTAAATTAGCAATCAGCACAAAGCGAGTTTGGTCCATTTTTTAAAAGCAGCCCTCCAGTAGCAGGCAAATTACAGGTCATCAGACTCAGATCCACTCTCCCTTCTCATTTTGATGAGTTTTTGTGGCTCCTTCATTCATTCATTTATGGTAATGCATCAAATTATGCTTTAAGAAAGTTAGAAATGAAGACAAGAGATGCTGCTTGTTTGAAAGTATTTTGCATAATGCAATGACTTTTAAGTTTGGGTAATGCCAAAGATTGATAATGCAGTCTAGAAGAAAATAAAATGCTGACATGTTCTCTGCATGCTTTTTATCTGTAGATAAATACCTTTGCTGCCAGTGGTATAAGCATCTTTGTCCAGCTTTGTCCAGCTGTGTGCTGTAGTACAAAGCCATCATTTTATTCATTAGACAGCCAAAATTCTGAAATGTATAGGCCAGTAATTTGTTATACTTAGTGGCCTGATAGAGATTTCCAAATGTTATGTGGACATATCAGAGCAAAGAGATAACGTGATGATCAAAAACAACACATATAGGAGTACTTACCATGCAGTATTTTGGTGGTTTTTTTTCTAGCCTGAAACTAGCTAACCCTTCAGACATGTATATTGGTAATAACACAGATATGCTTTCATAACTGCATTGTACTGCACCTCAGCAAATGATGTTTTCTCCAAAACCAATTGTTTAGAAAAATCATTAATTAATTATGTTTCCATGAACAAAAGGCACTTCAATTGTTGTTTTCCTTTGTCTTTTTGGTGTTTTGTTTAGAGGCCTGCTTTTTGGAAGTATACAAAGTTGTAACTTTAACTCTATTTCATATGTATATTACCATACACTCGACCTGACAAGTCATCTATAATACCATTCAGATAAATGGTGGCTAAAGAAGTCTGAGGAAGAGTGTTTTTCTCTTATTTGCTGGGCCTGCCAGTCATGAGGTGTCAGGACAAAAAGGGAGATTTCACTTCCCTGGTTCCTGTCTGCTTGTGGGTATTTTGAAAGCGCAGGCAGAAGTGTCGCTGAACCAGTGCAAAATCCTGTGAGGGCACTAGGACTGAACCCATCCATCTCCATGCAAAGACATGGCCCCAGATGCCGTGGGTCAGCTTTTCAGGGGAGCAGGGAGCTAACAGCTCAGCAAGAGCATAGCAGTCTCACGCTCTCCAGGTGTCGTCTGTGAGTCACAAATTCTGTGCCTTCCCTCCCAGGTAAGTGGGTTGGGAGGCTGGTAATCAGCATTCATGGAGGTTGGGTGACCAACAGTCAAATGCTGCTGTATCCTGAGGTCAAGCATTGACCCAGAATAACCTGAAGGTCTTGATGTGCCATGGTAGGAGGCCAAAGCTCATGTCACTGTTTTAAAGCAAGCATTGCTTGTGGTAGGTCATAAATATTATACTTGTCATCTTTCCCCGTCCCAGTAGACCTAGATACTAGGCAGGTTTAGCTCCATTTTAAATCTGCTATGTCTATGACTGAAATCATAATATTTATGCAGGGTAGTTTTTCAAGAAGCTTAGTGAATGTGAAAACAAGTTTCCTGGATTTTCCCCTTTCATGGAAGCAAGCTGAAGGTCAGATTTACAACATCTCAAGCTACATTCTGTGCTCATTTACACAGCTGTAATCTTGAGTTATGCCACCGAGGACAAGCAATTCCTCCAGACTTACAGGATATAACTGACAGCAGAATTTAGCTTGGAGTTGCCAAAGCTTGACTGAAAAGGAGCTGTAAGGGTGGAATTTGGTGCTTGTGAAGTAGCTTGTGTATATTCAAGGAATGTACGAGCCCAAAGATTTATTAGTAGTGTTTCAGAGCATTATTGAAATTAGACTTAATTATCTGTGTAATTTGCTGGAACCAGCATTTTAGCATTTTTGATCAAGTATATGCCATTAATTTTAAAAAGAGATGTACCAGGCTGCTCTCAAAAAGCAAAATAAAATAATTTAAAAAGAAAGCCCATAATTTTAAAATAGTGTGTTTCAAAAATTTCAAAGGTTGTTGTTGGTTGAGTCCTTCTCCCCTCTTTGCAAAACAGTCCATTTGCAGTCTAACTGTATGGAAAAAAGTTCACATCACCCCCAAAGGTTATTCCAGCAAGCAGAGAAAAGAATTGTCTCCTTGTTCCCTGACCTGCCTAGCTCTGCTCTTGTCCTTGCTCCAGCCCCATTATGCCACTTGGAAATGGTGCTGGCTGTCTTTGGATAAAGGAGCAGAAGACAAAGCTGTGAGCAATAACCAACCTGCTCCTTTGCAAGGAATAAAGTACAAGGCACCTGTTCAGATCGGAACCCCCTTCTCTCTGCTCAGACATGCTCCACAGGTACTGCTTAGTTTGAAGGTATCATCTCCATGCCTAAGCCTCTGTTTCTGCAGTGGCTTCTTGCCAGCCTTCTGGTGCCCATGGTCACCCGAGCTCCTGGAAAAGAGGAACGTTCTTGTGCTGAAAACAACAGCCATGAAAAAGTGCAGTGCACCGTGCTTTTCTGCTGGTTTCTGTGGAAACTTTGGAGAAGATCCTTTGCTAGTCTCTTTGTCATGCATTTAATAGCAATAATAATGCTTACCTCTTTCTGAAAATGTGCTTTGAGGATACAACCATTATTGTGTACAAATAGCTTGAAGCTTACATGAACACTAATGTTGAAGAGGAACGACAGCATAGCCAGGTTGTTAGCTGTCATTTTGCCAAACCTCTGCTCAAAGAAACCTTTCGTTAGGGACAGATGCTGTGTGGCACTTCTCTAGTTCAGATTTTCACTTCCTATTTTTTTTCTTTATGCCTTCTTAACCCCTGCTTCCATGTAGGTCTCCAGTAGCATAAACATGGTCAGCACATCATTTTGGGAGGCAAGCAGTAAACATGAAGGTGGGAATGCTGTTATTGAAATGTTCTACACCCTGGTTCAAATGGTGGAGAAGCATCAGTTCAGACTTTTCCAGTAAATGATTAACTTTTGTTTGTGCAGAGGAGAGAGCCACAGTAAGAATGCAATTAATTACACTGGCAGTCCAGCCCGGCCAGCAGTCAGCAGAGCTCTTGCTTGCAGCTCCTGGCTCTGCAGGTCTGATTTGAGAGTAACTAATTAAACGCAGGTGCAGGCTAGCAGACTTGTTGAATTAATGCAGTGTCTTCTTTTTGGTGTTCCCAGGCATTTGTAGCTCACAAAAATAGAGCAGGCGCTTGGTGCTACAAATAATAATAGAGTGCTGATGACGGAGGTAATTAATCCTTCATTATTGTGGTGTGATAGGCTGCTGCTAGGGCTGTCATTCAAGTACTTCTTATGCAAAAACATGTCTCAGAGGTGAAAGAACATGGAGCAAGAGAAAGGCAGAGGAGCGTTCTAATGGACTTGCTTGTGTTATGGGCACAGATGTATCTTCAGAGTTTTGGCAAGATTGTCAAGATCTGGTAGTCAAACTCAAGACCAGAAATTCACTGCACTATATTCTGGGTTCTGCCTTTGACTCACCAGGGCACTTTTAGCAGGCAGCAGCTTAAAATAAAAATTCAGTCTTGTTCAAATGATACACAACCATGAAAGAGAAATGCAAGGCCATAACTGTCACTCGCTGTGGCCTTTCTTTTCTCTTTTATTGTTTCCTCAACATCCTCATTGGTCATCGTCATTAACAGGCAACTAACTCCAGTGGACCCTAGGTTAAAACCAGCGTTGTTCTTTGTGATGGTGCAGGGGTGATTGTCTTGCTTTAAGAGAGACTGGCTTTGAGTGGAGGTAATGCAGATGTCCAGGGAGCTGCAAAAAGAGCAAATAATGTTTAGGGTTATTGGTTTCCAATAACAAATGCTGTTCCCCTTACTAGTTCAAACCAACTGCAGGACTCAAATATCTTTTCCAGCTAAAATTAAGGGTAAAGTGTGAAAATGTTATCAGTCTTCTCTCCCTGTTGTCATTTACTTTCTTGTAATGCCCCTTCTTCCCAGACACAGGAAATTTGGGATTTTATGTGTCAAGGAGGAAACACCCTTCCATGGTAGTAGCCCCAAAACCTCAAAATGCCAAACATTAAGATACTTCAGAAAGAAGTAATCCCCAAAACACAATGTATGTGTGCACTTTAAAGACAAGGAGTGATTTCATGTTCTTCTTGTTACTTCATGATGAAAATGGTCCAATGCTATTAGGAATGTTTATAGTGAGAAGATAATGCCAAGTCTAATAAATGATCAGATGGGACAGACCAGGTTTTATTCAGTGTGGGAACCAAACACTGCCATATTGTACAGATTTGCTGATCTGGAAGAATAGTTCTTGCCTTACAGAATGCAGCTCAAAAGCTGAGCGTATGAATATGACAGTTTTCTCTTTCTTAATGCAGAGAATTTTAAGGCAGAAACATTGCTTGGAGAGTTTTCTAAGGGATTCTCATCAACTTATGTAAGTTCAGGAAATCAGCAATAATTCGTTATTCTTCCATATTTTCCGTGGCTTTTGTTTTTCTTGCATCACAATTCTTATCCCATTAGAGAAAAACAGTATTCAGTTATTTGGATGAGGAATAATATTCTGCTACAAATTTTAATGCTAACTCTATGGTAGGAAAATAGCTGAGAGCAGTTCTTGGAGCAAGGATAGTTTCTGATTCTTTTCTTCCTCTTTCCTAGTTACCTGTGGCCCTGTGGGAAATTTACATGGTGGAGTGTTTGCCCTCACAGGGCACATAAAAGGTTTGTAAAAACACTTTTCTATGACCATGTGTATTTTGCTACAGCAAGAAACATCGCTGACCTTCTCCTGGCCGTGGGTCCTGATGGGAGAGAGCTGGGGAGGGCGAGGCCCTAAATTACTGCTCAGCTCACAGAAAATTTAGTTGTGGAGTGTGTGTGTGTGTCTGTGCATAACCATGCATTGTGCCATTGCGACAAGCATGATTTTTGGTTTTCTGAACTCTATGCCTCTGAAATTTCCAGGAAGCTGCTCTTTGCTGCTGACAGTTGCTATAGGGGTGATGGCAGTAGTGAGGTGGTTTTTGTTCATGTCTTCTTGTCTTCATTAATTTCCAATGTGTCATTTCAGCTGAAAATATACAATAGCTGTTAATGTGTTCAAAAGCATGATGTTGGCTAGGTGGTTATTTATGTCACAGTAAATATTTGATGAGGAGGTGTGTTATTTTTAGCCACAATCACAACATATTATTGAAATTTATAGGCCTGAAATAGGTCATCTAACACATGATTGTTTGTTACCTTTACAGTTTCCTGAGGGTTTTTTTCCATTTTTCCTTCACAATTTGAGCTGAAAAGGTGGTGATTCACAGTGTTGGCATAGATTGTTGCACGTAAGCTGCATAGTAGGGGCAAACATCAAGCCTGAAATCACAAGACCCATGCTGATGGGGGAAGCTGCAGCCACTGAAGCAATAAACCCATAGAGGCTGTGCAAATATGTGAGTGTACAAATGGTTCTCAAAGCTGTGATTTTCATATTCCAGCAATCACTGCCGTAGGAGTGCATGACTGACAGCACAAAGGACTTAGATTTACTGTAGAGAGATGTAAATTGATAAGCCAGGAGACAGCCATCATTCTTCCTTTATTCTCTCTCTGTATCCCATGTCTTTCTCTGCTGGCATAATCAAAGCTGACACAGTGCATTCTATTCCAAGTTATATTTTTCGTAATTATAAGACAGTTCATGAGATCTGAAGTTGTTATTCAGGAAATGGCACAAAGCTCACTGAAATACAGGTTTTCAGATTGATCCTCTGATAATATTGTTTTTCACATAGATTCTGGATACTCAGACTCTACATCTATGTCTTTAAGCTGTCTGGGTGCTTTAAGAAAGGATAAGTACAGGAGAAAAAAAAAAAAGAGGGAGCTTTTCCTTTTGTGCAGAGGAAAAAATATACAAAGCGTTAGATACTGGCTTTTTTTCTCCTTATGAGTAGCTGAATCTGAAGCATTTTGCCACACTGTTTCTAAAAAGTTTGTAAGGAGCTGACTTGGGGGGAAGAGTTACAAGAATTCAAGAAACAAAAATAGTGAGATCACTCATAAAGACCTAGATGAGCAATCAGCCTTCCCCTCAGCTGACTGACTGGTGTGGCACACCTCTCATGTCTTGAGGCCAAAGGGTCCTTTTCCACTGATTCATCTCATTAGGCTCAGCTGCCTCTGACTTGAATCACAATGTTTTTAGATCTAAAAAGAACAGACTATGAGATATAATGGAGCAGTTATAACACAGATGCATTTGGAAATCTCATTTTCCTCAGGTTTGAAAAAGTGTGGTAAAATCTGAACACTATTATTGCAGCCCTTTGACCTCAAATGTGTACGCTGAAAATTCAGATCCCATCTGGACCCAGTGAATGTGCGACTGGAAAGGATGCAAATGAATGAAGCCTTCCATGCTCTGGAGTTCCAGCAGAGAGGTGCTGCAGATCACCTGGGAAAATCCCAGTGCTGTGAGTAATTTTCCCTATCATTTTATTTTTAAATTCTCTGGTATTTTAATTGAGTTAATAAAAATAGCAAGGAGAAAGAAAAATGATATTTGGATTTTTTTACTTAAAAAGATTGAAACAACTAGGAAAAATGGGATTATCTCACTTGATAGATTGTTACTTTTCAAAACTGTTGTTTCTTTCAATGTCAGACTGTTTTTGCACTTCCAGAAACTGAGAAGGCTATAGCTATTACACTTTATGGATGTTTGTGTGCAGGCCTTGTCTGCTCACTGGGCTCCAGACTCATGGTATCTCAAGTCTTACTTTGCCTCACTGACCTACATGCACAATGACCATAAGACAGAAAGCAAGGTCTTTCTCTCCCTTTCATCTTTAATATGGTGAACTTCTTACATCGAGTAGCTCCTCTGCTTAAATATAGTTAACAGGTAGTTTTAAAAACCCAGAATTTATTTTTTCTTTGAACAATTAACTCAGCTGCCAGAATTGGGAGCCTTTTTATGTTAAACTGCTTCTGTAGTGGATGGAGTGGGAAAGGTGCTTCTGATGGGAGATATAGATCTTAGCTGTCCTTTGGAAGCACCTGGTCCTTGATGCAGATGGTACCTGATTTCAGCATCTCAATTTTAAATGCTTCCAATTCAGCATAGGACAGACCTAGAGCTCTTCATGCTCCTGGGAGCTTGCTGGGGACATGTGAGGAAAAGCATTGCCGGTCATGAACTCCTATCAAAAGGCAGCTCCTTGTCTTAGGGCAACTCAGGGAATTACAAAAGAAGGAAGAAGTCCAAAAAGTTTTGGCTTTAACTAGTGAATAAGGCAGCTTATTCTAACTACTACTAACTTAAGTGAAAGTGGTTGTCTGAAGTACTCTTAAGGATGAACCCTGGGTTACTCACATCAATCTGACTACCGTTTAAACCTTTCGCTTGCAAGTGTTGATTGATGCATTATTGCTCATGTCAGTGAAGGATTTTTCACCAGAAACCATCTTCTGGGGGGAGGTTATAAGGGGTATATTGGAAAAGAATTGAAATTTCTTTGTAATTTGTGCAGTGGATACATAGCTCCATAAGAGCTGCCCAATTGGACACTGCCAAATGATTTTACGTAGGTCACTGAAAAACTCTTTGGAATAGCTATGCCAAAATGCTACGAGCACAGATTAGTTTCAAACACAGAAAGAAAAATGCAAAGTCTTATTACTAATTTCCTAGGCCATGCAATTCACAGGACATCCATGCCAAAAATGTTTTTACTGGACTGTTTTCGTAACAGGGTCATTATGTTTCCTTCAAGATAGTTCTTAAAGAAAGGGTTTACTTCTTCTCACTTTTTCATGTCTGTGTCTCTGGCAGGAATAGGTCTTTGGGAGGATCTTAGGAATGAAAGTAAGAAACCAGAATGTGTGCTGCATATTTGTTGCTGCATATTCCTTCAGAATTTGCTTTTTAAATGCATACTGGTTACAAAATAAACCCGAATGAGCCATTATACTCTGGTGTGTAATTATGTATTTAGGACACATACTATACACAGCTTTAAAAGAAATCTGTATGGAAACAAATTGCATTACATTTGCAAATAGCTGAAGGTAGTTGAGCAGCAACACCTCAAGCCTTTCAAAATACTGAAGTAATTTACACCATTTTCTGAAGTAATTATCTCCCAAGCAACAGATTCCAGTTGTTTCAATGCCTTTGCTACAGAGGAGCTACAGAGGTCTCAGTATAGCATAAAAGACCTGGGCTTGGCTGTCTAACAGCCTTGATGCAGATTTAGTGCTTCTGCTGATGTACCTTGGCAGCAGACCTTACTGGCCTCTGTGTGGGCACTCTACTTCGGCCTAACAGCCCGCACTGAGAGTGGAGACACGTGCCAAGGAGAGAGGCACCCCCAGGGCAAGGGTGAAACCCAACTTCCTCTCTCCCCAAGATTAGCAAGGAGCAGAGATTTAAGTCTTGGTTGAACAGTTCTGTGATTTAGTAGAGCGATGGATTTACTTATGTGGCCAGCCTAGAGGATGGAGAACCCTCCGTCTTCTTATTTCAGGGTTTTGAACTGCTACTGGAGCAAGACAGTGCATCTCCCCAGCTTTGACAGTGTTGTATCACTTATTTTTCCTCTTTAACTGGTGCTTGGCAAAGTACCTGCCTCTCAGGGGGCCAGTCCTTGGAAATAGCTGTGTGTAACAGAAATGGCAGCAGGCACGCGTAAGGAAGCTGTGTGCCTGCCTGGGCTGATGATATGGAACAATATCAAGCGTGCTTCCCTGCCTTGAGACAGCAGTTCCCGCATTAAATCTACAAAATGCCTTTCTGTGCACAGTGCAGTTGGAAATGTTAGGAGTCACGCTTATTAGCATTGGCACATATAAAGCAGAGCTGCAGTAAATGAGTTAAGTGTCCTGAGGATTTGAGGACTGGGGTGTTGCTTTTCCTTTTCTGGAGCTGAGCACTCGAGAGACTTTCATTAAACCTGGGACTTGGCAGATCTTCATGCTGATTCTGCCACTTATTTGTTGTTCGGCCTCAGGCTAGTCACTTAACCTCTTGCCGCCCTAATTTCCCCATCTGGAAAATTATATTTACTTACCTCTCACGGGGATTGCACGGGGCTTAATGAATGCCCATAAGGGATTTGAAGATCCTCAGATCTGAGAGGATACAGTACTGCAAAAGATTCACTGCATGTGCAAGGAGGAGGGGATGTGTGCCCAGGCGGGAGAGCCTTCCTGCGCTCCTGGCCTGGAACCAAGTCTGAAAATCTAATCAGCAGAGGAGGATCGTACTCTCTGTTTTAGATTAAATCCTCTTCCTTGTGGCCTTTTCAGATTTTCTGGTAGTGAAAGGAGGCAAGTGACTGAATGGGGAGGAGGGCAGCTGAGGTTAACTGCTTTCTCCTGTTGGTCCCCTGGATCTTTTTGTCAGTGCAATAACAGCTGGATCTCCCAGGAAGGTAATGATCTTCCTGGATACTCCATCTTGCTGCAGGCTATTAGAGAAGCCGGGCAGCACTGTGTCTGCCCATTTCTTTAGCAGGAAAAAATGAACCTCTGACCAAAAAAAAAAGTTCCTCCATATAATTAAGCAGCATTAGAATGAGGCCTGTGCCTTTGCTGATGAACTTCAGTGAAAGCAGATGGTCACAATGGTATTAAAAACTAAAGACTTCAGTCAAGCTTTTAATTGAAAACAATTGGACCCTGCTGGATGGTAATTACCTTGGCTGCTTGCAAATAATATCACAGCACTGCTACCTGTGAAGGAAGAATGAAGACTGAGTTAATAAAACTGCTTAATCTGCATATAATAAACAAGGAGCATCCAAAACTATTTTCTCTGGTAGCTTCTCCCCTGCAAGAGGCTTTCAAGTGGTTAGCAGTGTGAAAAGGAACACAGAGTGGCAGAAATTGAAATGTGTGAAACATTTGCTGGGTTTATAAAATAACTTGAAGAGCCCATCTTCCCTCATCTCCCTCCTTTTTTTAACAGCTGAAATTCCAGATCTATCTGAGAAAAACAGCAAAATATAATAAAGTGGAAAAGCCATATGTTATCCAGCATTCCTCCTCTTCTGAGTGGCAACAGTAATGACAGGCTGTGTTTATCTTGTTTTATCTGCTTTCTTCTTCCCTTGTCTGATCGACTGGAAGGCTGGGGCCTTCTAAACACCCGGAGTGTTTTTCACCATGCTCTTAATTGGATTTTAATGATGAGTGACTTAATATGCCTCAATGTCTAACAAAGCAAATGTAGTATGTGGCATATTTTGCCTGACAATTTTCTCATTCCTCTGCCTAGTGCCCAGATTAGATGAGGGTTAGAGGGCTAGACCACCTAAAAGAGTCCTAAGTCCTGGTGTGCTATGTGTTTGTTGACACAACAGGACATTAATACTGCTTTACAGTGTCTTCCCAGCTGTGGAAAAGGACCTGTATTGCTGTGGATGTCCAGGTGAAAAAAACAGTCCCAGTGTTGTCTCTTTTAAACACAGATCCTAGATGTGTATAGAATGAACCAAATCTTGTCACCTTCCATGTAAACACTATTCTTCATGTGGCAGTTTTCTTGGGCATTGCTTTTTTTTTCCTCTATGAGCAGGCAAGATGCCTTGCTGCCCCAGTAGACCTCAGAAAGCAGCAGCTACTGCAATTTCACAAAATTAATGAGTAGCTGTGAACTGCTAGTAGAAGTGATGCAATGATTTTCCATAACATATCATTTTAGAAGCAGTGACTTGAACTGCTTTTTCTTTTCCTATCCAAATATTTGTCTTTTCAAGGCATCAGCCAAGAGTTTGTCTTGTCTTGTCGGGCAGTATGATGAAATGAACTTTTCCAGTGTGTTTTTGTCTGGATTAGATGATTTTATGCCTGGAGTTCAACTTTCATTCACTTAATGCGCCATGATTAACACAGAAAGTGAGGTCCTGAACCCGTGAAAGTCAGTAGAAGTTTTCACACTGTCTTTGGTATGATTTTGCTTCTTTTTAGGTAACCAAAATATGCTTAAAGCTTTATTGCTGAAATGCCTCTGAAACTGATTGCTGACACAGTCACATGAAATAAGTGCATTTCACAGAAGCATTAAAATTGATGGCTTTAGTTCCTGTATTGCCATCTCATTTGTGCTTAGGATTTACTCTTGGATTTTCCTCTGCTGCTGGACTCCTGGAGAATGGGTCTGCAGTTGATGGGGCTGGTGTCCTGCTCTGTCTCCTGGCTCTTTTGTTCAAGCTGGTGGCAGGGTCCGAGCAGAATTTTGCTTGCAAGTTTTCCAGCCTCTCCTTTATCAAAGAACTTGGGACAAATTTGAAATTAGGGAAGGCTGCCTTTCAAAAGTATCTTATTGTATGGTGATTTTATCAATTTTATAACACCTACTTTTAACTCTACAGAGTTTTACTTTTAACTCTACGGAGTACGATCTTATTGTAATTGCTGCTTGCAGCTTTAAGGGAGCTGTGTGGACCATACTATTTTAAAGGTATAAGCTCTATTGATCGAAAGTATTCTGAGCGATAAACAGCTGCTCAGGTTGATTAAAGCTGAAGGGAAGCCGAAGCATTTAATCAATCTCCAAAGCTGCTCCAAGTATATTACAAAGCAATTGTGATTATTGCTATTATATGACAAGCTATATCATAATAAAGAGGGATCATTTTTCTCAGAAGCATTTAGAGGTGTTGTGGTGCTTCTTCTGAGTCTGCCTCATGCTGTCACCTCTGAAGCCTGGCTAAGTGACAGAGCATGCCACTCAAGCAGACTAATCTTGAATGGAAAATGCAAGAGCAGGGCCTTTCAGCTCCCCAGAGCCTTCTCTTTCCTGTGTCTCTCTGTGGCCGACAGCAAGTGCATGGGGAAGAAAAACAAGAAAGGCGGCAAGTATACAGTAATGCTGGCCACATTGTAACCACCTCTCATCCTTGCATCTTGCATAGCTTGGGATGTTCTCCGCTAAGGGATATGTTTGTGCCTGTCCAAAAGTTCTGAAGGCACCTTTCTTTTATTACTTTTTAAAATCACTTCTTGAACCTTTCTTTGGACAGCTTTGGGCTTCACACCATCCCATGGTGGTGCATCACACAGTGCTTTCACATGGTTTTGTAAAATAGTACTTTTTTGTTCTTGTTTATCAGCTTCCAGCCCGATGTTTTCTTTTAGTGCCTTCTAACTCTCGTGTTAAGAAAAGCAATGGATAGTAGTTATCTGTTAATCTTTTCTATTTCATAAACACAGAGCTGTCTGCCTTATCCTGCTCTATTGTCTCCTTCTTCTTCAAGGCTTACTTAGTCTTCCTTTTTTGGAAGGTGTCTTATTCCTCTGCCCATCCCTTTCACATCTGCATCTGCCGCCTTTCTCATTTTGCTGCATGTTTTTCGAAAGGGTGTAACCAGAATTTAATGCATTACTTTAAGATTTGGATTTTTCTAAGTTTATTATTTCTTTCTTTTTCAGGTGTTCAGTGATCTGTACTTATAAGATGTACATATATCATGCAATATTGAAGACATGGATATAAGATTTCTGAAAGCTAAGGTGCTGCATGAAATAATCTTAGGTTTAAGATTCATCTTATGTTGCATTTAAAATGTAAAAATGGATAGTATATGAACAAGGTAGGAATTTTCCCTGTAGAAAATATAATATGAAAACAAGTTAATAGATAAATTAATTAAACAAAGCTTAATAAATAAATTGACAAATTCGTAGATAAGTTGATTAAACTTTGCCCTTGCTGTAACTGCAAAAAAGAAATTATAGTAGCTGAGCCTGGAGAGGACAGCATTTACAAAGGCTAACTTTTGTGGAGGGTGTCTTGTGTCAGTCCTCTCAGTGCTTTCTTTAGTCTTAGTCCACCGAAAATAGTTGAATTGTCTCTCAAAACCAGGAAGTTCATGCTGTCTGAAGGGATGTCCAAAGGTGCACTGTTGGGAGCTTTTGCTGAATGCACCCCATACAGGCTAGTGAGATCCCCTTGGGTTAGCAGGTAGGCACAATATCTCTCTTCTTTTGTTTCTCTATTATGATATCTCTTTTGAAACTTTGAAACATTTGAAGCCTCTCATGACCTTCATGTGAAACCTTATGCATGGTCTGAGTGTGCTGGAGGCTGAGCCTGGTGCAGTTATCTTTGTTGCATAAGATTTTTATTGCAACAACTGTTAAATCTTCTTTATGGCGGTTTCACATGAGAGTCACAAGTCTTCTGGGAAACTTTTCCTGAGTTTTACTTTATAGTGGTATGAGAGTCTTGTGAGTCTTGTGAATGTAGGTTTTTAAGTGAGAGTTTAGACCAGTAAATAAAATTTTAATTGGGAAATCCTGAGGTCCTCCATGGATGGATTGTTTTCCCTGTGAGAAGAGGTGGTGAGTCCTGGGCCTATTCAGCTGGGGGAAGAGAGAGCTATAGGTAAGCCTAAGAGCAGCTCAGGTCTTTAGCTTGTCTAGAACTAGTTTCAGTCAGCTGAATGGATTGGACAGCTGAAATTACAGATCTAGCTGTCAGAGGTTTCCCACTGGAAAGTGGGCCATAGCAGTCTACAGGCAGTAACCTTCCTTTCCTTAGGATGCAATTTGAGGAGCATTTCCTTTGCACTCCTGTGTTAATTTAGTGGTGCCAGCAAAGGTCAGGTACAGCTGCATGGCAAATCATCAGGGGAACCAGTTTAGGTTAAAAGTAATCTTTCTTTTTTATTCATTTGTTTTAACCAGTTTTAAAATTGATTCCTCCCACAGCTCCATGAAAATTCATCATTGTGCCACTGAAGCACAGGACAACAGTAGGAACAGCCTTCAGGGAGTGCTTCACATGGTACTGGGTTTCAAAGAGGCATTTTTCAGACTGTGGCTTTACAGTCAGTTTTTAAAATCCCCCTAGAAATATCTCCCAATCCCATGGCTCCACGGATTTCCAGCTGAAGGTGACCATTTGTGAAACTGGATGTCAAGCCAAGTGGCAAAAATAGACTGCCAAAATGATGAATCACAGGTAAACACTGCTGAAGAATACTACACGTATGCTGTTCTGCCATTTTTTGGGTAGCAATCTAACCATCTTTTAATTGGCCCCATCACACATTGGTATGGGATGCTGAGATTCATTGTATGCCTATAGGAGGATCGGTGTCTCCTGAGCCATTCAGGATGGGGCCTCACAGCTTTTCAGGTCCTGCTGCTCTTTACATCAAGTGCACTAAGACTGGCCATCCCAGCTGCCATCCTCCATCTGATTGCCTCAGCCTCACCGCTATTTTATGACCAGAGATTGTGTCTGAGCAGAAAGATGTGAGTGCATCACCTGACTTCAAGAAAATCAGTTTGTGCCAAGAAGGACAGGATTTTTAGGCACTGTGACTGTCAGTTAACCTCACCTGGAAACAAAATGTGATGCTTTGCATGGGGTGGGACTGATCCTGCACCCCAGCACTCAACCTTAGCATTGCTTTCACAGGGATCAGAATAATTCCTGGCCAAGCTAAGACGTGCTTCTGTTTATGTGCCTTTCTAAAACTTTCTAAAACTAATCTCTCTTTTCTCCACTGCACATATTTTCACATTTGTGCTAATGAAAGCACTGGATTGTTCCAGGGGATCACGTGGAAAATATCTGTGAGCTTTGGCCATCTCTCTGAAATACTACAGTCAATTTGGTGTTTGCTTTGGCGTGCTGCTGTGAAAGATTGTAGAGTGCTTGTGTTTATACGCATACAGGGAGAGAGGGCTCCTGCCCGTTGTGCCTTTGTGAGGCTGCCAGACTGTCTGGCCCCATCTATTCTACTGTAAGTGAAAAGAGCCTCGCGAGCACTTGCTGCATGCTTGGACCAGGCTCTGCTAGGTACTATGCTTGGAAGCCGTTCTGTCAGCTTGAAAAATACCTTTCTGCCTGAATAGTGTTTACTCCCTGTTGTTACAAGTAACGTGTAAGATTGGTGTCAGTGAAGAAATTTTTCCTTCTTCCCTTTGTTTCTTCTGTGTACTGGGCAGCTTTGCATACAGTGCATTTTGGTCGCCCTCCTGTACTAGGGCAGCCAGCTGCCCTTTGAAAACAAGAGATGATTTTGCATACAGAAGAATGAGAAGTAATGTGTGAAAATTGGTGGTATGATGCAGCCCTGGTTGAAAGATTTGGACATTGCCCTTGACAAAGGACTTACTTTCCTCCTGTAGCCCACTGCCTTCTGAAGTAAGAGAAGACAGAGGTTTTAACATAGAAGGCTTTTCTGTCCAAAATGGGATTTCTCTGCTCTATGTAGAGAGATATCGTCCAGCTGAAAACTCCTACAACACCCTTTGGGAAGATGAAGGATGACTCCAGCAACCCCTCTGTTAATTTTCCTGTCTGTAAGAAAGCTTGTTCTAGAACTTAATGATATATCTGTGAGCTCCTGCTGAAAAGGCATGGGCCGCAGGACCTGCGCTTGACTAGTAACCATAAAGTCCTTTGATATTGAACTTGGAGTCTGAATAGCACTTTGTAGAATTCAGGTCGCCTTTCCTTTTTCAAGTGACAACAAGTATTTCTCTCAGATTTCCTCTTCTGGAAGGAATAGCTGGAAAACAAATGTGCATTGATGGGAATTGCCAGGTACCTGGACCCAACCTGTGGCCCAGCTATCCTTGAATCCTCTCTGTAGCTGCACTGAGTATTTGGAGGAAGATGCAAATACTGCTGGAATGGATGATTGCAACTAAACTGCAAACAAACCTGCCCACTGCTTCCCAGAGAGCTCTGTCAGCTTTTGTTTCAAGCAGCAGCTCTGTTAGTTTCAGCAGGGGAGGTACAGTAGCTGATGCTTAACAATTAATATTTTTTGTTTTCTTTCAACTACCAAGCTTTGCCAGCCAGTTTTGCTTTACAAAATCTATAAGTAGGGAAGATAGGTGTTTTGTTTTGTACAATGGACATGAAGGAATTAAAGGATTCAAGAAACTGTCAAACCTTCATGAATAATTTAGGCTGTTTTTCCAACAAATTTTCACTCTGCTAGGTACATGCTGATACTGGGCTCAGACACTTTGGTATCAGCAACAGAGCCAAACCCCCACGAGCCAAAAGTAAATACACTTTTATTCAGTATCAGCCATCAATCTCTTTACAATTTCAGGACATTTTCTTGTCAGTTAGGGGCGTCTGCTTAAGAAAACTGGCCTGTTAGCTTGCAGTGAAAATAGATAGGACCAGGCACATTATCTACACAAAGCTCCTCAGTGAGACTCTGTAGCTCTGCCAGCCTTGTTCCTCCTACTGCTCCATGGTGCTCCTGTGAATAAACAGTGCTGCGCATGCTTAGACCAATATAGACACTTGGCTTCTCACTAAAGCAGCTGAACTACCTGAGGCAGGAATAGCAGGAGCCTTCTCAAGAGAACCAGTCAGTTAGCTTCTCTGCATCTTGGCCTGATGGTTTTGAGGGATATTCATGATATGAAGATTGAAGAAAGCCTAGAAATTTGCAGTTGACTGGTAGTCTACATCAGATTCTCTTAGTCCTGCCAGTGTGAGACTTTAGGCAAGGATTTTCCCTGTTGCAGCCTTTTCGTTTTTTGGTTGGGGTTTTTGCCTAATATTTGGAAATGCAGAAAACAAACTCTAAGAAGGCTTGCTTCATCAAGAAAGCACCTTACCAAATCTCTGCCTAGTACAATTGGATCAATCCTCCATCTCAAGTGCTGTTTCATACTTTGTGCCTCAAAGCATTGACCACCCTAGCATCAACAACCAGCAGGGTGAGAAGGACCAGCAGGCCCCTGTATTTCACTAGTGCCAGGATTAAACGTTTGTTTCCACTTCTCAAACCACTGTGTCTGAGGGTTCAAAACACCGCTGTGCCTGCTTGCATCCCCCCTGCCAGGGCATGGGCACATGCTTCTGTAAAACCTGTCAGAGGTAAGCTGCTGCTGAGAGCTACACAGCACCGAGTGCAGCCCTGTGCATTCGAGAAGATAAATGAATCCGGAGGAAGAGGCTTTTGCTGTGCTGCTGCTATTTCAATGGGAAAGTGAGACTCTGAAATGCTCTGTTCTACTTCAGTAGCTCTGAGAGGAGCCTTTCTCTGGAGGTCTCCAGCACCCAGACTAATTGAAATAACTCCAAACGGCTCTTCTAAACCTAATTCTTCCCCCATATTTTCAGTTTCCTTTTTTTTCTTTGCCCTCCTGTCTACACCATCTCTTGAACAAAAAGCTTTAAAACTCTTTTTAGAAAGGATTCAAATGTAATTTGGATGAAGTTAACGTGAAGTTAAGGTTGATTGCTCATCCCCCTGAAACCACCAGCAGTGGCTGAGTGCCAGCAAGTGTGAGACAGGAGTTCAAACATAGCTGGGAAACTTGTGAGCAAGCTGAACAAAGAGTGGGCTGGAGGCTGGGGATCACTGCTCCCCCTCCCCCTGTGTGACTTTCTCAGCTCATGCTGAACCCTTTGATCACTGTCCAGCACTGGGTTATGTGGCAGCCTGGGCTGGGGCCAGGGATGTATACATGGGTGGAGGCTGCTGTAATCTTCATATGCCCTTGATCCACCCTGTACCCTTATTTCCACAAACACTGTCGCATATCACAGTGGGGTGCATCACTGCCAGCGCTCCTTCAGCTGAAACACCAAGCACAGCTCCCTTTTCCAGAAATCTCTCTGATAGCAACGTTTTGAAGAGTGTTTTTGTAACACTGTATCTTGTAACCATTACTCTATTTTTGCCAAGCACATTTGTATTGGACTCCGAAATACAACACTGTGACCACAATAGTGCTATTCAGCACACAGAGTTAATGTCTTTCAGAAGTGGCTGTTCTGGGAAAGCTGCACAGGTGAGCATGACTATCTTGGGAAGGTACTGCTTATGAAGACAGCATTGTCAGAATCTTACCTCTGGAAGCACATTCTCCAGACCACCTGCTTTAGGGTAGTATTTTAGCTCCATATTCCTCTAATAAGGATTTTAGTACTGCGCTTAGTGCCTATTAAGAACTCTTGAGTCCAAGATAAGATCTTACAGATGTGCTACCATTATCATTCATACTTAAATGTTGACATAGTCATCTGCAAAATGAGCTGAAACTCTTGAAGAAAAAGGTTAATTGTCTCTAAGGTAAAGGGAATGAGAATCAGTGATGGAGAGGCAAGCTGTGGTCCCTTGTGCTTTTCAGTTGCATTTGTTCGTGGCCATTCACCATCAGAAAGTGGGAAGAGTGACCTGGTTTCTCCTGTCTGCCTCTGCCACTGTGTCTTCGGATAAGTTACCCTCTGCACAGTGGTGCAAGTAGACTTTAGGCGTTTGAAGACTGCCATCAACATGTGGCATTTCAGATCTTATAAAAACCTCTGCTTTCTATTAAAATCTAAACCAAAACAGATATTGGTTCTACTCTTCTGTATTATTTCTTATTGATTTTGGGATGGCCAGAAGACCTTAAAGGAATTTTACCATTCCCTATCAAAATCTCTTTGCCTAATTCCTACAGTACAGTCATGTATGACCCTCTTGTTAAGTGACAACAAGTTTTCCTAGATGGCAGGTCACACAAAGGATGTGGCAACCCTGCAATTATTTTTCTTGTGCAAATGCTGAAATTGGTTGAAGAAGATTTGGAAATTTAGCCCATCTCTCGTCAGCTCCCTCCTCCCCCCCAATTACTTCAAAGGTCAATGAAAAGCAGTTTTGCCTAGACAGAGGAGAAGCAGTGTCATGGAGTCTCCTCATTCCTCCATGTTTTAGCACAATAGGACCAAAACAATACACAGGCAAGTGTGTGGAGCATGAGACTGTGAAACTGCCATAAGCCTGCCCGTGGTGCAGCTCAGAGTCCATCTGGAGCCACAAAGAGGGGCCCAGATATGTAGGGGTGATTGCCCAGGGCTTGGGCATGGGTAGCAGTCCATGCTGCGTGATGGTGATGCAGAAAAGCAGGTCTGGCTTTGGTGCTGCTGCTGCCTGGGGACCCATGGGACTTCTGCCCTTCCTGTCCACTGCTTACAGGGAAGCTGTAGCCAGGTGAGCTCAGTCCCTGCTCTGGGACAGTAGTGCTTGCTGCTCTGCTATGCAAGAGCATCCCCTATCCTGTTACACTGGTGTAGTTACAGAGATAAAAATCCTGTGTTGTAGACAAAGATAGACTATTTGATGCTCAACCAGGGAATAATCAGTCTCTTTGTATTGGGTAGAAGATGAAGCTGAAGGAGCCTGTAAAGCCTAAAGGGGTACCTTTATACCTATTTACTTATTGCTACTTCCACTCTGGCAACTGCATTAGGACAGAGGACAAATACCCAGGGCTGCTCCCTCTAGAGTGCCCTAGAGTTTGATGTCACCCCTGGAGCAGCCCCAAGATTGCTCTGCAGCATCCATCAGTCCCAAAGCTATGGATGAGGATGTGGCCCTTACCCTGGGCCTGAACTACAAGTCAGCCCTGAGGTCATATGCTGTGATGAGCAAGGATTGAGGGAAAAATGAATCTGGTTTAGGAAAGCTACCTGTCTTTAAGATTATTTTGACTGTTCACATTTTTTTGTGCAGCATTTTAGAACGTTTCAGCTGCTCCCATTTAGAATTCAATTCCTCTCATTTTTAATCAATAGCAGGCCTTAACAAAACAATATCTCACAGGAGACACAAGCACACGGTGCTGAAAAAAGCAAAAGAGCCACTGGCTTACAGCAACAATTGCTGCTACACAGTGGGTTTTGAAAGCTCAGTATATATTTTGTCCCTACTGGGAAAACTATAACAAGACTGAATTAGTGGCTAGGCTTGCCAAAGGGAGAAATTAAAGTGTGGTGACTTGTCTGACACTTTGAAGTACCTTTATGTATTTTGGGGAGAGGACAGCATGGGGAAATAAGATGCCTATTAGGGAAAATTATTTTCTATTGCTTTCTAAAGTGTACAGCAGATATCTGCCTAAGGGCTTAATCCAGGTCAGGGATCAGGGGTACCTTCTGGTGGCTCTTGAGAGGAGCTGGCTGACAAGTGTGGGGATGCTGTCCACAGATCTAGGGAGGCACAGGGGTGGATGTAGGAGTGTGGCTTTCAAGGGCAGGATGGTCTGAGAGTCCCTTATCCTCGCCAGCGGAGGCTTGGGGTTGGTTTGCAGTTGCTTGTGGCTCTTTGGTGAGGGAGAGAGAAAAGGGAGATACTATGTGAGAGCAAAGCAAATTCCCTTCCCTGTACGTGGCTGCTCACCCCTGAGCTTGCAAACTTGGCTTCTCATCTGTGGATCTTGACAGCTCCTTGCTCTGGCACTAATGGGTTTGAAGAGTTCCCAGTGAGCTGTAACCACCTTGGTTCAGGGCTCAGCTTGCACCTTTACAAGCACCTTCACCCCTTGCTGTTAACCTGTGGTCTCCTCTATTCGGCAGCTAAGCTTGTAAATTCATGTAACCAAATAGCTGTGCTGTTAACTGCCTGCATGAAAGTGAACAACACATCCATCTTCCAGTGCCCAGCCAGCAGCCTAATGACACTGCTCACTGCGCTTGTGGGCAGCCTTTCTGACAAAACTAACTCTGGCACTGTAAAAACAATTGTTTCAGTGCTCACACAGGCCACATGGCTCATCTGGGTAGAAGAGGGAGGTTGCGCAGGCAGAAGCTTTCCCACGGACTGTCCCTGTGCACCAGTGCCCCGTGCCACCGTCATCACATTCCACGGACTGATGGCTGGCTAGGGAGAGTTTCACCCTGCTGGTAAATTGTGCCTCACACTCAGAGCAGCAGCCTGCTTGCAGTGGTTTTATTTTCAGTTGTGATGGATGCTTGATGAGTCTTTTTAAAAAGGTATGCCTCAGTTTTGCTGTCTGTAACCTGAACGTAATTTTCTAAAGGAAGGTACCACCAGGACTGCCGCTAATGAAACACTAAATGGTGCTGAGGTTTCCTGGCCTCTTTGGCTCTTGCTAAAGTGTGTGGCTTGAATCTTCTAGTCTTGAGATTGATCTTGTCATGAATATTGTCTGAATGCAGACCTGGTTTCTTACGACCGAGTGCGGAGGAGACTGGGCTGCAAGTTCACCCTTTGCTAGAGACCGGAAAAAGGAGCTCAGCTGGGGACACCACTGAGGGAAACAAGGTGTGGCTGTTTCCACGGTTGCTTGTGTCACTGCTTGTTATTGAAGGAGAAAGAGTGCAGCTTTCTGTCTGCAAGTGACTTAGACCTGCCATTGGAAGAGATCTGATATGTTGCTTTCCTCGCCCCAAGGCAATTACACGCAATCAAAATCGGGAGCAAACGAGCTTGACAGAGGTTGAATGGTCATTGCTTTCCTTTATTTCCTGCCTGCTTACCTGGTGTAACAGGCACTACAAAAGAATTTTTTAATTAAGCAGGCTCTGTCTGGGGCAGCACACGTACACTGCCAATGGGCATTATAAAAGCGTAGTCATTGCACTTTGGCTTGGGAAAAGCCCTGGTGCAGTTGTATTGTTAAGGAAACAGTCTTGAAGGAAGGGAGAGAAGGAGACTGGTCTCCACTCCAAAGGCTGCTTGTCGTCTTAAACATGGCTAGATCTAACCTCTGGGGAGGCGGAGGGTTAATTTGAGCTGCCTTTGTAAACAAATTTCAGCAGTGCACAGCAAGATCTCAGGGAAACAATGTTTATAATCTATATCCTGCTTCAAATTGTATCGGCACCGCACTTCTGCCCCCCTGCCAAAATTAGCTGCAGTCACCAGGAAGCAGCTGGTGTCTCAAGCATGAGACCTTGCACTCAGCCATCGTTCGGTAGCTTTTATACAGTTGTGAAGAGAGAGCTTTTCCTGGCTATTGAGCATCACCTACTCTTTGCCTTTGCAGCAGCAGCAACAGGAAACTTCTCATATGTGGAGGCTGGTCCAGTGTTAATCATGCGCAGTTCCTGCTGATTTTAGCAGGAGAATTGTTTTACAGTGCATAGTTGAAACATGTTCCTCGAGAAGTGGACTGTCTTCTGTCCTCAGTGAAGGAGGGTGGGGAATGCATTGCTCTGCCAGCTGTCTGCCTGTGCGTCATTAGAAGTGTACAGGCCATGATATGCAGTCCTTAAATTTAAACAACAATATTAGGGATTTTGTCAAGCTAGGTAATCTTGAATCCAGAGTGGTTGCCGATTAGCTTTGCCATCCATTAAATCCAGGGCGCTTTCAGCTTTTAATTCACTCTGCATAAATTAGTGCACGCCTTTCCTTCATCCTTTTGAAAATGAATAGCTGCTTTTCCCTCCAGTCTGGACTATGGAATATTTGAAAAGTGGCAGTACATTAATTTCTGCCCCAGCAGAGCTTTGCAGGAGAAACAGCTCTTTAGGTTGTTCTGTGGCCACAATATATTTGAGAGAATTGGTGTCAGAGCTTTTTATTATTTAAAATATTGAGTAATGCAAACAAGCAGAAGCAAAGAAAAATAACTGGGGAGAGAAGGAATTCCTCTGCTTTCTCTCTGCTGTTGCAGGTTTTACTCTGACAGGCCAGCTTTGCATTCCCCAAGGTAGAGACTTTTATCCTGTCTTTGTGACAGTTTTACTTCCCTCTTCTCCTGTGGGAGGGAGAAATGAATAATTTCTGCCTTCCTCCTGTTTCCTCACTTCATCAGGAAAGAGGAGATGAACAATGCCAGGACCCCGCTCATTCGTTACTCTTTTCCCTTTTCTTTCTCATCACCAAAAGACAGAAGAGGGAAATGATGGCAGGCACTCAATATCCACTCATCTTATTAATCCAGCTGTTTAACTGCTTTTGTTATTCGGTGGCATGATGGTCTTTGGCTTGTTATTTACCAGCTGTTTAATTTAAATGTATCCCCACCAGGGAGCCAAAAGATCCAGTCTTAGAGCTCTTTTGCAGGATTTGTCTAACCATTCTCTAAATTATTTAACATGGCTCTGAACTGTTTGGAGATTTTTTTTTTCCTTTTAAGCACTATGATTTGATTCAAAACTTCTGTAAAAAATCACAAATGACCTTACATCTGGGTAACAGCTCAGCTCTGTCTTGAACCTGGGTAGGGTCAAGTGTGCGAACTGTTTGAAAAGCCTGAAATTCTTGACACGGTGAAATTCTTTTCCTACTTGTTTGTTGACAGAAGACGGGCAGGGAAGGCAAGGCAAGGCAAAGCAAGATCAAAATGCTGTGCTGCTGGGCCAGAAGTGAGTAGAACATCTTGTTACGGAAATAGCCACAAAAACGCTCCTCCCTGCATTAGAAAAGCAGCTATTTAAAGCAGGATCAATTGCCAGTCCTCTTTGCCGCTGTTGTCATTTGGATGTGGCATGTGCAAATAATATTTCCTCATGAAAGAAAACTTCCAGCAATGACAGCACTGCTCTGGCGTATCCTCTCCCAAAGCGGAGAAATCAGCTCATCCATAGAAATGGCATCTCCCTCTGAAAAGAATCCCCGGGATCTGGGTTTTGTTTTTCCTCTAAGACTTTAGGCAAGTGAATTTTGATCCACCAATGACATCAGGGTGGTGCAATTTCTAAGATGCGTTTGGACATTGGAGTTATATGAGACAGTGCTCTTGTTAAAGTAAAAATACACGGAAAAAATTAACAAACCCATGTGACATAGAGCAAAGCCCACTTTCCCCTAAGATATGCATAAAACTGGTAGTAGCTTTTGAAAGAGATTGTTTTACCTTTAATGTTGTCAGTGAGCAAAAATCCTTTTATTCTTGGCAAATCACAGTGGGGTGACAACTTTCAAAAAACCTGGTATTATCAAATATAGATTTTCCAGGGAGGTGAACCCATGCTTGGCTTAAGCACCCTCAAACTTTCCTCTAGTTGAGATTCACATCTGTATCCCTGCTCTACCGCTCAAGCCTGTTGCTGTTTGTTATTGTTTGCATTACTTCAGGGCCCACTTAGGGATTGTACAAAATGTTCTTTTAAAAAAAATAAATATTGAAGTGTCTGTACAGCATTTGAGAGAAACACACTCCTTTTGTAAGGTGCTGCCATCTGATTGTTGCAGAAGTACAGAAAAGAAATCTTGGGGGCATGCAGGGTACTGAGGCTTTGGGGATAAATTTACAGTATTAGGGATGTGGAGTCAACCTCATTTCCATGTAAGCTCCTGTACCAAGTGAAGTGAGATCATGAGACCTTCGAGGAGCGTTTCTGTGTCCTATGTAAGTGAACTTAAAGAACTCACTGGGCACAGGGATTGGAAAAGATTTAGACCACCAGAGCCTGGATTTTAGAGCTAAGGATCTCCTCTTGTTCTAGCAAGTCCTAGCTGAGAGAGAATTTTTGAGCAACCCTGTTGCTGAGTCCTGAAGGCTGTGAAGATACAGCAGAGTTGATGGAGATGCCAGAGATACATATCATCCTCTTGTCTCTCCTATATTTATCTCCTTTCTTCCAAACTCTTTGTTTTATTTTTATTGGGATTTTCTTTGGATTAACCCTATTAAACGCATCACTAGCACTGAAATTTGCCGATGCCAATAAACCCATCTGTTTTATTAACTAACCACAGTCTCTGGAGTGTTTCTCACTGGCTGAGATATGAGCAGCCCTTTCTGCTGTCTCCAGCGTTGTGTGTCAGCCCAGGGAACAATGGGAGGGAACCCAGGAGGTCGCTGGCAGGAAGCGCTGCTTCCCCTGGATAATTAACCGGCTGGGAGACTGAGGAATGAAGATAGCACATAAGACACACACAGTACAGACTGCTAAAACAATAAACAAACAAACCAACGACCATCACTTCCTTTTCTTATATTGTTAAGGCTGCTTCCTTAACTCAGGTTGCCCCAAACCCACCCCTCAAAAAGCAGCCTTTTAGGATCATAAATTCTTAACCTCTTCACTGCCAGCTCTTGCTGAAGGCACAAATCAGTTTTTGCCAAGGTGATGGCCAGCACAAGGGCTGTGGCTCCTCCTTGGGGCTTGCTGGATAAACTGGAGATTCCTGTTTCTGAAAGTGATAAAAGTTCTTTTACCAAAAATTCAATGAAGAGAGACTTAGCTTGGCCATAAGACTGCATGGTTGTACCGCCCTGGTGCTGGAGGAAATCTGGATAAGGATGTTGTTTCTCAAACCCTGCTTTCATATCAAGCCATTCTCTGATGTGCCATTGTTTCACCATCTCTTTTAGAGGGAGGTCAGCTGCACCGCCAGTGCTTGCTATCATCTCCACTGGTGAGCATCCAATTCCACACTTCCACTGAGATCATATCCTCTGACTCCAGGCAGACTTATTTGCATGGTTTTCCCCGCCCCCCCCCAAACCAAACCATTCTTTGGAGAAGTTGCTGTTTTGTTTTTTCGGACCTGCTAACACCAGAAATAGGAAAGCAGAAATCGGGCAGTGGCAATGCAAATCCCCGCCTTCCTCCAGCTAATTTTTCCAGATGTCTCATTGAAGAGCTGTCAGAGATTGTTTCTGTGCACAAAATGTCATGTGTGTATTTATCCCATGGAGGCCAGTGCCAGTGGCACCCAAGAGCTGATGTGACTATGTAGGCCACATCTCTGGGCAGCAGTACTAATGGCAAGAGGACTAGAAGCAGCCTAACCCTTGATGGGCCACAGGTGTAACCAGTAAGGACAAACCCTAATAAAGTGGGGGTTGCCTGGTCCTGAGTCAGTTGGGATCTGTCTGCCAGAATCTTGGAGTCTGCTGGTTGTGTGAAGAGGAGACAGGTATAGGTGGCTAGGAGAGGAACAGAAAAGGTAAGATGCTGGATGAGGAACAGACAGGGATAGATGGCCAGGAGAGGAGCAGAAAGGAGTTAGCCAGTCATGCAGCAAGATGAACAAATCTGAAGGTTATGTGATACTGCTTGGGTAAAGCTTAGTTCTCTGAAAAGTATGGTGTCTGTCTGGACTGAGACATATGCTGCAGCATATGTAACTTATGATTGTGGGCAACTGTGACACACATCTGTCACATATTGATACCAATTGGTGGATCTCATTAGGCTGATCCTGCTGGAACTGGAAAATTTGGTATTCAAAAGACATGCCAATGTTTGTCCTTATCAGCCTGTAGATTCAGAGCAAGGTGGGAGCAGTAGTACTAAGGACAGGGGCCTGCAGCCTGTCCCTAGACTGCCCCCCTCCTGGCAGCACTGGCAAAGGCTGTCCTGGGGCAGGTCCTGCCTGCTACTGAGTGCTCCCAGCTGGCTGCTTATTTGTTATTACTTTAAATACCTGCTGTTTGTGCTATGCACAGCAAGAAACCTAGTAAACTGAAAAGGTGACATTTAAAAAATGAACACTCCCAAGTAGATGCTTAATCTTTCTAATAAGGAAGTAATCTGCTAAATATCGTGTTTAACAGTTGTATAGTAAATCCATATCATAGAATTATATGCTCAGAGAATCCTAGAATCACAGAATGGTTTGAGTCAAAAGGGACCTTAAAGATCATCTAGTTCCATGCCCTGTGCTGTGGGCAGGAACACTTTCTGCCAGACCAGGTTGCTCAAAGCCCCATCCAAGGTGGTCTTTAACATTTCCATGGATGGGCCATCTGCAGCTCTGGGCAAGCTCTCCCAGTGTCTCACCACCCTCACAGTGAAGCATTTCTTCCTAATATCTAATCTAACTCTACTCTCTTTCAGTTTAAAGCCATTCCTCCTTGTCCTGTTTCTACACACCCTTGTAAAAATCACTCTCCAGCTCTCTTGTAGCCTCCCCTTAGGTACTGGAAGGCTGCTGTAAGGTCACCTTCCAGCTCGCTCAGCCTGCTCTCACAGGAGAGGAGCTCCAGCCTTCTGATCATCTTCATGTCCCCCCCGGGCTTGCTTCAGCAGGTCGCATCCTTCTTATGGTGGGGGCGCCAGAGGTGGATGCAGAACTTCAAGTGGGGTCTCACAAGGGCAGAGCAGAGGGTCAATATCCTGTGCCTTGCCCTGCTGACCATGCAGATACAGTTGGCTTTCTGGGCTGCAAGGGCTCTCTGCCAGGTCATGTTGAGCTTCTTGTCAACAGACAGCCTCAGGTCCTTCTCCTCACAGCTGCTCTCAACCAATTCCCTGCTCACCCTTTACTTGTGCTTGGGATTGCCCTGACCCAGGTGCAGGACCTTGGCCTTATTGCTCTTTATGAGATTTGCACAGGCCCAGTCTCTCAGAGCTGCCAAGGTCCCTCTGGATGGCATCCCTTCCCTCCAATGTGTTGACCACACCACTCATGAGGCATGGTTTAACACTTGATATTTAATTAATCCATGAAGACTTTCCTGCTTAATCTAAATTACACTTACATCCCAGAGATTAAGGTGCAGTGCTGGAAGTTTTGCCAGTAAAACTGTTGCTTTAAGCACTGTGGCACCTGAGGCTCTGGGGTGGCTGGGAGAATTGGGGTGACTTTGTGGATCAAGGTGCTGCACACGAACTCCTCAAGCCAGGTTGAGGTCTCCCTTCTCCCCTGCCCTTCCCAATAGAGGAGCTGTGGCTGCTGTTGTCCTGCCTGCCACTTCCTCGGAAGTCCTTCCTTGTGGCTTCATACCCTCACTGGAGCATAGTTTCAGCATCTGCTGCTGCCAGCTCTGGCATACATACCATCATATAGACAAAATAAGGCATACAGTGAAAATCTTCAATGCTTCCTTTGTGTCTAGCTGAATAGATGAGGACAGACATGGGATACCACATGGAGAAATAATGAAAGCCAGTTATAGAGATTAGGGAGTGTGGTAGGAAACCTGCCACCAGTGTGGATTATCACAAAAAAGATCCACTGTCTTCTGCCATAGATACTGCTGGATGCCTTTCAGCTCTGCTCAGAGCTGGAGCTCCAGCAATGGTCTGCATGCTGTCAGCCATGGCAGACCACCCCCAATCAGGTCCTCTGCTGCCACACAGGAACTGGAGACCTGGAGAAATTGTGAGTGCTGTGGAAGGGACAAGGGACTGTGGATCCTGCTGTTCTGCTGTGCCTAACATCTGCTGAGTGCTCGTGACATGCTTTTTTGAGAGGGGTGGGAGAGAGGATGGGGGAAACACCTCTCCCTCTCCTTCTCTGGGAGATCAGCCTTCCTCTCACAGAGAAATGCCTCTCTGTGATGGCCTTCTGTCCTTAGTGCCCGGTATATATTGGCAGGTTTCATGGCACAGTGTTTTTGAAGCTTTTCTTTACTACTGCCAAAATCCCTGTGTCACAGTCTGTGTCTCCAACAGTGCAGAGTCAAGTGGAGAAGTGATGGATTTGCACATTGAAACTTCAGTCGAAAGGAAGAAATATGGAACAAACTCTTTCTGAGCCCAAGTCCTTCAATTTCAGAGGGCTTCCAGCAGCCAAAGACATTCCCCTGAATTCTGGAAAATGATGCCATATTCAACCAACTGCAGAAGCAGGAGGTGGAAGAGTGGTGCTGTGGGAACAGCTTTGAAAGGAGCTGGGAAGGGACAGGTGTGCCACTACATCAGGGAGGTGCTGTAAAAAGCCCAGTTCCTGTTTTCATGTCATGAATCAATGCTTCCACATAAATCTCTTTGGTAACTGATTCATTACTGTATGTCATGCTAACAGCAGGCTTCTGCTATATGCCTCTTTTCACAGAGTTATAAAAAAAAAGGGGGTTGCAGTTAAATAGCAGTTCAAAAGTTTACAGTTTAAATTAAATAGCTTTATTTCTTGTGAAAAAGATAGGAAGTGTGCTGCTTATGACTTTACATAAGGCATGGATGGATCATCCAGAAGATTATGGAAACTCATTTTTTAGGCAACTGCAGTCCTCTTTTTTTTCCTCTTTGTGCTCAGTGATTCTATGCAGTGAAGTTGCTCTGAGAGTCTCAAGGAACAGCACAATTAGACATGGAAACTAGCTCTCTGCTCTCAGAGGACCAAAACATAATCCCTAGCTGGCTGCGACACTAAACATAATATAAAACCACCTTCACCAGAAGCCCTCATATTTTCAAAATCCTCTGTATGATATGCTTGAGAGACTCCCAGAAGTATCAAAATATAACTTGCAGTCATTGGATTGGAAAGGCAGGTGCTTTTCTTCCTCCCTTCCTTGCTTCCTATCCTGAGTCCATGTGAGGCAGCAACTGTCACTTGGGGAATCACTGGGTTAAGGGGAGCATGTATGTTCTGCTGCTGGATTTCCCATCCCTTGCACCTCTTACTGAAGAGTGGAAAAGGCACCCAACTTCAGATGTTGAAACATGCAGTAACACACACTAGTGTTTTTGCCAGTGGGGAGCTTGGCTTTCACACCAGCTCTGGCTGTAAGCCTCATGGGATGGCTGAAGAGGAGGAAGAATGAAGATTGGAAAATAGCGTTGGGAGATGTATGTGGCAGCTTGCTCCATTTATAGTTTTGAGCAATGAGACTATCCTGAACACTCCACTTTTGTCTTGTGCTGAGTGAAAAAGGGAGTGCTCAGATCTCATTTCCAAAGAGACCAGATCTCTAGGTGGGCAGGCTGCAGGGCACTGGTCCTATTAGAAAATGTTTGGGAGTATTATACTGTCCCAGCCACTTGGAAGTTGAAAGTAAATGTCAACTAGTGTGTGGCATGCCAGAGTATTTTGACACAGGTAGAAAGAACATCATAACATACTTCTTGATTTATCCACTCTGTTTAAGGTCAATCTGTCCTTTAACTACATGTCCAGAGAGGGAGAAACTCGTTCATAAGTGGAGAAACTACATTATCCTAAAGTGCAATAAGTTTGGTAGAGTTGGGGTAAACTTACACCCCAAAAATCTTGCTCTAACTGATGGGACCATCCTTATTCAGAAGAGATTAACCTCCTTCTGTGAAACTTCTAGCATAAAGAAGTCATTTTCCATAAAATGCTTCCAAATTAAATTTTAGTAGTTATAAGGCCTTGGACACCTTCATCTTGTGTTTGGTGGAGTCAAGCAAAAAATAAAGGACTTGGTTTTGCAGCCACTGCACTTCTGTGGAGGAACCTTCAGGACCAATATTCAGGTCCTACATTGGATTGTATGTAGTCCACTAGCAATAATGAGCATAATCTCAAAAACAAAACAGCAGCTAAATGGCAATGGAAAAGATGTGCCACAGTTGCATTGGTAGTGGATGGAGGCAGTGGTACACTCCAACTCTTCCCTGTATCTGCACCAGCATGGTGCCTGGGATTCACAAGATATTTGAGGCTCTTTGCCCTGGCCCCAGGGCAGGGCTTGCCGTGCTGGATGGACAGCAGGTGTTGGGGTTTGAGGTGCTGAGTAACTGCTACATAATTGAATGGGATGGGGCTGGAGGAGGCTGGAGCTGTTTACCCATCCTGTGTTCTGGTGGCAGGTATGTCATGCTCCCACCAGGTCTGGGGCATAAGGGCTTGCTGGGGTTTGTGCTCCTGAGAAAAATGGCTCTGCCCTGCTGCTCCTGGCTTCTTCCTAAGCCGTAGCAGGGAGGTCTGCTGCAGACTTCTCAAGTAGCTCTGACACCAGCCTAAGGACTACGTGTGTTCAGAAGGATGTATAGGCAAATGTAGGATTTGCCAGATGTAGTATGCCTGCAGACTGTGATGCAGGAGAGTTGTCAGACCTGTGAGTGCTGGCAGATGATTTCAGCTGCTTTCTGAAGTGTGTGTGGCCACAGCAGGGTGGTGGGCAGCAGATGAGGAGACAGAAGCAGAAGAGGAGCACTGCAACTTTCTTGTATTCTCCCCCATATCAAGCTGTGAAGACACAGCTTGATTCAACTAATGGCAATAATTGGAGATAAGACTTTGCTGAAAGTTCCCTATTTCCTTTATAATTAACCCTAGGGAGCTACCTTTTTTTTTTTTTTTTTTTTTTTTTTTTTTTTTACCTACAGCAGCCTGTCATATGTGTGGTGAGAATTTGTTGAATTTTTCTTCATGTTTTCTTTTTTTGCCTTTCTGCCCTGTGTGCTACACCTCCTTCTGTGCTCCACTTCCATGACAAAATTTGGCTTTCTCCATTCATGGATAAATGGAACATCACTGATGGAAATTGCCACCTATTATATCTGTGAGCTGATAAAGAGGAAGTTTGTTTTGGGCCCATGGCCAAGAGTGGAACTGCTGAAGTCACTACTGATAACTGCTGTTCTAAAGGCATAGGCCAAAGGTGGCACAGACATGTGAAGTGACTTGCTGATATCACCTGCTAGAATTAGAAACACTTCAGGGTCTTAGTGTGGTCTGAGAAGAAAGTTTTTAAAGTTCCTGTTTTCCTGGCAGAGAGATTAGCTAGGACAGCTGAAGCAGAATTTAGGTTTAGATTTGGTTGTTTATGCCAATTAATAATTTTCTCAGATTGCCAGTTCCTTACCTGAAAAAGCATTGTTACACCCAGAGCTGAAATCAAGAGCAAGTCAGGACCCTGCTTTTCTTTTCCGTGTCCATTGAGAAGGATGCATACATTGGTAGCAGATGTAGGTGGATGTCTGCTCTGTGGCTATATCTATCCTTCCTTTAGGATATCCCTGGGTAAGGATAATTTGATGAATTTCCTGAACTTTAGGTTAGGTCCCCATCTTTGTATTTAGCCTCAATTTCTGTCTCTTTCCTATGATTTTTTATAATTAGCACCTGAATCTGCTTATGCTTTTTGTCTTTGCTCTATCCATTGGCTATGAATTCCACAGTTTAACTTGGTCCTGTGTGAAAATATACTTCTTCTGCTCCTTTTTGTCTTGCAGCCTGATGATTTCTATGACAACTCCCACCTTTGGCATTGCAAAGATTAGTGAGTAATATTCCCTGCTGAGTTTTTAGAAGCACTTCTGATAATTTTTCTTAACATTCTGTATGATTTTCCTCAATCATGTATCTCCTTTTTCAAGCTAAGGAGTCCTATGCTGTTTAATCTTTTCTTATACACCAGCTATATTGCTGATGATAATTCCATAGTTAGTCCAGGTACTACCAAAAACTAATCAATTGCCTGAACAGACAGAGACAAATTTTGTTTTCCAATCCACAGAAGCCTCATTCAAGATAGGAAGAGGTGCAATGTAAAATGCAACTGAATATTCTTCTAGAACTGGCTGCCTTGCATATTGTTATGTCATGCACTTTTTAGAAAACCACAGTTTTCACTAGCAATTCAACAGCACAGACATCTAAGCATCTGCCCTAAAATTATATCCAAATTAATTATTTTTGAGCATTGTCCTTTCCCTGTAAGATCTGAAATGAGAATTAGTATTTTTCAAATGTTTCATATACTGCATGCTCATGAGGACAAATTACACGTGTTGTATCTACAAATACCCATGACCATGTATTTTTAATTTAACTCAGATACTGATGTCAGTAACCAGAGAGACAACACAGATGCTTTGGGTCTCAGACCCAGATGTTTTGGTCGCTTTGACACCACCTGTGCTGACTCTTTTGGCAGCACAAGCAGCCCCAACACAACTGCTGTCGCTGCACAGTCATCAGTGGAGCAAACAAGCCCGGTCCTCTTGTGGCAGGGCCCTGGGTAGCAGCCTGAGCATGATGTGGAGGTTTATCTTCATTGCAAAGTTACCTCAGAAGCTGAGGGGAAAGCATGAGTGAAGTTGTTAATATTTTACTTTCTTTACTCTCTGAAGAGCAGAGGGAAGAAAGATGTAGTTTGTTGTTGCTTGGGACAAAGCAAGTAGGGTTTTTTCTCTATTCATATTAGAATGTGCAGCATAGGAAGGGACAGAGATGAGGACATCCCAGTCAGGCACCTGTGCTAAAGTGGGGAGGAAATGGCAATAGCTCAGATGTTTTAGCAACTGGTGATATGGGGAATTCATTTTATCTGTGGCTTAGTGAGTAGGCTTCCCTGTGCAACCAAATCTTTCACAGGGTCACTGGACTGATTTAATGTTTCATTTCACACTTGGTAATAAGGTTAATAAGTTAGTCTTTCTTTCAGTGACTTTGCAAGTATATCTTAAGAAAGGCAGGATAGAGGTGGAGAAGTGCATCCCACTTCTTTTTATTTGTATGTTCGTAAACAATTTATTTCAGTCTTGATGCATTATATCTGCATGAACACAGATGCCAGACAGTGATGTTCATACATATTTTCCAGAGAGGAGCAGTGCTTGATGATTTGGCGAGATGTCAGTGCTTTGTTAAAATTCTCCAGGTATAATTGGTGACTTTCCTCTAATCAAATGAGCAGGTAGAGGATACAGGGTTTTGTTTTCAGTTGGATTTTGTTGTTTGTTCCCCCC
>VXBQ01000450.1:578873-732345 GCA_013400175.1 Phainopepla nitens | reverse complement strand
GCAGGTTGTTATTATTGCTGAGAAGATGGGGCATATAATGCAAATGGCAAAATCTAGATGATGGCTGAAAACAATCAAAGGGAAAAGAGAAGCAGTAGGAGAACTCTTGACAAGGTCATAGTACATGCCAAAGGAGCTGCATGACCAGGAAGATGTATCACATCTAACCCAATTAACAAGGCTATTTAAATGTGAAAAAAGTAATGGTTCAGTCAAGGTTTGACTGAAGGCATTTGAAGAAAGGTAGCCATCAAAGATTAGCAGCAGAGAACAGGGAGGAATACGTATATATTTTCTTCTTGTCAGTAAAGTATTTTCCAGTCATAAGAGTGTCTTGTGCCGCATACTGATCTCACAGATGGTGCCGTAAATCAAGGCTAACTCTGAAAGTGTCAGTGGAATTATCTGTGTGTAAATGGTATCTGAATTGGTTCCTAGCTGTGAAAGACAGGGATTGCCTTGGGGCAAAAGCACAGTTAGAAGAACTAAAGGGTTTGTTTCACTCTCCTTCCTCACTCCCCACCCCCTCTTTTTTTTCTTGCCTTGGAGTCTGACTCACTTTGTGATTTTGAGGATTTTGCATAATTCTTTTGCCTTGGTTTCCTCCCTGCAAAGTCAGCTGATAGTTCCAGAGGAGATCTTGAGTGGAAAAGTTCGATTATGGAAATGCTTGTTTATTACTGTTAATGGAAGCAATACAATACATTAGAAAATTTTAGCTCAGTCTTTTTTAGCTCAGGACTTTGAGGGCAAAGGACTCCACAGATTCAACAGTACCTGGATTTTGAAGTACCAGCTATCATGCTGTATTATGAAGAAAACTTTCAGCTTTGAGAAAAAATACCACCCAAGAGTAAAGCAAAGAATACAATCTTATGACTGTATGGGTCAGACTTCAAAACTCAGTATAAGTTCCTTGTGACCCACATGTGAATTCAGTGTTTGGCAGTAATGACCACGAGCTATTCTTCTTTGATGTCTGTTCAGCTTGTATTAAATTTGAGGATGTTCTGCAAAATTTCTGCAGATGAATAGGATTTTAGAGGTCTGTTACCTCAAGATGAGAATCTGGGCTTGTCCGGCCTGTTGCACTCTTTCCCTACCCTTCATTCCTCTTCCAAAAGATACACCTAACTTTTGGTTAAAGATTGTGAAGGGTGAGATCTGTGCTGGTTGTCTATTCGGTGTTAGGAATATTCATTAAAACATGTGGGCATGTTACCACAATAATCTTATTTAAATTTGAGGTAACGGCTGCTTGTGTATCAAAAATCCTACCTGTGTACTACGTAGGGGCTGATGTGCTGCCAGAAGGGAGCAAGCTGGCAACCTAGTAGCAGTGATAGATCAAAGCCAGTGCGTGATGTTATTCTAATGTCTCAAATAAATTATCAAGTACTAAGTAAAGAAAGAGAGCGTCTGAAAATGTGAATTTAGTTTCTGGGAAGAAAAATTCAGAAACCTGCTCACTGTGAACATATCCTTCAGCTTTCTAATAGAAGAGGCTGGGATGTGCCAACAACAGAAGTTTTCACGCCTTTACTATGGCTCTGGACATGAAAATGGGATTAATTTTGCCTAAATATTGCCAGGTGTCTGGCCTCCTTCCACCATCAGTGGAGAAAACGGAGGTGATTTATCCAAGCTCTCTCTGTCCCTAGCTGTGGAGGGAACCTAGTTAGATCGGATAGTAGCTTACAGACAGATAAAATTAGCAAGATTAATTGCTCTTTTACTACTTCATATGTTTAACAAATTGCACACTTTCCCCACAATTGTGTATGAGGTCTCTGTTTTACACAGAGAGAGGAACATGAGGCTGAGGTGAACTGACTTCCCCAAGAGACAGATAGCAACACAACTGAGCTTCAAACACAGATGCATCTGAGTCCAGCCCCCAGCCTTCTTCCTCTGCCTCTACCTTACTGCCTTTTAAGCTTATTCAACCTCCCAAGAACAACAAATGGCTGTCTGAGTAGGAAACCATTTCCATTTCGTGGGCATAAAGAAGGATCAAAAAATATGGCTGAGTGGCCATACACAGCCAGCTCCATCAGGCAGGTTTTGAGATTTAGGATTTGTTGTGGGACTTATGAGGCTTATTACCAAACTTGGCCAATTTCAGTTTCCTAAAGTAGGGTGAAATTTTCAGAAAATTGTTTTTTTGAAGAATTATGCAATGATTTACCTGCCTTGCCTGACGACAGCATTGCATTGTTGCTGTTGCTCTTTTTGCCAAGCATATGGAAGCTGAGTGCTCCCTGGCTAGTATCCAGACATCCAAAATTGATGGGAATTGCCATGAGGGTTCTAGCTAATGGGAAACATAAAAAATGAAGCCTGTTTTATTTTTGCTTGTTTCTTTTCTTATGAGGGTTTTCTTCACAGAACAAACCTAGATATGACTGTGTGCAGCATATTTCTTCTGTGTTGTCCCCGTGGGGATGACTTACACCAAGCTGTGATCAGTTTTGCTGTTCCAGCCCATTGGGCTCGTCTGTTTAGTCAACTGACTTTTTAAATGACCCTTTTCTTCCTGACTTTGGAAAAAGTGGCGGGACTCTAATTGCACTTCTGGGCATGGGATGTAATGCCAAGGTGGCGGAATGAAGGAAGAGGAGGACTCTGCTTCTCAGAAGGAGAAGAGGTCGCTAGCCAAACCCACTGAGGTACCTTGGGTGATCTGCAAGTCAGTCATCAGCACACAGGATAGTACAGCAGCCACAGAGCTGGTGTCTGCACAATCCAGTGTAGGATGCTCAGTGGTTTCTTATCCACAGGGGCAGATGTCACAGAATAGCTTAGATATGCACCTGTAGCTAGATTAAACATTTGAGGCCTATCTTCTTCAAGCCATTAGAGCCTGGGGTCCCTCTTCACAGACTGCTGTATTTGAACTCTCTGGACCAAACTGTAGATTAATAGCTCTGCAGATGGAGAAATATTTTTTTCTTAAATCGCAGTTCTGTTTCATTTTATGTTGCTTGCTAGATTAAGTTTTAGAGCTCTCTAGTTGTTTTTTTTTCTTTTTTTTTTTTTTTTGTATGCAAAGCGAGACCAGAAATTTTTACTGTTGCACAGTTTTGAGAGCTTTTTTCCCTTTTTGCCGTAAGCAAAGCTCAGGAAATCGAAGGTGATTCATCTTTAAGCAGCAAGTGATTTAAACCAAACAATGCTTTTTGATTTATGGTAATGAAAAAGATTGCAGAGTGATGACAGGGTCAGATGAAAACTCACACTGCACCGATTTTTATGATAAGTATCATTACATTCCTGCACTCAACTAATGCTCCACTATCAGTTTTATTTGTGCGTTTTATTTATATTAAAAGTTTTTATTTTGAGAATTTATTGCCAGAATGTGATTGACAGCCTTGGAAAAGGCAGTGTGCTATTCAAAGAATGAATATAAAATTTCCTCATGCAGCTCTGCCTGTGCACTGCAGCTCATCAGGACCACAGCAGAAAAGTAAAAGAACATGAGACCATCTTTCTGTGGTCAGATTAAAAGTATAACCCAGTATCTTGTCTTCTACAGTGACCCATAAGAGCTGCTTAGGGACAACTATAAAAGAAAGGGAAACCTGGAGTAATATTTTCTCCCCAAAATTTTCACAGTCACCAAGAATTTTTGGCTCAGAGATTTCCCGTGCTGGAGTCTCACACACATAGGCATGCTCACAGCATTACCACACACACACATGAGGAATACACAGTATCCTGTGGCAAGATGTTCCACTGTCTTAACTGCATTTTTTGTGATAAAAAAAAATTTTTTTTTTTTTTTTTTTTTTGTCACCAGCAGGTTCTTTGGGTTCTTCCCAGTTTTGGACTGAAAAGGGGGTTCTCATATCCCTAGGTCTGTGTCACTCTCTGGGAGGGCCATTTCGCTTCTAAATCTTCCCTTAAGCAACAGAATTTCCTTTTATGCTATCTTCATGCCTAGACTTGACTTAGAGAATGGCCATTAAAAACATTAAATATTAATAAGCACTAATGATGGAGTCAATCCCAATCATAACATTTTTTTTATCAACTGATTTTTGATTTGTAAGCTAAATGATGTATTTCACTTCTCTTGTGGATTTATAGCTGATGGAAGTACTTCTCTGTCATGCTTTTAATCTGTTTGGGTTTTTTTTTCCTTGCAACATGAATTTAGACAGCTTTTTGCTTATTTAAACTTAGCTTTCATGAATCTGCTTGACTCCAGGAGCCAGAGTTTTAAGAAATGGGTCAAGTACAGTAAAACTGAAGACAAAACCTTAAGAGCGAGCAGCATTAGGATATTTACAGTGTTGTAGTTGTTTTCTTTCAAGAAAACTCCTTCAGGAAACATCTAAACCATGCTGTACTTAGGCTGCTCTGGAGAGTCACAGCTGGATTCCATGTTTAGGAAAGAGAATCAGGGAGAAGTACGTCTGGAAAGGGCCTGTTAATATCATTTGGCTCATCCTCCTTTCTGAGATAGGATTTCTGTGCCATTGTTTTTCCCAGCTGGACTTAAATTTTCTCTGGGACAGAGAGATTGCGGCATTTCACCTATCCTAGTGCTTAACTGTCCTTATCGCCAGAACATTTTCTTCATGTCTAAACTAAGTCTCTCTTTTGGCAGCCTAAGCTTATTATTGCTTATCCCACCTTCCACAGAGATGAAAAACATTTATTTGCTGGTTATTAGCAGCAGCCTCTAGAAAAGCCTTATCATGTCCTTCCTAGGTCGTCTGTTGCCCATGCTAAAAAACCCCCATCCTCCTCTTTCTTCTCGCAGGCCATTGTTTCCAGACCTCTAACTGTTCACCTTATCACATTTCAATTCCCTTGTTTTGGCATGTGTCTTTATTGAGGCATAAAAGTGGACCTAGCTGTTTCTTTGGGGAGGGCATCAAGCCTGGGGCAGTGCTGCAGGGAGAAGATGGACCATTTCTCACATCCTGCTAACCTTTCTGCTAATTCCACAGCAATGTTTTGTTTTACCCACTGCAGTACACCGTCAGGTGCCTGAGCTGTGCCCGAGGGCTCTTTCTCTTGTTTGCCCATCCCTTTGTGCATTGCTGCCCTCCCAGCCAGTCCCTCCCATGTTCTCCCACCTGAGGACAGCATTTTGCACTTAGCTCCCTCCACCCCCTCACCACTGATGCCTTTTTGTGGACCAAGGCCCCACACCTGGGTACACAGCTGTCTCACACCTCCACTGGGAGACCTCTGGACTTCAACGTGACCCCTGGGGATGACGCAGTGCAGAAGACAGGTGTTGCAGCGATCTGTCTAGATACGATCACTTCATTACTAAAAGCGTTGAAAAATACTGGAGGCCTTGACTTCTCCCTGTACCTTATATTTCTTGCACCTGGTCAGTGCTACAGGATAAAATGTATTACTTCCCTTCCATGAGACATGATTTCAAATAATGTCCAGTAACTTGTTTCTCTTACAACTACCTGTACCTGGGACTTGTATCTCTTTACCCATGTCTTCAGTTATGAAGTTGCAGCTGACATTTCAGCCAAGTTTGTTCCACCTCTGCACAGGGACTCAGCTGATAGTTAAAAGCACTGTACTTGATGTACACCTTTTAGAGATAATCCTTCAATATACCCTGGCATTTTTCGTGGTCCAGCCTGTCTGGAGTGCACCATAATCACAGTTCTTGCACGTCCTGGACATGGGTCCAATATACCATTAGAGCTGGAGTTTACCGATGCGTACCAACATATCGTACTCTTCACAATAATTCAATATGTTTATAATTTTTTCACTTCATGCACAGTGGCCTTAAAATGTGTTGAAACAGCATTTTTATTATCTTAGTGAAGGTGCTGGCAATATCATAAGCCTATCATTCCTTCTTTCCTGCACTTGTCAAATCTGCCCAGCCCACTGATGTCTGACACACTTTGAAGTGTATAAAACCAAGGCACTGAAAAGATTTACTCATGTCTCCTTTAAATGAGGTAAGCTGGTTTTGGCAGTCAGTGGTTTTCACCTCTCTCCGACCAGCTTTCATCAGTAACTGCTCCGTGCTTGCCTGACACTGTAGAGCACACGCTGTACTCGGCACTCCTTGCTACTGCTGTACCATGCAGATCTCCCTGGGCAGCTGATGAGTCACTTTGGTACTACTTTTCCCTGCTCCTGCAGCTCCCAGATGTCAGCAGAGCCTTCCAGTAGAATGATATTTGGAGTTTCTGATGAATCTGAAGGAATTAAGTGGGGACCTGTTATTACTGTCCATTGCCAGGACATCATCAAACTGACATGATCTTATTCCTGTACAAGTGCAGAGTTTGCAACCTAATGGCAAGGATTAAAGGAAATCCTGGAAAATTCATGTACTAGTACTGTCTTGCCCTTTTCTTCTTGTTACTCCCTACAGCCCTCTGTCCTCATCCTCCTCCCACTCCTTTAAAGAGGCCAGGGCAGGGATGAGGAAGATCTGGCCAAGAGACTGAAATGTATCTTTGAAAGGCACCCGATAAACTTCATTCAGTTAAGCAGATAAACCTGTCACTCATGGAAGGAGCATTAATGACATCCATCTATGTGTCACTCTTTTTGATTAATTGTTTATTTGTTTGGTTTGTTTATTTTCCTTATTGCCAGGAAGATTATAGATCTGGTGCATGGGTCATAGGAAGGGAGAATGGAGGGTGGAGGAGGTATTTGGGTTTAGGTAGGGCTGACTGGAGCATACAAGTTACAAGTTTCATGATTTTGTGCAGAGATTGAGACTGAACTGGCTGAGACAGCAGCTGGATTACTTGAATTAAAACCATTTCATCAACAGTTGTGTTCTGCAAGCCTGTCAATTGCTCAGGCTTGTCAAATTACACCATGTCATTTTTATTAGCTTGATATCTGGAGAGCTATCTCAGCCATTAGAAAAGATGGTTAAAACTACATCAAATGATTTGTATGTAACATAACATTGCTGTTGGATTGCCAGCCACTAAAAAACTTTCTGCATCGCCTCCAGTGTATCACTTCCTGCTGAGTAGCAACTTTTAATATAAAATAGAAGCCATTAGCAATGCTATATGGTAAAGTGCTCAGAAACTGGCCTTAGTCATATTTTGTTTGGCTGCCAATAGCTTTAATCAGCATTACCTTTTCTGAGTCATCAGTGTGACTAATATCCTTGTGAGGCCACCTAGAACAGACCTTTTCTGAAACTGCTTGTCCTCTTCCCATAGAGCTACCTCTGATCCATAAAGGCAACTTTGGCAAATCCCTTTGGTCTTCCATTGTATCACAGAGTCTACACCAGTCTACGTCACAGAGTAAAATCAAGTAAGTAAAAACATTGGTGTGTTTCCTTGGGGACATCATTAAGTGTTCTGCTGAAAGGAGAAATGCTTGTCATTTCTGATGCAAAATAAAATTAGTTAAGTGACTTGCCCAAACTCACATTTTGAAGCAGTGTCAGAGCTAGGATTAGGATCAATCACCTGAATCCCAATAACAAGATTTATTCGCTAAAAATAAAAAAAATCTCAGCTTCTCTAAACTCATCGCTTTGGATTTTCAGATTCAGTCTAAGTGGTTGTATTGACACATCATTCCAAACATTCCACTCTATTTATACCTCCCTCAGCCAGTACACCCCAATAACACATTTCTGCATGTATGGACAATGTGTTAATTGTTAAAAACCTTTTAATTCAGCAGAATTGCAGCTTGTTTGTGAGTATGGCAAGGAGAAGAGATGTATTGCATTACCAGACATAGACCTTTTTTCAGAGTCAAGAAGAAGATCATTCAGAGTCATGATCCTTTCTGTCCTTGGTGCAGAACGCAGTAGGAGCCTTTCCCCACAAGTAGTTTATTTGAAGCTTAGGAATATTTTAGGGAGCATTATTTCCTGTGGAGTTCAGTTTTTCTGGGTGGTAAGTTTTATGTGTTAAAGCCATGGCAGCCCAGCAGATCTTGTTCTAGATAGTCAAGGTATTTGTGTATTGTGAGTGGTTTGATAATTTCTGATAGCAACCTAGGGATTTTATTTTTAACTTTTTAATTAATTATGGTGAAGGGCTATCAATGAGCACTGTGGCCTCACATATCTAGTTGCTTTGATACAAAATTTGCTCACATCTATGTGCAGCTGTGGATTACTGCAGCCTTTGAAGACCCATTCTTGTGTGTGTAACAGCGTTGTTTTATAAGCACCGATCTTAATGGGAATATTGTGTTAAGTATCTTTCTCCACACCTTTGTGTGGGTCCCAGCCAGTGCTACTTTGAGATTACTAAGGCTAAAATCAGTTTACTTGTGTTCTGCTGTTAATCTAGCACAGTGATGATGATATGTGTTGCATTGGCACATGGCCTCACAAAATCAGCTGGGCAAGCAACCCTGAGTCAGGGGCCGCAGGAGAGCGAGGACCAGGAGGAAGTGGAGGAGAGAGGCAGTCACAGGGGAAGGGATTTCCACATTGGTAACAATGGTTAAAGATTTGCCATTCTGCCGCTTTGTGGACACACATTAGAGCAGTTACATCTTATTTTGTTTCAATATTCAGGTGATGCAGGCACTGGATACCTTGGGTGGCATTGGTCATGGGTAGGCAGTGTAGCCTGAGAGGCTTCTCTGGCACTCCTGCCGTGTAAGCTAACATAGCATGGATCAGCATTCTTTAATTTTAATACCTGTTAAAGGATTCCTTAATATTGTCTAATATAAACACACATGTAAATACTTCACAGTCCAACAGAAAACTGTAGACATGTTAGTCTCTAATTAAATAGTTTCTGATCTAGGATTATGTATTTTTAACTTCTATTTAATGAGATTTCTCTAGCAAGTTCTGGGAAATGGCTTTTTTCTTTTTTTTCTTTGTGTTTTAAGTAAAATTTGTGCTTCCATATGGATTACATGACTCAGCTTTTATCATTTATAGATTAAAAAGTTACAATTAAAAATCTAGATAAGACTAAAAAGTTGAGTGTGGCAGACAGAAGCACTATTTTCTCAAATGAAATTCTAACTAAATTTTAAATATGCAAAGAAGGCATTAATTCACAGTGCAATATTGATTACAAAGAGTTAATTCATCTAATGAGTCAATTCTGAGAAATTCTACAATGCCTAAAAAATGAAGATTGCCTGGCTTGGTGTGGTCATGTCCTTCTGCACTCTCTGCTCCATCATGCCATGAAAACTGCATTATTCTTGTTACAGATGCTAAATGAGTTTTTTTTTTAGGGACTAAATCTTTAAAGCAGGAGATTTTTTGACTGCAATTTACCCTGGATCCTTATACATTGTTTATGCAGTTATCACTCAGGAGTTTTGTATTTTCTGCTCATGGTGGGTAATGTTCACCTGGCTTTGTTTTAATATTATTTATAATTAAAATGTGCTGTTCTTCAGTAGAAGAATATACTTTCACAATAGTCACCTAAGACATGATTTTCACTTCTATCTTAAACTTTCCGTGCCCGAAGTCCAGTAATTCTGGCCAAGCAATTACCCTTCAGTGCAGTTGAAAGGAGGAGAAAGGGTGTGCTGTGACTGGGGGGTGAGGTGCACTTATGATAACCTACTTGGCAGTTGTGCATTTGGTTGAACCAAGATACTTGGAGATTTCCAAATTTTTGTTCTCTTGCTTTTGTTAAATGCCACCTTATCTCAGCAGCTGCTCTCAGAATCCACACCCAACCTTACTAAGTGGCTGAATAGTCTTGCTTGTTTGCTTATTTATCCATTTATTTATTTATTTATTTTTCAGTGAGTACAGATTAGGCAGGGAGAAGGAAAACTCAGAGAAAAAGCTGGTGGAATTCCTGTAGTCGAGAAGGTTTTGTGGTGTACAGATCTTTGGATTTCTACATACTCTGGTTTTGGCTCCCCAGAACCACGAAAAGCTCTAATTGAATTTATGGGAAGGGGTACTACAGGAGAGAAAAAAATCTGCAGGAAAAATGTATGTCTGTGACCCTCTATGCTGCCAATTAGAGGGCAGAGTTCTACTCTTCATGCAAATGCAAGTCCCTCTCCCCAGGCCTCCTGAGTGCTGTGGACCATCCATGTGAGATGGTAGTTTCAAGAACCGCTGAAGTTCAACTGCAAATTTCATGTTCTTTCTCCTTCAGATGAGCATGTATTTATTCAGGGTACTTTAAATTACTTTCCATTCATCCAGATATTTCATACTCAGGCTCTTTCATACTCAGGCTAAAATATAAAAAGGTCACATACAATAATTAAAAATGTATTCTTCTTGTGAAAACCAAAGGAAAAATGTAAGCCTTAATTAAGTTAGAAAACAATTTGAAAAGCATAATTTTCTTATTCAAAAGCTTTTCCTTGAATGTACTTTGCTTTAGGCACATGCACTTAAAGATACTGTAATGCATTTGTTTACTTTTAAAAACAATTATTAAATATATTACAAATTCTTTATCTCTATGTGCAATCAGTAGAGCTTTCACCTAGTTCATCTTTGCAAACATTTCATCTTTATTGCTGGTAATGATGTAAGCATGGAGGAATTGTGGTAAGAAATGTAAAAATTGCTGTGATCTAAAGCAAGTGACAGATGTTTCATAAAATGCATGTACATGGGTCAGGATAGGTCAGTATAAAGATTTTAGTAGAGAGATGACTATTATGTATATGTTTAAAAGGAAGTTCTCAGGTGCTTAGTGTGCTATGTAATTTTTTAACGTAACTATATATGTATGACCTATCTCCAGGAAATGGATGGTCTTAGATTATGCAGGCCCCCAGACAAACACTCTGGAGTATTTCAAACCAAAATATGCAAAATTTACCACTCTTTAGTCCCTCCTAACCCCCTGAAGTGATGTTTCATACCTTTTGTAGCCTCCAAACACATACCTCATTTCTTCAAAAGCCAATCCCAGATCTTATCTAGCTCTCTTCCTCATCTGCCCAGTTTTAAAAGCAGGATGCTAATGCCTGTGTCCACATATTTTGTTTTAAGAGGTCCTATCCATTTGTTTTGCTCTCAATTTCTGTTGGAAAATGGAAAAAACTCACCTCACACATGAAGAAGATATTTGCTGAAATTCAGCCTAGGGGAATTTCTGAAAGCATCACTTCTTCCTTCCCGATGACCCAGGGGCAGCTGTCTTCTTTTCCTTATCTAGGAGTTGACTGGATAGAATCTGTTGCTTTTACAGCTGTCAAGTGCATCTGACAATATTTGTCCCTGTATTCATGTGCGTGCTGCAGAAGGCAGATGCTTCATCCTTTTGTTTTGCTGATCTCAGATTCCCAGGAGGTTAAAGAGAATTAAATAAAATGTAGAAAAACTTTAGCATCAGAGGTTTCAATATTTTTGAGGAGTCTAATATATTGTAATTGTTCAAGCCTTTGATGTTTTCCTGTGGGCCTGTTTCTCCCTCACTATGATTAAGTTCATGGTGAAGGCTAGATAAATATGACATTTAATGCAAGCCTATTCTTGCTGCTATGGAGACATGCCTTGTTGAGTATGTCTATTTCACTTTGGTCTGGAAAGCATGATAAGTTCAACATGCTTATGCCAGATGTTCCTAGCTCCTGTCTTTGTTGGTAATAGCTTAACATGCTTGTAAGTAAAATAATTGCCAGCTTAACACATTCGTCTTCATTAAAGCCCTTCACCTGACCTCAGTTTATGAAGCCCTGTAATTGTGGGTTTGGGAGGGAAAGGCCTTTTACAATAGAGGAAAAATAGTGAAATTGAGGGACAGAGACACTATAAACTTAGCTCTTCTGAGGTGTGCAGGTATCTAAGATCTGGATTTTGTGTTAGGGTCTCTCCAGTGGCAAAGCCTTTTCAAAAATTTTTCTGTTCCTCCCCACAGTTCCACTTGAAGTTTGTCTTTTCCCTCAGCAAAAGCGGTTCTATGTTTGTGGAGACTTCTGAAAGGCCAGTCAGCAGCATGTTGCAAAGAGGATATCCTGGCCCCCTCTCCTTATCCAGCCCTTAATGAAGATGGATACCAATGGAAATTTTTAATTATAAAGATGGAAACAAAACCAAACTAGGACTCAGGTTTTGCTCATTGTGGAAAGGTGGCAGTCCCTTTCAAAAGAAGCATCTGCTCCTTGCTGTGCATACACAGAGGGAGACAATTTCTCACCCTACCTAAGGTGAAGAAATGTTATGTAAACAATGTAGTCACTTTAATAATTTTCCTGTGTTTTATTTGTTTGTTTGCTTGCTTTTTTCTTCTTTTTTTCCAATCTGCATTTTTTAATGATCTCAATCCATGAATTCACAAACAACCAACAGGGAGGAGTAGGGATTAGTTCCTAAGATCAGAGGTAGGGCAAGAGCTTTGCCAAAAAAATTTCCTATTTTGGAATAATTTCCATGGAGATTCATGGTAGTTTAATATAGAAAAACTAGAGGCATTGTGTGTGCATATCTGTCTATAGTAGGTCAACATGAATACTAAAACCACTCTGTTCTACAGTTGATCACAATTTAACAGGCTGGAAATGGGGTCTTGCACTTGATTTGCTGTTTAAGAGTAGAAATCCCTGTGTCCACTGGAAAGCAAGGGCAAACTCCCATGGAACCTACACATCACCTACCTGTGCCATGGGGTCCAGGGTGGTGTCAGCTTTGTGCACTGTTTCGCATAATTTTTATTTCTGCCCTCTCTACATAGGTTTTAATAAAGGACACGTTAATGAGCACTAAGTGACATTTATTTTCCAGGCAGCATATAATGGACAGTTAGCCTGATGGATTGGTAGGAACATTTCTTATCTCTGTGCCATTATTCAGTCCTTAATTAGGAATTTTTCCTTAGTAAGTGCTGAAAACCATGCAAGGCTTTCAGATTTAGCTTGTGTTATTTGTAGGGAGCAAGTGCTTCTTCTGCACGCTCCAGAGGACACAGTCTTCCACCAATATCCGTGAAGGGCTTTGCTCTGATTTCTCATTCAAAAGAATCTAGTGCACATGGGCTGTGTCTGTGTGCAGGATGAGACCCAGGCGGATGTAGCTGTGCCAATCCTTTAACTCCTTTAATTTTAAAATGTGTTATTTCTCCAAGTATGGAAATCAGGACATGCCTGTAGTTTATACCTAGAACTTACCTCTAGATGGGTTCATCCTCTTTATAGCCCTAGTCCTTTCAGCTGGACCAGCACACCTCTAGTTGCATGGTCAGCGATTTGCCAAACTGCTGTAAGAGCTGAGCTCCCTCTTCTAATGGGGTCTGAGCAAGATGTTTGTCCTCCCAGGAAACACACTGTGGGCATCTCTGGCCAAAATAAAGCTCTGACGGCACAGACAATCACTGCATCAGGAAAAACCTCAGAGTATTTCATTCTGCAAGTAGTGGAAGAAAAGGGACTATAACTGCAAACTCTTAGCAACCACTCAGTGCCTTCTATCAAGTGAAAGAAAATTGTACTTTGATCCTTTGGGAGATGCATTTGGATGTAGCTAGTTATGGAATATTTAAGGGAGCCTAGGGGGAAATTTCTGGTGAGAGAGTTTACTTTGCAGCCACTACCTGTGGTAGCTGCAAACTGTCATGTTTATTTTTCCTCTCCTGGGGAGATAAAAACCATGCCTGTTTCCAGGGATGATGGGGGCTTGTCCTGTAAAACACCTTTCTCTGTATATTACTGCAGTGTAATATTTGTGGGGATGCAAAACTGAGCAAATCAGATTTGTTTACAACAAACAGAACTTGCTCCTCGGAGGCTGCTGTGGTGCAGCTTCCCCAGTTAAAAATGATGCTAATTTGCTCTCACCTAGTTACCAAGGGGAGGCTCTGTGCTTTCAGGTATGTCACCTGCTGGAAATGACTAGAAGACTGAAAATATATTCAGTTCCTCAGGGAGTGTTTTTTGTCCTTTTAAATGAATTTTTGTGTGAAGAAGTATTTGATAGACTATCCCCAGTGTAAGATAAATAGTTTCCCTGAGTTCAGGACTAATTATCCTCAGGGACACAACAGACTGAAGAGCTAGATGAGCCAGAAATAAAATGGTATCTCTTGGCTGTAGTGGGAAGTAGGCATTTACATTCCTACCACACACAATTAGATGGCTGTTGAGCTTGTTACTTCTGGAGAGAGAGAGGACGGCTTTCTCCTGCAGGGCCTCCACTTGTGCACAGGTAGATGTACAGCACTGGCAGCACTTGCTGGCTGTAGGTATTTCAAACTAAGCAGGCTCTTAATATAGTCAAAAGAGAGAACTTTTTATGCATGTGGCATTGCACATGCTTTTCTTGTTTACATAACATACACATTTTAAACACACATTTCTTATACAAGGATGAGCAAGCATGTTTTTGTTATTTAAATATCCAGGAATAAAATGAGGTTTTGTCAGTTTGCCCAGTGCTCGAGATCTTTTTCCATCTTCTTTATGTCTTCAGTTTTTCTCAGATATTTTGCATTGCTCAGGTTGTGCTGGAAGCAGAAGGTTAAATGCACATTGAAATTGTTCTTGTAGTTTGGATCAAACTAAGCAGAAATCTTGTGAGTATTTAAAAGAAAAATTAATTTTTGCATCTTAGGGTTAAGGTGTTTTGTTTTTTTTGCCTCCTAAGCCAAAACTCCCCTTAAAGCCAAATGTTGGAGGTGAATTTCCTGAGTAAGTACTGCAAGATCTAGCCAAATTTGGCAGAATAAAAAGTTCATTTGGTTCTTAAGCTCTGGAAGAGTATCTGAACTCTGTGCCACATTCCTAAATGAGATCATTCCCCATTTAAGCCTCACTCCAGGCCATGCTGCAGGCTGTGCTGTTGGAGGCTCCCACAGGTAGAGTTCCATCTGTGGGGCCACATGGGATGTGTGGGCAGCACCAAGACCTTGTGATGGAGAGGGGCAGAGAAAAGGGTGAGAGGAGAAGGCCAGAGGCAGAGCACTGGTCCAAGATGTGCCATTCAGCCTTTTTGTCAGCATTGCCAAGTGTCCCCTCGCCCACCAGTGGTGTGGTGTGCAGCTGGGAGGTGAGAAGAGCCTGGAGCATGGCAGTGCTGGCCCCAGCCAGGAGGGACGGGTGCAATCTCATGGCTGGCTGAGGGCACATCTCACTGTGCTGCTATTTATAGCTGGGGGACATGAAGTGTGATAGCACTCACAGCCCCCTTTGCTCACCCCAGGTGTTTGAAGGACAAATGCCTCCAGGGCAGAGGGCAGTTTCTCTTTGAGCTCTTTCAGGTGCTACTCAGAAACTGTTTTTTTCTAATGAAAGCTCATTTCTATCAGTCTGCTAAAAATGAAACTTGGGCCAGAGCACAGCAGTGCTGGAGCAAACACCAGCTCAGTGGTTCTCCACCCCTCCTCCTGGGGTAGAGCAAACACATAAGCTGCAAGTTCCTCTAAATGTCTGTTTGGAAGTGTTTGTTGATGAAGTTGCCAAATAGAGAGACATAAAAAGGAGAAAAGTTGTAGCTTTAGCCAGTGGATTTGTGCTTAGCATGGTATATTAACTAGCTGTCTGAGAGCTCAGAGTACCTTTGAGAGCAAGGTGTGCCTGGGGAAGTGTGAAAATAGGGCTTGTCTAGCTGAAGGATGTCTTTTGACATTATCCATTCCTCTGTGCCCTCCAGGTGCTGCTGCTGTGGCGCTGGGGAGCTGTTTGCCAGCATCCCAGGGATTCCTAAAATTTAAATTAGCATTGTGAAAGCAAAGGCAGCATTCATAAATTACAATTCTCTAAATGGAATGTTTGTGACTTGTGCACTCACAACTTGCAGTCACAAAGCTGTGAATTTTCCGATTTTTGTCACATTCTGATAAGATTAAAAAACCCCACAGTCATATTTGATCCTGCTGACTGGGTTGCAGAAGTAATTTCTTGTTCAACTGGAATCCAAAACTTTGAAGATTTCATGTCCATCGGGATGTAAAGTAATTTATCAATTCCCATTAACTTCTACCACCAATCAGGGAAGTTTTTCTTTTCATTTTAGCAGAAAGGATTATGTAAAGAACCCTCATTTTTTACACTAACAGAAATTTCAGAAAGCAAACAACTAAAGCTGAGCCCTCTGCCTGTTTAGAAAAAAACTACCCTTTTTCTAAGAAAATCAGAACTTTGTGTTTGGTCTGCAACTTCTATGAGGAGTAGCGTTTAAAAGTCAAAATCTGTGTGTTTTGAGACTTGCCCACTTTAAGTAAATTTGGTCAGCTTTGTGGAAGCTTTTGGCCTTCCAAGCATCTTATTTTTGAATGTGCATATCTGCATTTATTTTGGGAGTTGCTCTTCTAAACTGCAAACCTTTACTAATGGTCTTAAAATAGCTGCAGATTACATTTTCTCCTGGCCCACAGGCAGAAAAGGAGCACTTGTCAATCACTTACAAAAACAAGAACAGTGACATGAACTGTGTTCATTTCTTGTAAAGATAAAGAAAGCACAAAGAAGATACATTTTGAAGGTTAATTCCCTGAAATTCCTACCTTAGAACAGTTGAAGAAGGAGAGACTTTCTATTAGTCAACTGTATTGATTTCTGCCACTAAGGGAAGTGGGAGAAAAAATATTTACTGTGCTAAACTGCTGAAGCTTTCAACCAGTTCATATTGAACGCTGTGTCCTTCTGTCTTCTCTTGGTGTTCCTTCTGTGGAAGGGAAGGCTGGAAGAGATGCTACAGCAGAGCAGAGGGAGAGAGCTGTGCCTGTTAGCCTCTGCAAGGGAAACAATCACCTGTTCTCACTGCCAGCAATAGGTCACAAAATAATCTTCATGATTGTGACCAATCAAGGGCTGCTGCAATTAAAATGGGATCATTGCTGCTGTTTGGTCTGGTTCCCCTTCATGGCCTTCTCAAGTGCTACGAATACTTGCAAGTACAGTTACTAACATGGCAAAAATATAGTTCTAGTTGATTTGTTTCAGACTGCTTAATACTTAGGCTGAGTTGCATGAGAAATTTGGTTGTTCTGTGTTTGGGAAAGCTGGAATAAGTGTTTTATTTTTAGGGTGTTTTTTGTGATTTTCTTCTCTTTTGTTTACAAACATTAAACCTTAAACATGGACTGTTTGCTTCCTTAACAGAAGGCAAAGAAAAACAAGCTCAGACTTCTAACTAAACTCTTAAACTTGAGGATTAGTAGATGTATTTTATACTGGGGCTCTACTCAGAAAAGTGACTGGATAATGATGGTGTCTTCTTCCTCAGCATGACATTGTGTGCATTCAGTCAGATCTTCAACTTTATGGCTAAAATAAGCCTTGACTGCTTTTTACTCATTAGCCTTGCAGAGGCTACATAACTAAGCAGCAAATATAGCTAAGAGGTAATGAGCTAGATTTTTCAGTGGTCAGCACTGAAGCCTAAGCAGCTGAGACTTCTGCAGACTATTGATTGCTCCTTACAACAAGCTGGTAGTAGACACAACACAATATTTCTCAAAAGAAATTAATTCCAAATAAACCCAAACTGGCTGCCTGTGTACTTGACTTTTAAGTTTTAATACAATTCTAGGTCTGAAAAATCAAAATGAAATGGAAGGCTGAACTTGAAAGACCAATTTAAGTTTATCCTTTTTTAGGCTATACTTTAAGACACATTTATTCTCATCATTATTAATTTTTTTGTAAATAGTAGTTTTTTAATGCAAATTAGATTTCACATTGGCACTAAATAGATGCTATGTATAGGACTTCCTAGATTTCATTATTAAAGCTTTTACAGTAAGAGTTCAATGCTGAATCATTAGTGTTTGAAACTGCAGTATGTAATTGCTGTAATAGATTTTCTGCAATATTCCTGAAATTAGTCCATGAATTTGTACTCTTCTTTCAAATAGATAAAAATGACTTCTGTGACTGTAAGAATCTGAAACAGAAACTGAAAAGATGTGATATTTTTGTAGTTTTTGAAAATTATGAAAAGTGTGAAAATGGGAGAGCATGGGGAGCTGAAATGGGAACTGCACATGCTAAGTCCATTTTTGTTAATAAAGTAGCGAAGCAAATGTTAAGGGTTGAGACCTGATGAACAATAACACCTTCATACATATATAAAATAATCTCTGACATACTGAATTAATAGATATTTTTAAACGTTAGTGAATTTGCAGCCAATTGTAATGGTGGCATGACTGAAATACAGCTATTTCTCAATATTATTAAAGAATTTGACAAACTATCTACAACCTGAACAATTACTTCATAGCAACTTGGAATAAGCATTGTCTCATGCATGGAAAGAGTCTAAATAAATGGTGGTGATTTGCAGCAAAATATTGAATCCTGGAGGTGCCCAAGTGATGTGGTGCTGGACAGTGTAAAGTAGATTTTTTTTTTTTTACTGGTATTTATTAATTTTTGCAAGAGGAGTGTGCACTGCACATTAATTATGTTCCACATGGACTAAATGGGGAGGTGTAGCAGAGGATGGACTAATCACTTTATCATTGAGCTGGTACAATTTAGTACAGTCCAACTAAAAGTGGGAATAAATTCTCCCTGATAGGAAATTTATTTCCTGGGCTGGTATGTGTATCTGTGCTTTATTTCCTTCAGACCCTATATATCTGTTCTTATATGTCAAGGCTACTGGCTTTTTTTTTGTTATTCTGGGTGCTGGGAAGACTGAATGGTTCTTAAAGTGATTGTAGATGATTAGTGCAAATAAAACAATTTTATTAAAGAGGAGATGGATAAATATTGAGGATCACACAGCGATACAAAAAGGATCAGAAAAGGCTGACAGAGCAGGCACAGGCTGCTACTGAGCCAGACATTATTCTATGGGTGATGTATATTTACAGAGTGTGTTCAGGGCCATCCTGTGGAGAATGAGGCAGCTGTAGCCACCCATGGAAAAGACTTGCACAAAAGATACAATCTGATATTTTATAAGAAAATTTCTCTAGTTATTTTAGCTCTGTTTCCACCCTAGTAGGGACCCTTTGAAACTGAGGAGACCTGCCTCTCTCATGGGGCAGAGGAGGAAGATGGGGAAGACAGAAAATCCCCTGTACAGTGCAGACTTCAACTGTTAATGGTCTGGAGAGGGGATGTGTGTTTCTCAGCTGGAACCTTCTGTAAAGAAGGTGTTTTTCTGTCAAAATGAGTTTTAAGGAATTTTAATGCCTATACAAGACCTCAGCAGACTTTGGGTGTGACTGGAGGATGGCTGAGTTGAGGGGTGACTTCGGTGAGAGCTGAACTGGCTTCCATCAGAGTGTCTCAGGTGTCAAAAGTACAGAAGTTATGGGGTAAAATCTTCAGCTTTTGCTCAAACTAGCCAAATTAAAATGAGGTAGCTTCTTGTGCTCTGACTGCATGGAGAGCAGGTGCAGGTCAGCACAAGCTTCCTTTCCCTAGATCATGTTTTCATATAAAAGAAAGAGTTTAGAAGGGCAAGTTCAAAGGCAGTCCAGACAGGCAAGGCTGGTGCATCTGAGGATGCCAAGAATGGTGCCTGTAATTGTAGCAGTATTTATCACATTGCAGTGGAAATGAAAACCCTGTAACATCTTTCATGGACCCTTAAGATGCTTGGAAGCAAGACAAAATTTTGATATAAACCATTGGCTTAAGTTACTTAAAGAAAGAAGAGTGCTCTGAAATAACTTAGGTATGATAACACATTTTTTCCTCTTGCCTCTGGTGTCAACATGAAAACTTTTAGGAGAGTAGGAAATGGGGTGGTAGAAGTGAGTATACAATAAACTTATAGAGGAAGCTGTTGCTTACTAACTCCTAAAAGGCTCCATTATCAGTGGCTTGAGCTACTGGGATGTCTTATTTATTCCTTTAGAGTTTTACATATTGATTTGGTCTAAATGTGCTGCTGTTACAAAAATGTCCATGAGGGTGATTAAGTCTTGCATAAAAAGTGCTGTAAATTCTTGCAGGCTCTAGGATACTCTTTAGCAGTCACTCAGCACCAGCACTTCCTTGCCAGAATCTTGTAAATCAGGTACTATCTGGCAATTTTGAGTTAGTTCCCCGACTTTGTCTATTCTTTGAGCAAGTGCTGGAGACAACTGCATTTGGCTACATGCACAGTCATCTGCGATGTCCTCTGTCAATTCAAGGCTGGGAAGTTTGAAAATAGAAGGTATTGGGATGGGGATTGAAAGTCTTCCTCCTGCTGCTTCCAGCCTCTGGCCCAAACCCATGCAGAGGCAGCTGCTGGAACAAACAGTAAAAAAAGAGGGTGGATTCACATTTTGGCAGGTGCAGAGTCATGTTACCCTCACAAAGCTCAATTGACATGCACCTAGCAGTGCAGGGAATGTGCCTGGGGTTTCCCTACATGCAGGGTGAGTTCATCCTGTATAACACATTGTCTATGGCATCTTCTGGGCTGCTAGCTCAGATCTAGGGAGGGTGACTGTGGTCCACTTGCTCTTGACTGCCATGTGGGACCCTACCTAGTGAGGAAGGAGATGATCATGACCGTCTTTCAACATGGAGATTGGAATAATTTTTTTCTGGACCTCCCAAGTCTGGAGTTACCTTGTATACTGTTTTCTCACAGACAAGATCACCAAACTTTGCCTTTCAATCATGACAGTGCTGTTAAATGGTGGGCCTTGTCTTTTTGTTGATGGAGAACCCAGGGTGCCTATGCCATTGGATTCACTTAGACATGCCTAAATTACACTTGACAAGAAATTAGTGTGCAGCCAGCACCCATTTGATTCTCTTCCGCTTCTCTGCTGTTGCAGCAGAAATTATATGGCTGAAAATATTTCCTTGTTCTTGGACTCAGATAAATTCTGCACATATCAAATATGATCTGATTATTAAAGGTTGCCTCTGGTCTGATTTGCTATGTGTTTGTTATGCAAACCTCTTGATGACATTGAATGACTTCTTCAGTGAAGAAAAGCGGAATTTAGGGGACAAATTTTTGAAACATTTATTGGGAAGTTTAAAAATAAGGTGTGGAAGACTTTAAATTCCTGACTAAAGTGTACAGCAAATTTCATTTAGATTTTTTAATAGATATTTTTTTAAATGTGTGTTTTATATATATATATATTATTTTTTTTTCCTCTTGAAGAGAAGCCTTGGGAATTTCAAGCTTTGAAGCACTTATTTCTGTCAAGGGCACAAGTCCATAAGTTGTGATTTTTGGATCAGCACACTGCTGAGCTAGTCAGGAAGGTGGTAAAAGTTTTGAAGTAGCAGGGGTATGCCTGAGGCAAGCTTCAGGCATACTGGCATCATAGCTGCCTTCCTGTTTTGCCAGCAGAAAAGTGGTACCATGTAGACTGATTAGAGGAACATGGACAAGGGAAAGAGTAGATTATTCCAGATAAAATAAACAAATAAAACCTTCATGAAGAAGCAAGTTTTTTTAGCCGATTTTTTTTTTCTTCCTGGAAAGGTGTTTCAGTGCTCTAATTTGAGAGTTTGCTATCAACTGCTGTGCATTTTTGCCTGAAATCACATGACTTGGCAAGTTTTAAATAGGACTATTCCTGGTTTACTCCCATGTGAATAATACACCTTACCTGTGATATCAAAGACATTTCTTGTGGAAACCCTAGGTTTATATCAGGTTCTTAATTCCACACAACAGGGGAAGTGAAAGTGCATTTTGTACCTCGTTCTCGATCACACATTGCAGTACAATGCATTTGTGAAACTTAATCTAGATTATGATTTCTAAAACTTGATGATCTTTTAGACTTCATTATTATTGATTTGGATCTATCTTCATATTAAAGTAGATATATAATGCTTTGTATATGTAAACATACTCTTTACCTTTCATTTTGAGTAACTACAGGGAGGTTATCAACAAGATGGAGCCACGTTCCTCACAATATTTCATACTGGGTGGATAAGGGATGGTAAACATTAGTTGAAATGAGATGTTCAAGTTGGCACATAGTCAAACAATAGACCAGGCTGTCCAAAGAGGCTGTGCAGTCTCCATCCTTGAAGGTTTTCAAGGTGCAGATTGAGAATGCTCTGGTCTCAGTCTTGTATCTGACCCTGCTTTGGGCAGATGGTTGGACCAGGGACTTTCTGGAGTACCTTGCAAGCTGAATTCTTATGATTTTTAATTGCTAGTTTGTCCAGTCTAGTCCCAAAAGATATTTTGGGCAGTGTTAGATGAAGATGAAGGCCCTTTCCCAAACTGGAAATAATTTATAAATATAGAAGACCAGCTAGGATGTTGCCATTACTTGATGAAGATTGTTGTTTAGGAAGATGTAATTATAAATGATAAGGATGGGAATTGAACTCCTCTGGCACATTGGATTTATTCATATTTTAATGTAGTTTTTTGGTCAGATTGGCCAGGGACTAGACTTGATTCCTTTTCATTTCATGGTCTCTCCAGAACAGCAGTGCAGTGATTATTCAGTTGAGAGCAGTTTAGTTGGGTTTAAGTGGTAGCAAAAGCAAGCACAAACCAGCCAAGCTGGGGTTTACAATGACAACTCTCTACTGTGTTACCATCATTCCCCTGGGACTTCTTTCTTTGAAAACTTACAACTTTTTGAAGAAACTTCTCATCTGCTTTTGGCTCTTTGCTGATGGTGAAAAAGAGATTCAGATCCCACTCTTGAGATTTTTTTCCCCCTCTCTCATTTCACTCCTGCCACCTGAGCTATGATTCCCACTTCTCTTAGCAATCCCCCCAGAACTCCTCATCCTCCTTCCTCTGACCCTGTAGGCAATGCAAAATGAACCATTTGCTGATTACAGCTTTTGCAACATCCTAGCTGACACTTTCAGGCATCCATGCAGGAAGCCCACAACTTCTCCAGGTTTTCTTGCTTAGTCAAAAATCCCTGTCCTGAACTCCTGTCCACTTCCAACCTTCACACTAACTTTTTTTCTACAAAGGTCAATTAATTCTAGCTCCTAGTCCACTGACTTTAGTGGATTTGCTGCTGGGATCTGAATATATCATTGTCTTTCACTTCTGATACCACTAGTACTAAGATAACAGCAGTTTTATGAGCTTTTTATTTTGAGACTGCCATTAAAAAAAACAGCACTTTAGTGCCCTCAGATATTTGAGCTTTACTGTGGCATTTGTAGTATCTCCTACAGTGAGAACAAGAAGTATTGCAGTATAGACAAAAATTGAGGTACCGTAAATGTTACATTTATTTTAAATGACCCATTGCAACCCCACAAGACAGATATACTTAATACTTTAGTCTGTAAATATAAAAATTGATCCAAGACTATGTCCCAGGAAAGTGAGAAAGAAGTAACATTTCATTCTCTCAGAGAAGTTGCTTCTTGTGTGAATGAGTTACCTCTAGGCCTTACAATTTTTAGGTTTTTCAATGATTAGAGACCTTAGGTGGCTTGTTCCCATTCCTCAGCCCTCTGCCAGGGGAAGACCATCTTTGCAAGGGCCTGACACTGTCACATGGAGGGGAATACACACCTCTAAGCTGTGCTGGCTCCAAGTCTGAAGGAAAAGTGAATTGTCTGAGATTGTCTGAGTCTGAGCAACAGTAACTTCTGCTTATTTAGTTCTGAGTATAAATAGGGAAGCTTCAATTGTTAAATCTGCCTACCAACTGAGAGGGACTAATTTTTGAAGCTGCTGACATAGGTGGAAACTTAGAGAAAATTCCCAAGGCTTTTGAAAATTACGAGGAAGTTTGCAAATATTTATATATATTTTTTTCCTGTGTTCCTGTGTTTAGAAGGGAACACAAAGCAGTTGAGTTGATAATGAAAAAAAATCCTGTTTAAGAAGAAATTGCCATACAGCTCAAGTCCTCCCTTTGTTGATCCAAGAATATGGCTGTTTTGGTCAAAAATCCTGGAAGAGTTGCAGTATTTTTCTGCCTGTACTGAGTGTAAGGAAGAAAGCAAGCAGATAGGAGTCCTCTAGCCCTCCCTTTGCTGCTAGTGCCCTTGAGAGTCACAAACACCACTCTGCTCTGCAATGCAGCTTTAAGTGCAACTGTGGATGTCCTCGTTAAGATCTTTGCCTTCTGCCTCAGCTTTGTGTCACATAGATACTGCGTGGACATGTTGGCCTCCAAGAATCAACGTGCTGCCGTGTACCCACCTCCTCAGCTACAGCCCAAGCCGAGGTCAGCATCCAGACAGCCACAACAGTGTGTGTTAGCAGCTGAGCAACTTTAGTAGTGCATGGTGAACCCTGTTATCCATGTTTATGCTTCTCCTCCGGCATAGGATTTTGCCACCTCTGTTTTCACCCGGTGCTAAAATGCTATGAGACAGGGTGTGCATAGAGATGTGAAAAAAGTATTGCAGTGCGTCACTGCTTCTTGGTTTGAGTCATGTTGTTAGCAGTCTCCTGGTGCTAAGAGCTTCTGTGAAAAGCAAATTAAAATAAGTACAATTTGGTTGTAGAGGACATTTTATAAACGGAGTACTGATTTCTACTTAGTTGTATTTGCAGTGTCAGGAGCAGGACTAAATAAAATAATCTTTCCTGATTTCAACTAGCAAGGTGGCTTTTTTTATGGTGCTTTTGAGCCAAGATAGTGAAAAAATGACTAGAAAATTTTGGTGCTCAAGTGAAAAAAAATTGGAGAGGTCTAATCTTCAGAACAAAGGTACAGATCTGTTTTGGAAACTGAACAGTTAGGGGCATCTCAGAAAATGCTGCCATCCTTTCAAGAAAACCTAGACCATAGGCTTTTGAGGAGAGGTGTCTGTTTTCTTTGTTTTTATGCAAGTTGGCTGGTTAAATTAACTCCACAATTTCTCTAGGATTCTTTTGTAAGGATTGGAGATGCTGTTTATTCCAAAACTGGTGCAGGAAGATGACAAAGAACATACTTGGAAGCCAGAGAGACTAGCCAGCTACTGCAAATGGCTGTTAAGTGAGTGGAGTGAGCAGTGCAAACTCATCTGAGAAGGTACATGGGTATCCTGGATATCAGCATTATTGCTTTTTGCAATTAATTATACAGTTACGTGTAAAACTATTTAAATAGTGTCCTTAAATTAGGAAACACAATAAAGATAGATGGTATTTGAATGATACAGTGTGCTTAATAGTCTTCAGTCATTAAGGGAATTCTCTGTGTGTGTTTCTGTGGGCATGCATGCACATTTAGCTCTTTCTTCAACCCCTCTGGTTGACTATGTTGCTTCCTCAAAGAGTATAGTGTATCTTTAAATCTCTGTTATGCCACATTTATTGTATTTGCTTTTTTAAAAAGGAAACATTCTTCTCTGACACTTTAAAAACTCCAACTTTTTCAAGTCCTTTTCTGTAAAGTTCAAAGGTGGTTTGACATCCTTTAAAAGTTTAAACCAACTGTAACAACAAAAGCAAACACAGATTTTTTTTTTCCCCTGAACTGGAATATAGAGAAAAATCTTTCCATTGCAGACAAAAATCTCAGGTGTATCGTGTTCTCAGCCCTATTTTTTTTTTCTCCTATTGGACACCTGGGGAAATAAAGGTGATTGTAACATGAGGGAGAGAAAAGGTAGTTCAAGCTCATAATAGCCAAACATGGGAAGAGAAGCAGGGAGTGATTTCTGAAGTCTGAAATGGTTTTTGGAAAGGACTATGGCAACTTCTTTGTCACCAGCAAATAGAACACATTTTAACTTGATGGTTCTTCCGACCAAAAGCTCCTATAGTAAGGCAATACCTTGAATAGCAATTTTGCTCTTCTGTCAAAGGCTTTTGGGTTGATGTATTTAGAGGCCAGAAGGGCTTATGATGACTTCCTAAATAAAGCAAGTAACAGAATTAAATTCACTGCTGTCTGCATAAAGTCCCTAGCTCCCATTGATGTATAGGTTTTAGTAGACATCCGGCTTTGTTTTAAACACATCCTATAATGAGAAATCTACTGTATCCCACAGGAAACTGTTCACATAGTTGTTTCTTTCTCAAAAGCAAGTATTTCATGTTGCATTTGATATTTCTAATTTCTGCTCCCTAGTGTTTTGTATCTTATTATCCAAAGATGTTAACATGCATTCAACATCAGGCTCAGACGAGATCACTGGGCCCAACTGTTGTCCCATCTGCTCACCCACCCCTTCCCAGAGGCTGCTGCCCACCAGAGCAGGGATGGCTAAATGTCTCCTGAACTGACACAACTTACAGTGATAAACTGATCCTGGGCAGCAATTTACAAGAAATGAAGACTTAACTGGTTCTTGCTGCAGCCATTTGCAGAGTTTGATCTTGGGCTGCATGCATATCAATATTTTAATGTACTAGTCTAAGGTTCCTCTTATCTCCATGGATGTAGTTATGATCAAATATCTTCCTAACCTTCTCTTTGACCAGACTGACCTCTGAAGTGTGCCTGTAATGACCCTGTAAAATGTGCCTTTGAGACCCTCAATTTTGTAACTCTTTTCTGAGACATATTTCAACATGTGGACATGAAGCTTTGATAACCATTTCTGAACAATTGTCCAGCAGTACGTGTTAATCTACATAGACCCCTCCTCACTGAAAAAGGTGAGCCTGTCACACAAAGGCTTTTTTGCAAGTAAATTTCTTAATTCTGCAAGCATTACATGGTGCCAGACTACTACAGAAAAAATGTGGGTTATGAGTTTTGATATTTAAATACCACTGAGAAAAAAAAGCAAATGACAAAATTAAGGATATTTGAATTACATTTTGTTTCTTTGTTTTTCACTGTTATAGTGGGAAAAGTTAACAGAATACAAAACTTTTTCATTGAAAAGACATTTCTTTTTAAGATAAGTACTTTCTTCCAACATGGAGTTAATAGTTTAAAGCAGGATATTAGGATTGTCCACTTCCTTTTGGAAGCCCACTGAATTAGCTGTAATACATTGGATGACCAAATTAATATGTTTGAGAATGTTCAGTATATACGTGCAAAGCCTCATTGTTTTTATGGTAGCTCATTACACAGCAATTCAGTGAAGTCAGCAGTGTAGGCTGAATTCAACTTACTTTGCTGTGAATTGGAAATCAGGAGAAGTATAAGCTACCTTGCATTGCTGAAGTAGGTGAAGTTCATTAATGTTCATTTTGGGAATGATTTAATGATGAGCAGTTGATACATTGCCAGCTCATAGTCAGCTCAATATCAACTCATTAGCAGGAAGCTGGGCTCTGTGTGATTTGTTCTGAGACTTGTGCCTCCAACACACATATGGGAGAGTAATGATTTTATTAGAAGAAAATAGTTTTCAATACAAGAAACAATGTTTTAAAAATAAGGTGAGAGTTTATAAAAGTAATGTTTCGAACTGCTTTGAAATTGCTTTCCAGGAAAGCTCTCACCCTTGAAAATTCGACATGAATAACAAGGTATGTCAGTGTCCTTCTCATGCTAACACAAAACCACTATTCTTTGTAACTGCTAGAAGCTGCTTATGTGGAAGACTTGCTATCATATACTTTAGATCTAGGAAATCAACAGTGAATTTAATTTAGACTCAGCAGAGAAAAATCAGTAGCACTATATCAAAAGCACAGACTACATCTGGTCTCAATCAGTTTATGTGTAACATTCAACACACTTGAAAGCACCCCACCCACAGCAACATCTCCCAGCATGCTAAGAGCTTCCACTGCTACCTTCTCTGCTTTCTTCTCCTCATTTAGAGTGTGTTCTTTAAAAACAGACAAATAAACAAACTATGTTTTCATGATTCATATTTTCCATAATCTTGGGTCTAAAGCACTACCTCTACCTATTTTTTAGATATTCCTGCATTCCTTCATTTATTGTCTCAAGCATCAAACAAGGTGATCCATAAACTTCATTCATTTGGCATGTACTTTGCAGCCCCTCAGACATTTGGACCTCACAGACTCATCTCTTTCCACATATGTTATTTGGGGATCTCAAATACCTGAGATTATCTTTTAATTGTTTGTATAACCAAATCACTGATATATTGACTTTTGTCTGTTTTCATTTATCTGCTTAAACAAGCAAAAAATACTGAAAGATAACATTGTTGATTGATTTGACTGTGTGACATTTGATGCAATCCTCATGAGCCACAAAGCCAGCATTAGGTTTGCAATCACAAGAAGTCATCTCCAAAAACTCAAGGAAGAGGAGAGCTGTTGGTGCTGGGAAGAAATTCAATTCCTGTAGTAAAGAAACATTTGTTTTGGTTTATTCACCCCAGTGACATATATGAAGGCAATGACAGTAAATCAGCTGTCAGCTGACAGCAAGAGACTTCGCTCCAAAAAAAAAATAAATTGCAAACTACGATCTGCCAGTTTCACGCCTGGTAGTTTTAAAATACTAATAAAAACAGGAAAACGTGTGACAGGAAACTGATTTATACTAAACCCAGCAAACCTCTGTTATTTGTAATGTAAAGTTTTCTGCCTCTTACAAACACTCCTCAAGAAAAATTCATAGCCTGAAAGTCTCATAATCCTATGGATATTTTGAGATGACCTTGCTCAGGTCTGGACTTTGGGGATAGATCTTGCTTTTCCCAGCCAAGTCAAAGCAGTGGATTCTTGTGTGGTTTTTGGCTGTTAGGTGCCTAGCCAGCTCTTGCAGCTTAAGAAGAGAGAGAAGAAGCTGATCATGTTTTTAATGCAGAGGTATTGCAGTTTCTCTTTGCTAACAAGCCAGTAGCTGTGAAAGAATTGTGAAGAGAAGAGAGAAGTGGAGCCAGAAAGTCTCAAAGATGACACAAGAAGGAAATTCTTGCTCATTTTTTGGATGATTGTATCAGTTTTGTATTCCTAGGAAAAAACTATTTTCTCCTGCTATATTGCATTTGTTCAAGTAGAGCCATTAAAAGCATGGGAATAATAATTTATGAAGCAGTTTGTGATCCATGCTGCTCTTTCCTCTCTTCTTCAACATAGCCCAACTTAAAAAATCTTTCTACATTATTGTCAAATTCTTCTAGCAGCTCAGAAGATAAATGCAGCAAATCATCTCCTGTTAACAGGTAAATTACAGGTTCTCCCTACTTGAAGAGCAAACAAGTGTTTTCTGTACAGGGTTAAAGTTTGTTTTCCTTGAGTTTGCACTGAAAAGGGCAGATAATCTCTGTGAAACAGTTTACAGAATGGAAAACTGGGAAAATTAGGAACTTAATGTTTCACTTTTTACAAAGAACTGTTGTCATACTATGCCAGTTACTTTAATGAAGAAATTAGCAATAAGAACTTAGGACTGTGTCTTCAAGAGAGTTATAACCAGCTTAGGTGTACAAAATATTTGCACTGGAGGAAGTAAAAGTTAAGCTAATGAACAAAAGGTATAGTATTACATCCAGACAAGGTAAACTGTGCAGCTAAAGAGAGGCTATGCATTTCTAAACTACAAGCCACCACTGTTTTGTGACTTGTAATTTTTCCTTCCTTTGAACACTCTCATGTAGTCACCTGGGTCTCTTTTAGGTGATGGCAACTACCTCATGCTCAGGAACATATTTTAGATTAAGGAGATTTATGCTTACATCTCTTTTCCATGCCTTAAGCATGCAGTTTTTCTAGAAATAATGAAGGGTTTTGATGATGGGTGTCAATGTTTTCTTGAGGGTGTTTGATGTTAGTGTTAAACACTGTGCATACAGGGCTGCTGGCTCACCTATAAATGGTACCTGGCCATGTCAGTTAGGTCCCCGGGAAGCCAGAGGTCATGGTACCTTCTTGTCTGCCCTGCTGCTGCCTCCTTGTCTATCAGCTGTTGTGCAATGCAGCCAGGCTTGGCCACACCTTTGACCTCAGTTTCATCACACAGTGCTGTTTTCTTGTCTGCTGCAGAAGGCTCTCATAATGAAGCTAAATACTGGTTTTCTTAGTTTCATGAGCTACTTTTGTTATTCAGGGCAAAGAAAGCAGAATCTCCTCCAATTTCTCTCCTATTTTCCCTTCTTCCTTTATAATTTTAAACTTTTTTAACTATTCCCTAACAGCTTGAGCTGGGTGGAAAATCAGCACTTCCAGCTTGCTAATGCCAGGCTATGATGAACGCTTTGCACTACATTGCAGCCTTTCTGCTGGATTTGGTTCTGACATAAACTGGTAGGACAAGCTGTCACTTGTCGCTCTCATGACGTTTTCCTTGTGAATGGGTTCTTCAACATCCTTTTGCCTAGAGGACAGTCAGACACTCTTCTGTCACCTGCTCTATTTGCTATCTTCCAGTGCTTATTGCTCTGATTGTGCCAGATGCAGAGAGGCAATTAATGCCCTTTAGAAATTTGCAGTAGGCCTTAACGAAGGACATGGACACAGGTATTTTTGTGTTCCAAGGAAGACATTAAACAGCTGAGGTAGGAGGGGGATGACAGCACCTATGAACGAAGCTGGTGCCCTGTGGAAACCTTAGCTAATTACCTCTGGATGAAGAAACTGTCATGGTCCACTGGCCAAACTGTTGGAGGCTGCTACCTGAGCAGTTCATGGGCTCCGGGCAACGAGCCAGTGCAGCGTCCAGCCTTTGCCAGTCCATTAGCTGCAAGCTACTAATATGACACATCCCTCACGACTTGTGTCCTCTAAAGACAGCCCTGGATTCAGTCCCAGATCCAAGCTCCTACATCATGTGCTATTTCCAGATTTAATTTTTTTTATTAGAAACAAGCTAGCAGAAACAAAAGCCTAACTATTCCTTGCTGCTTAGAAAGCACAGACAGTTGACGCCATGGTGACTGCTTCCATGTACAGCAGCATTGGTGGGAAGTGTCAGCACACTGGAAACCTCACTGTGGTGCTGATGCCACACCCCAAAGATCCACGAGACCATTCCTAAATCACCTTTCTAGAAGTTTGCCAGAGAAAGATGCGGCAGCCCCAGGTCTGCACTTTCAGGGAAATTCCTCTGAGGGCCTGAACAAGCGCTGATGTCAGCAGAGAGGAAAAAGAGCTTGCCTAGACTTTGCTTGCCTGGAATGTGAGGGTGAGTACCTGTGCTAAGGCAGCAGCCCCTGCACAGTATCCCTGGGCTGTGCTGGTAGCAGGAGCTTAAGGCCTGGTGTGTGCTTCTTGCTGGTACAACTAACACTAACACATTCGCCTCCTAAAAGGACACCTCTCCACCTGTGTGAGACAGCTCTAAGTACTTTAAGCAAAGCCCAGACAATACTGACGTCTCCAAACATGGGAGGAAAAGCATCTGAGTGAACACAACAGTGATGGGTCACTATCCCAGCCAACCAAAAGCACAGCATCCATCCCACACTGGCCATTAATCTCACAGAGATCACTAAACTCCTTCCTTTCTCTGGCAGAAAGAGACAGCTGGGCAGAGCCCTGCTAGAAGCACAGCACTGGTCAGACTATGAGTGACAGATGCTTGCTGGACAAGTAGTGGTTTCCTGGAGGAAAGTTGACCTGTGCCAGGGTTCAGGACTGTGCTGGAGGACCACGGCATTGGCTGGCAGCACTGCTAGGGCTGTGTTGCTTTGCTTTGAAAAGGAGAGGAGGCATTCACCAGTCTGCATGACAGGTGAAACAGCCCTGAAGCCATCTGAACCACTGCCATGTCAAAACATTAGTTGCCTTTGGCTTTTGTAGTTTTGCTCTCTATGGACTTGTTTTTTATTGAAGGATAAACTCCTGCTATAGTCTATAGCATTTAAGCAACTTTTCCTCCTGGAAAACTACTTCATAGAAAACCTCACAGGAGTGACAAGAGAAAGATGGAGCCATGTCAGCATGCTGGCTTCAGACACAGAGCTGTCACGTACATATCAGCAGTTTTGGCCAAAAGTTCTTTTTTCACCAGTCTTCAGAGCCCAGCAAAACTCATTCTACAGACTTCATACTAATACAAAGATGCTGTACATAGACACTCTCTGTCCCCGCTTCACCATGGAGAGGCAACTCCAGCTGGGTGTGCCATGGCCCTGCCACTGCAGTAGATAGGCTGATTGCCTTCTGTATGGGCAGCAGGGGCCATAGTTGGCCAGAGGTCTCTCACCAAGAACATTGTATTGTTAGTGGTGGAAACAGCTGGATCCACTTTTTTAGGCTATTTGTTACTGTTCCCCAGCAGCTTGTTGCCAGCCTGCAGCTAAACTGATGAAGGAACCTAGGAAGGCCCCTCTTTGATGCTATGTTCCTGGGTCCCTCAGGTTGTTTTTCCATGGTGAGTAAAGCTTACCTAGCTGGTGTATAGTGAGAATTGCTCTTATAGTCTGTTTTGCAGCTCTGTTATGTCAATTTGGACCTTTAGCTTGTGCACTATAATTGATGATAATTGTGTGAATAATATTTTAGCCTTGTACAGATGTTTTTGCAGTAAGTGAACTAAGAAAGGAAGGAGTTTGATCCATATGTTATTTTAGTTTTCCTGAATAGCCCCATATTGTTATTTAACCTTGCTTTTGGTTTTTCTGGTACCTAGAGTCTTTTAATATTTGGATATGTTGGCTTATACTCTGAAACAGATGTGGTGCATAGTTTTTCCTGTGCCATCACCATTTTCAGCCAAGGATAGGGGTGTCATATACCCTTCAGTTTCAATTGACTGTGGTAGATTAGACCATAAGCACGGACAGCTCGTAAAGGTTATGTGCTGTGTTCACCCATTGCTCTTGTGTTGTTGGTACCCTCTGAGGAGGAAACAGACTGGCAGCTACTGCTGCTATCAGGGTTGCGTTCTGCCTCACAGCTCTGTTATGCACCCAGAGATGGCAGCTGGGTTGCCAGTATAGGACAGAGAGTGCTGTAAGAAATGCCCATGTCTAAGCCTGTTGCAGCCAGCAGTAGCTATCACTGGTCCCAGCTGCCCATCAACAAGAATAACATTCCTCCTGTTTGCTTGGTGGAAGCTCTCTACTTGACTCCAGCTTAATCAGGTTCCTGAGCCCTCTGCTTATGTTATTTGAGGAGATGAATAACCTCTGATGCAGGAACTTGTGAAGTTTCTTGGTGAGCACCAGGGCAGCAGGGTTTGCTGTCCTCACGTCTGCTCCCTCAGCTGTACAGTACATAATTGTAGTCCTACCAGCAAGCAGCTGAGCCTCAAGAACTGAGTAACTATTTTTGATCTTCTTGAAATGATGTTTCATAAAATAATAACTTGAATAGTCAGGTAATGACTACACTCTAGCAGATGCTTTGGTATGCAGATAGCCAGAAGAAGAAAGCTTACAATTTTTTACACATGTGTATTTCTGAGCATAATGCTCCAGTAAAATTTTTCTGGCTGTGTGTACAATTACAATTGACTTCTTGTAATATTATACAGTTTTTTTATAAGACCAGTCTTCTATTTTGTGGTAGCTTTCCCAATTCTTACACTTGCTGCTTTGTTTGGATCAGGCTATAATCTTTCTTTCAGGCTATAATCTTACTTTCTTTCTGAAAAGTTATGAGTCTATCAAAAAGAAGCAGTTTAATTTTATAGGCACACCTGTGAATTTAATTCTCTCTCTAAAACTTCTCTTAAGTCCTTAAAGGGTCAATCCAAACTCAAAGTGGGAAGTTTTGATTGCATGGTCTCAGTAAACTGCATGATATATAGACACAGTGAACCAGAGAAGTGAGTGGTCACTAATCCTGAAACCCGACCAAGTCACTTGTAATTCAAAAAGCCACTGCATTTAAAATGAAAAGTTCCTCTTATGATAAAAGTCCATTTATTGTTTCTTACTGCTGTCATCTATTAGGAACTGCTAGCAGCTGCTGGTAAGGTCACCGTAGTTAAAGGCTTTCCCTACCTAGGGAAATGTCTGTGAACTATAAATTCTAGCCCATGGCTATTCTTGTCCTCCCTCCTTTCTTAAAGTGAAGCAAAATATTTTTATATACTACATCGTATCAGCTCATACAAAGAGTAATCTCTACCTTCAGGAGAGAAATGCTAAAGGGGGAGCAGGACTTCTGAGCTGGAGAAAACCTGCCTACTAGTGCAGCTTGCTTTCAAAGAAAATGCATTTGGTGCTGTCATTATTAAGTGTTACACATGAGAACAGTATTTCTTCCTAGTGTTTCACAAAAAGAACCCCCAAACCCTTTCCTATTTCATCCAGTAGGTGAGATGCTAAGCCTTTGTCTTGAAAAATTGGAGGCAGCTGTAGAACAACATGTGTTAAAGATTGCTTTAAAGTGATCTCATTAGTAAGTTTTTAAGTTTTCTTAACAGTGACCTTAGCCAAGCTGCACTTCAAATTTATCCAAAAGTTTTCTAGAAGGTAGAAAATGAAGAAAGCAGATGAAGAGAATATCAGCCTAGGAAGCTCTTAAAAATATGGGGAGGATGGCAATGACAAGACAGATAAAGTTACTTGAGCACTGATTAAATTCAGTCTAAAATATATTTGCTTTACTGTTAATGCCTGTATGTCTCTTATTGTGTGATCCTTTTAACCTAAATCAAAGTTGTGGCCAAGCCTCTTTATGAGTACTGATATCTTGACAAAACAAAAGTACCTGAAATTTTTGGATTGTCTATTCCTTGGGATATTCATGGCAATTTTGTAATTTTTGGCAATTTAAGGAAAGTAAAATTGCTACTCTGAAGTCCATGTCAGCTCTGACATTTATTTCAGTAGGACCAGTATTTGATAGAGTCCATTACCTCAGGAGCACCTTCTTTATGGGTGGTGGTTAGCTCACATGCTTACCTGAACCTGTTACTTGCTTATCTATTCCTGTTGGGGATTTTGTGTGATTAAATATAAAGCATATCTATCCTGATTATTCATGGACATTTTTTCTTTTTTTTTATTACTGAAAAAGGCTGAAAAGGTAAAGAAAGAGAGTTGCTATGACTAAACATGCACCTTAGTGAAACTTGAATGCCAATCCACCTAAATATGCTGGCTCAGACTCGAAGGGGTGTCCAAGACCCTGTGCAGGGCAGTCCACATGCTGTAAGCAAGCCCTGTGCTTAGCGCTGTGTTAGAAGCTCATTAAAACTATTTCTAGGTAGAACAATTTAATTTTTCTTCAGTGACAAGAAAGCAATTTTTAATGTTACGCAATGAAAGGGCAATGGATCCACCAAGGCATTTTTGGTTTTACTGACAGGTGAATTAGCTGAGGTTGAATCATCAACCTCTGTATTAATGCCAGCCTTGTCTAACTATTACTAAATGCTGCAAGCTCTTGTGCCCCCTTGCAATTTACAGCAAGATAACAATCTCAAGTTTAAATAAATAAAAAAAGAAGGTGAACATCCTCTCCCTGTCCAATACCTTTGTGTTAGAGAAGACAGTAGCCTCATTTCTGAGAAGCATCTTAGTCATCTGGCCTCAATGAAATACAATCTTTATATTGTCTGTGATTGAATCTTTTCTCTGGGACAGAAGAAGCGAGGAAAGAAAGACTATCGGACATTGGAAATACAGAGGGAAAGTGCAAATGGATGGTAGAGAGTAGAGATGCAGAAAACCTGACTAATATAAAAATCACCCTGGAAAGCCCTGGAGTATTTTGACTTGGTCTTATTTATACATCTTCACATTGTTTTCTGTTTGTTCCTTAATTCTAGAAAATTATTGCTCCATACTTTGCAATTACTAATGGCTTTAATAGATTAAATCTGTGGTAATATCTCTGCAACCTAATAAACCTGGGTAGTCTTAGTCTATTGGCAAGAGGGAGTATGACAACAAGGGAAACAATTCTAAGAGTGTGCAAACAAAACCCAGGAAGGACTTGTGAGTCTTCTGACTCAGAATAAAATAAATTTATAATGAAACAATCTTCACAAAAAGAAGCCCCCATTGCTTCACTGGATGTTATTTTCTAGAGCTATTTTACAGAGTTACTAATATCTTGGAATCTAGATAACAAAGAGAAATGATTTTCACTTAGTTTCCACTAAAACATTCCCTTGATGTTTGGGTTCACTTTTGATGATACTTTGATCAGTTGTTGCACTTGTATTTTAAAAATTTTAAAATCTAGAGTATCATATGTAGCCTGAACCCTCACACACCTGCATGATATTGGGCAGTAATGATGCCCTTGAGTCACAAGAGTTGAAACTGAAGTGATTTCCTTGGTATGCTCCAATATATTGGAGGCAGAACTGAGAAAACAGTCCAACAGATTTCATCCTGCCTTTTTTTCCTCCATGTGTACTGTGAAGCTGGATATCCCCTCGAATTATTTGCATCCCCTCTGCTTTTCTTCTTAGAGGAAAAGCCTACGTTTGCAGAATCATCTCAGTGATGAGATGAACTGAAAATACTGATAAACTTGTCCTTGGGCTGGCACTGTGTGTGAGTAAAGACAGAACATGGTGCAGGGATCAGGATTTTCAGAGATGTGTGAGTGGGTCTTCCTACAGCAGTTTAGGAAAGTACTTGTGCTGGTCATTTAGTCTGAACCAGCAAAAAGGCTCTTATTGTCCAGGGAAACTGCTGTCCCTTTCTGTGCTTCCCATTCCTGTGAAGCGGAGGACTTACCATTGCCTCAGCTGTTCCTGTGCAAATCACGTGGAAGAGAACGAAAAGCCAGTTTTCTAGCAGGTGTGGCTGAGCAGGCCACAGGGCATTGACAATATGCTCCTACAAAGGGGCAACTTCTAGCAGAAAGTGTGGTTATTGGAAATAATAGTGTTTCATCATGCTTTTCGTGTATATGAGGAGCTTGAAGAGTTGAAAAATAATGAGTTTTCTTCCGCCCCCCGAAATCCTATGTGTTATGTCTGAATGAATTGTTTCATCTCGTCGCCTGTCTCCTGGGCTCTTTAAAGTAGGTTTTTGATTTTTTTTCTTTGCAGAATTCCGAGGAAGAGCTACCGATCAGCTTGTTGGTATACCTGCTGCCTGCTATGTGTTTGCATACTATAAGCTGCTTTCACTTCTAATTAAAATCATTGTGATTGTTTTATGAAGCTGTTTTTCTAAACCTCTGGCACTGAGCTATGGACAGAAAAAAACCCTGAAAACTTCAATAATATGTTACAGAGTGCATTTGAAGAAGCTTTCTGAATTGTTTCTTCCTTGCCTGTAAATCTTCCCATCAAATCGCCTTTATATGCCCATTGCTAGGCACCAAATAAGTAAAGCTTCTTGCTTTCTCTGCTGCATATCTATAAATGGCTACTGCCTGTCTTTTTGAAAAGACAAGAGATCACTTTGTATAAGGTCCAACACAGGCAGGAAAGAATAGGTAAAACCATGTGATCTCTCACACTGCTTCCTTTTGTGTCATCCAACATACTTATCTTAGCAGGAAGAATAATTTTGGTCTTTTGTGTGTAGATAAACGTGACAGGATTGAAATATGAGTCTATACCCACAATAGCTTCAATGCCCTGTCCTTGAATACTGCAACAGATTTAATAACATATAGGACTAGATGGAAAAAGACCTATTTGATCTTCTTCCATTAGCTTTACTCTCAATGGGACCCAAAGCTGGATGATTCCTCTCCTCAAACTTTAAGGGGTTGTTTTACTGGTTTTGCACACTGGTCTGCTGCTACAGCATGAGTGATCAGCACACTTGATCTTACCTCTGAGCTGAAGGATCAATGAGAAGAGTTAGCAAGAAGTTGTGTGTGCTGTGTTAGACCTTTTTATGAGTGTGCCCCATATCTTGGAAATCATAACCTTTTATGGAACAGATCAATTTCAGCAAGAAACAATTACATGAGGGAAGTTAGCACATACGTTTGCCTGTTGGTAGGTGTGGGTGCCTGAGTTTCGCCTACTGTCTCCAATTTACTCATTTGGAATAATACTGGTGAAAAAAGGAAGATTTAGCCCCTCATAGGAAACACAGAAGTGCTGATTTCAGTGGTTGCTCTTTTTCTGTCTATTATGTAGTCTCTTCCATCTCTATTTTCTCTGTTGGTGCTTACTAAGGAGCAACGGTATGGATGTGATGCTTCCCAGCTGAACCAGGGGACTGTGGAGCTGGGGCTAGCTACTGATGTCAGCGTAGGTGTAAAACAGTGGTGTTCATTTAATGAAAATTGTTTCTTTAAATACACAATTCCTGTGCTGCAGCTGACCTCTGGAAGTATTCTAATGGTTTTCCACGTGTAAGAATCTAAGCATAGCAAGTTTTGAATTCTAAAAAATTCCATTCAGTGGCTTCCACTGTCTCTTTGCTACATCTTGTACAGTTTGATTCTCCTATTAATGAGAAAGAAGACACTTAGCATTGTTAATTCCTTCATCTTATGACTCTTCAAATCATTGAATAATAAGAACCCATTGTGTTCTTTGTGGCTGTTCTGGGTAATAATACTCCTAATAGTTATTTGTATAATATTTTTTTTATAAATTCCTCACCTCCACCCACAGTTTTTAATGCTTGGATGTCTTGGGAAGAAGTGACTCACCGTTGTCAGGCTAACACATTTTATAATAACTTAACAACTTATGAACTTTTTAAGCTTTAAATACCTTATGGCAGGACATATATGTGTATCCTGTAACTATATCTAAAAGTTTTCTGCTTATTCTCTCCTGCTTTAATGCTTGATGAAATCTCTCAGACAGCCTAGCTCTTTGTGGGCCTAATATAAAATTGGAAAGTGCACATGACTAGATATACTTTCTAAAAATCACGGATGTGATATAAATGGATGTTCATGCAGTGATTTTAGTCTGGTTGCATCATCTCAGATGATGAGCGTAGTAGGGCTAAAGCCTGAGAGAGGGGAATGTACAACTACGGACCTGGAACAGGGTAATGTAAATACCACAAGAGTGCCATGGGTGCAGGGTTAACTACAAGAAGGTGAGTGGGTGGATGTAGGACTGCAACCTCTTTCCTCCTCTCACTCAGTTCACACTTTAAGAAGTATTCATAAGTTAGGTTTTTTTGGTGTGTTTTGGTGTTGTTTTTTTATTTTCTTAAAGAAAATTCTAAGAATATAGTAAAGTTTGGTTGTGGATGGGAAACAATAACAAAACATCAAGTCCACTACATTGGTCTGACTAAAGCCTTCAGATTTCTTAGCTGCCAGATTCACCAGAAACTCTGGTCTGACATTGCATACTAACTGTCCTGGGCTCTTGGAAAGCTCTGTGATCTTTTTGATAATAAAGCTCTAAAATAGCTATGTTTCTCTTGCTTTAGGATTCTGCATTGAAAATGTCATGTTGTGGTCATGTCTTTTATTCTCATTTTTGTCCTGCCAAGAAAGCCTTAAGATAAATAGCTTTTGGGCTCTCCATGTAACTTTGTTTGATCTCTCCATTGCAGTAAGCAAGCCAAAAAAAGTCTTGGCAAGGTTTCTCTTCCTATTTCCTTCTTTTGGCAGCAGTACCTGGTGGGAAGCAATGGAAACATCAGGTTTGGTTTCTCTTCCCAGTCATGCTCTCTATCTCAAGGCCTAAACATTGTGATTCAGTTTGCTCTACAGCTGCCATTCTCCTCTTTACACCATCCCCTCAGGGAATGCTACCAAACAGCTGCCTTCATTGTGCTGGACCTCTGAAGGTTAGGGTACCAGTACTCAGACAAACCACAGGTCTCTCATAAACAAGGAGATATTGCCTTTATTTTATAGCCCTTTGCTGTTAGATTTCTATTGTTCAGCTCTACTATGAAAATCTGAAGAGTGCTAATAGTACGAGGCAGGGTTCTGCTCTGACAACAGTAATCTAGAGCAAACTCCTTAAGGATGACTTATGAAATGGTGCAAAATTCATAAAGCAAAAGACTGCATTATGTTTAGTCCTGAAATGAAACCTGTACCTTCCCATTCCATATTTGGAATATTTGGGAAAGGAAATAAAAAAACCCCTATTCTGGACTGAAACAGACATTTTTAAATACTTGTAGAAAGAAAAATCCAGAAAAAAAGGGTCTGCAAATCTGGAAGTGGGATCCTTGCACACCATTCAAAGGCCGGGTTTGGTTTAGCTGAGGTCTCTGGCCTGCCAGGTTTATGATGGATGAGCAGGACAGATGTCCAAAACTCCTAAGACTACTTGCTCTCTCTGAGATCTTGGGGAACCTGGAAAACAGTTCACCTTGCTGTGGAAGCACTTGCCTACTTCTACTGATTGCCTCATTGTTTTCTACTCTGTTTTCTTTTTATCACTGTAGTAAATACAGCCTACTCTAAGATCTCTTTTGCAGTCCTTTCTGAAAGGACACCTACTTACTGAAAGCTGGTTCTCTGCTTTTTGCAAAACTTTAACACTGTAGCGATCTATAAGACCTCAACATCTCTCTTGTCTCAGGTGAAAAACAAATCCTGTTTAATGACTGACCTTCCTAGGAACAGAAACTTCTCCAGAAAGACGTCAGATCTATTGGTTTCCAGCTGCTGCTAGGTAAAAATCATTATCAGAGGACACAAGAGAAACCTAGTTGTACTGGCTGCTTAGCTCAATGAACGCATTTCTCAGAATATTCCCTAAATTAGTATGAACCAATATGGACAAAATGTGATCGCATTTCTGGCCCTTTGAAGGGAAAGGGCTGTAGTTCATCATTGACAGGATTTACTGAGTAGAAGTCAAGTAGTTACATATTAAAAAAAACCCCAACACAACACTTCAGAGTTTGGACTTTGTTGTCTACCTGCTCTTTGAAGAGGAATAGATAGTACAGGGTCAGAATGCCTTTCCCTTGGTAGGCAAGTGGCTTGCTTTCTCACTTGTACAAATGCACTCAGTGTGTGCTCAGTCTGCATAATGGATTTACTCCATTAATCTATTTAATTCCTCATTAATAAAGTAGCTGATGATTGGCTAGCAACACCTCATACTGCAGTCAGATTATTGAGATGGGAACAGAAGTGGCATGTGGCAGGAGAATATCCTTGGATATATCTGGCTGAAATCTAATCCTTTCGACACTTAATTTAAATGGCATAAACTTCTTGACATCACTGAACTGGGCTGTGACTTTATAGTGTCTCCCAGCAGTAGAATGAGATGAGACTTCTCAGCCTTGGCATCATGCCTCTTGCTCTGATAGCAGCCTGCTGCAAAAAAAAGTGCTCTGAGAAGATAGTTTTTTGCTGTGCTGGCCCAGTTGACTTGGCTGCTGGTAAAAAGTGGGAAGAGACAGCAATGAACCAAGACCCTCCCCACCTGTAAAAGAGAAGATTGGTTTCTTCTTCACTTGGAAATGCAGATTTTTGTCTGTGGGTAGCCTTTGGAATAAGGAAACTTTTTGTCCCTCTTTCTCACCAAAAGAAGTCCTGATGGGTATACCCAAGTGTGTCTCAGCAGGTTCAAAACAATATGGAAATCTAAACATAGTAGATAATTATATTCTATTATCACAACTTATGTTTATTTCCTGCTCTGTCCAAAACAGCTAAAAGGAAAAAGAAAGCATTTCTCTGTATTTTTAAAAGAAAACTGCTACAGCTACTGGTATATCTGAGACTAAAATGAGAAACTTGAGAAACATTTGTAATTAATGCTCGCTTGTTCTCACCTTAGGAACATTTCCCACCGCCAACATCCACACACCTACACATGTAGCCATCCTTCCCCAGCTCTTATTAAATTCTGTCTTCTGGTGACATGCAGTATATAGTAGGATATAGAGCATGAATCTAGTAAGACTGTACTTGGTAATCCAATTCTGGGTTGTTTGTTTCTTATCCTTTATTGCTCTATTTTTTCCTTATTGAAACTCCAATATGTTGCCTGTATTATTTTATATTCCCCGTGTCTGATCTTTAGTAGCTGGGTATGCCCAGCAGTTACTGACTCTCAGTTCTGTTCCTTTCCTTCAGAACAGAAAGTTTGGGGTTTCTGTAGGCTTCAATGTACCATTTACAGTCCCCCAAATTTTTGATTGCAGTAATCACCTGGCTTTGCAATGTTAGGACTTGCATGAAAGCATCCCATGAGGACCAGGTAGAATGCATTTTTAGAGATTCAAGTTGAATAAAATCCTCACTCTTACCTCTTACATGAGAATGTATGTGGTTGGTCTTCAGCTGGTTGGTGAGCCCCTAGATTAATTCTCTGTCGTTTTGTATAACTTTACATTTTGCACTTTTTTGTTTCTGAAAAGCAGTTCAAGAGGTGATCTAGGATATACAATATTATTCAGATTCAGAACTACATCAGATGAATTCAGATATTAAATGGCTGGCACACTGGCAATAAGGTTTTGTGGTAAATTTAAGGCATGAACCTAATTTTAATTAAAATAAATTAGAGTGAAATTGGAGTTTTTCACCACCAATTATCCAAAAAATGACTGGACATTCTTAAACTTTGGGTTTTGCACAACAGCTCTGTCCACTGGTGTCCAGTAGGCACATCCCCATCAATTACTTTGAGCTAAGGTTTTTTGTTTCAGTCTCTGAATTTACACTGTGTGGAATCAGTAAATGTTGTGGAAAATAAGCAGAGGATTAATGCTGAAAGTGTGCCATTGTTGCAAAGCTGAGGTAGTATATCTTTACAATAAGTCAATACAGCTCAAGAGATTGAGGTTACACTGACATTACTTACTCTCTGGTGCCTGCATCCATGTCAGAGCTGTGCTCACTCATTTACAGATGAAACTGAGATTTCTTGGGCTGTTAATGATCTGAGCTCTTTTGTGGTGGCTTCTCTCTCTGGTCCCACTGGAGGATTAGGGGAGAAACTGGAGTTGGTGGCTTTGCAGTCATGTTTGTTTCCTTCTCCTCTGAAACATGAATATGGAAAATGGTTTGAGCTGGCCTGTATAAGTTAAAAGTTCTTAAAAACACACAAAAATAAAGAGGTTTTTTTAATTTTATTTTTTAATTGGCAGCTGAATCCTTTTGAGCAAGCTGCTCAAGAGAGCTTGCTTGGAGAGACAGAGGCTGACTTGGATGCCTTGGAGTGGCTACCTAAAACAGAGGTTAGACAAAATTGAGAGAATAAAAGTGGGTATTTATTGAAGGCCTTGAACAGGTACAGACTGGGCAGTCAAAAGCCTCCAAGGGGCTTCACCCAAGAGGCACAGTGGTCATGAGTTTTTCACATAGTTGTAAGTTTGGTTCATTTACATATTGGAGTTAATCCTCCAATTACAGCTTCAGGTAATGAAGTCATTTACTCCACGTTTGCCCCCCTCACAATTCACTGTTGTTTACATCTCTCAGGGCCTGGGACAATAAGGCATCCTTGAATTTCAGGCCTAGAGAGGAATTGTTTTGTCTGAATAAAATGGGAGAACAGTAGCTGACAGGCTATGGAGTTGTAGAGTTATACTCTAAAGCAGTACAGGATCTGAAAAATATAAAAGCTAAATCTTAAGGCATCACCTTGCTGGGCAGGAATATTAGCAGAGATACCTGAAACTCATCTTCAAGAAGAAGGGTCAGGATTTTGTTTGGATGAGCAAGTACATTCTCTCTCATCATGGCTGCTGGTATTTTATTTTATTTTGTTTTGTTTTGTTTTATTCTGTCAGACCTGTGAATTTTGATGTTACTCTGTCAGCGGAAGTTTTGTTGTCATTGCCTGTGACTAATTACAGTTCCCCTGAAGTCACCCGCACACACAGATTTTTCGTAAAGCTTGTGCATGGATCTCATATCACATTGACAAAAGCCTCTTAGACTGCCAACCTCAGCTGTGCACTTAGCATACCTGGTGAGCTGAGAAGTCATGACTTTTTTCAGGTTTTTTTCTCTGTGCTTCACAGTTTGATGTGTATTCATTTCATGTTTTCAGCTCTTCTTCCCAAGAGCTAAAAAAACTTACTAGGAAAGAAACAAGGAACACGAAAGATGCTTATGCAAGTCCTCAGCTGCAGTTGTGATTATGGCACTAGATTTATGATATAATAATTATATAATGAGGTGGCAGCCCCACAAAAGTATACCCACATCCATTCATCAGATTTAGTGAGGGAAATAGAAGAAAGTGTGGGGATGGCTCCAGCAAGAATATTGCTCGTTATTATGTCACTGGAGAAGCTGCCTCTGTGGGTCAACAGCTTGTGCTATGAAGAGATAACTTGAAACTTGAAGGTGTCTGTCCAGGTTTGAAGACCACCATGGTATCTCTGTGCTCATCTCCTGCATAATGCAGCCCATGCTGGAAATAACATCAGTTTGAACAGATGCAGCTCATCTCCCAGGCCTGCCTCATTGTCTTCCTCTCCCTGAAGGCAGTGCCCTCTACTGCCTGTCTTCCTTGGTGGAGTTTTCCTCGTAAGCCAGGAAGAGCCTTTATCTTCCTCTCTTCTCCCCAAGTGGTGCTCCCCACTGGTGCAACTGCCTGGCTGGAGAAAGGCTAGGGTGCAGGGCTGAGTCCTGCTGTGCTGTGATGAGGAGGAACAAAACTGGGATACAAGCATTAAGCAGAGATCTCAGTGGCACTGCTGCTGGCAGCACATGACAACCCCATGCATGTGACAACCCTTCTCTTGGCAGTAGGAGTTCTGTAGGCATGTGGTGGTTATTCAGGATGTGGTGAGTATTTGTTATCCCTTCAGATACAAAACAGGCACATTACTGCTCACTGCAGGGTGCTGACCTGTGCAGCTCACTGCTGTGCTGGTGTCCTGCTCCAGGTTTCTGTTTGGGTTTTTTTGTTTGTTTTGTAGTTGCCATTGTATTAATATTAATGTTATTTATTATGGAAAACAAAAGCAGCAAAAATCATTTGGGTCACCAACTCTTGTCTCTCTTGACTGCAGGCAGACAGAGAAAGAAGAGATGTCGGTCTGGAGAACATCTGCTTCTCTGGCTTCACAAACACCCTGTCACATGCAGAGTGGCTTTTGGTAATGAGGGTCAAGATTCACTTCTGTCTAGAGCACAACAGTTCATAAGGATTTCACCATCCAGATAGTCTGTTCATTTAAATGCTAATAAGATTCCTATTTTGTTTTGAAATGTAGAGAGCATCTTTCTTCTTCACCCTTTAATCCCCTCTCTCCTGTTTACACTCTTCCTTTAGCAGTTCAATCTGGTATTGCAGATAGGAAACACTTGATTTAGCCAGGGTGGAAGTATCTTCTAGGTGTACTTTTCAGAGTAGTGTGTGCTGGATGTGAGTGGTTCAAGCATGATCAGGAGAACTCCCTCCACCTCACTGGACTTGCTCCATCCAGGACATAGCTTTTGTTTTGCTTTCAGAGCTCTAGTACTGAGAACAAAGTCCTATCCTACCCAGACAGCCTCTTATATTTCACCCAGGCAGTTTCCTACAAAGACAAATGCACCTTTAAGGGCTCCACAAGTAGCCACTGGGGACTTGCTGCTCTAAGAGGGCAAATCCGAGATAACAGCATAGTTTCCATGAGAGCATGACTCCACTTGGGAAAGGATGGCGCTTTCCCCACAGTGTTGAGCTGGACCAGAAATAGAAGCAGGCTGCCTCTGTGTACCATGTGGCTTTAATGACTTCATAACAATGACATGAGTAACCCTGTGAGTATGCTGTAAGATGACAAGAAGCTGGAGTTAGTGCTGTACATGGTCTTCTCATTACGTATTCTAGATGCAGAAGGTAACAGGACATGAGTCCAAAAGCATTCAATTTAAAGAAGGCCCAGGTCTTTTATATTATTCTGATGTGTGTCTTGGGAATATATATTAGAATTGATAGAAAGGAAATTAGAAAGGTCTTGCTAATATTATTTGTTATAGTTTTATTCATTACAGTGATCCAGAGGTTCCACTTTATCTTGGCTCAATCTGATCATACACATGCTTGCACTAAAAAAAGTTCCTGATATCACAGCCTCAGATTATAGCATGACCCAATGATAGCTCTATTTTGGTTTAGGGGCAACTGCTGTCCTCCTTTTCAAGTAGTAGAAATGGTTAAACCCTTTGGGGCATAGTGATGCTCTTCAGATGATTTTCTATGTGCATATTCATGCCCAGGTCTGAGGAACTTGGAACCTGGACCCTTCAGGTATCCCTGATACAGAAGAACCACTGAGCTAGCCTCAGAAATGACAGGAGAAAAGACATAAAGGAAAGCTTTGAGCACAGCTATCTTGAGTAACCCTGAATAGACTAGATGAGACAGTCTTTTTAGACTGTGTGCTGATAGAAAGATGCCAGTGAAGATGAAGTCTCCTGTCGTGTGACACCCTCAAACCTGGCAAATGGGTCTTGGTGTTCCTTGTCAGGGAGCAGAGTTTCTATAATGGATACCAGGCTCTACTGCCAAACCTTCTTCCTAATAGAACAATCTGCAAGATCCCAAATTTTGGGGAACTGTTGAGTTCAGAGAGAGTAGCAACACAGCTGAAAGTGTTATGTAAACAACATATGTTAGATGTCTGATGTGTTGAGCTGATTTGTTCTGCACAAAGTGCTAGAAAACTGCATAGAACATAGAAGCCCAGTTTCCCATTTACCAGTGTAAAACAAGAACTAAAAAGCAGAAAAGTGAATCTCTATTGAACTTGTAGTAAGACTATCTTTTTCCTCATAATTGTTTTTTCTATAGTTTCATACTTTTTCTCTTTTTTTTTTTTTTAAATTCTTTTCTTTTGGATGTTTGCATAAAGAAAACCAGTATGTGAGTTGTATTTGAATGAGAAGGACATAAGCTCAATAATTAGGCTTGGAATTTTCTAAAATAGCTTTTGCAATTAAAAACATAGCCATCAGGCCCAAGCCAGTTGTCTAGGTACCCACCATAGCTAGAAGAGGGTATCCTATGAGGGTAACTTGCCCTCTTTAGAAAGACTTTTAAAATGAGCAAGATGGTTTGTCATCCAAAGGTGATTGTCTTTGTTAAAGACTTTGGATGACTTTATATAACTTTGATACCCTCTAGATACACCTTATGCTCACCCTTTATATAGTCAGAGTTAACTGAGAGAAACCTTGTCCTAAAGTGTCTAAGAAGCCTGTTTGAGCTTGTCTGTCTTGTCTGTCTGTCTGTCTGGGCAGTTCATGGCAGAACTGTGCTGGCCATGCTGCTGCTGATTGGGTGGCTGTTTTACAGTCCAGCCTCCCCAGGCCTTCTGCAGCCTGGGCAGGGGCCTTTGCTTTTATGGCACCCAACAGTGAGTTACTGCCACAGCACTGAAAAATCCTCTAGAAACTGTTATTTTTCTCAGTCTTGACTAGAGTGTTCTCAATTGATTGCAGTTTCTGCTTTGTCTTCAGATTCATATTCAAGCGCTGTCGCATTTGCTGGTTTTCTCATGAATTGTGCTGCTGGTGCTCTGACAACTGAGTGCTGCCTTGGTGGTGGCATTACTGCAGGGCATTTGTGCTGTGCCTGCAATGACAGGGCCTGACATTCAAAGCTTGGCTTCATCCAGTTGCTTGAAGGGGGATGAGATTGAATTCTTGCCTTCAAGCTGCAGCCTTGATGCCAAATCTTTTAAGGAAGCCTGCATCTCGGATGTGAGAGCTCCCCTTCTTCCTGCTCATTAGGTGGTAGGATCTGCTAGAGTGGTTTGACTTTTACAGTGCCACAGGCAAGAGTTGCTGCTGCTTTTTACATTTTTACCTGGATCATTGGCATTCTGCCTCTCTGCTTTTGAGACTCGGATTAGGTATTGGATTCTGGAGGAGGCTGTAAGACACAGATGCGTGCAGACTGCTTTCCAAATCAGCCCTGATTAGAGATGAAAAATTAACTTCTCTTACACATAATATATATTTATGAAAACATAGTCTGTGTGCGAACATTACCATTTTTACTGACTTATTATAAGCCAGTCAAAATGGATCATTCTTAGTGTGTGTACTATTAAACATTCCTGCAATTTTTAATTTTTGCATGTTTATTTTCTGCAGGTGGGCTTTTTTTTTTTCCCCTGACTTGTTACAATTGATCTTAGTGCCTTGTTTCTGATACCTAGCACTTGTCCTGCAGAGGAGAGAGACAGAAATAGAATGTCAGATCCCTGCTCGGCTGGGAAGGCATTTGTTCCCTTTCAGTGATGAAGAGGGTGACAACTACTCAAATGGTGCTGCAAGCAGACATGTGAGGGAAACCCAAGCCAGCTGTCATTGCAGAGGCACTGTAGCAATCTTATGCACCAGAGCAGCATAAAGAGCTAGAAAACATTTCAAAAATTCATGCATTCCCTCCACCCAAGTAAAAATCCTGTGTAAGTATGTGGCTCTAAATGAAAACCTAGCCCGATCCTGGGATCTTTGTGGTTACAGGCCTCTCCAGTGAGCTGGCTTGCTGCCTTGATTCCTCCCTTTGCTACTTCATCCCACTCATAGGGGAGGAAAAAGGATTTTCTTCCTTTCAAGTTTCCCACACTCTTCTTTGACCAGTTAAGTTTGTAATAATTCCCCATTTCTTCTTACTCAATTGCTACCCTTAATAACCCATAGAGATATGGATTTTTTTTTTTTTTTTTACTGCTTAGACCCAACATAATTTTAGACCATAAATAATACTTTTAAACAACTTTTCAGAACTGTACTCTGGATCACTTCTCTACCTCTTTTCTCGTGATCATTCTCTTTAGCCCCACAGGGCATGTGCTCAAAGACAAAATGAGAGGTTGCTGAGTACCTCCCTGTCCTTTTGTATTAGCATTTTGAACACGTTAATATATTTTGAGTCTACAAGTGGCCTCACAGCTTATGTCTTTCAAGTATTTACAAAGAAAAGGAACTTCTGGAACTCATGTCTTTGAGCTGTAGAATTTGTGCTGAATGATTTGTGGGTTTGTTTTGTGTAAGGTGGTCTGTGATGGGATTTGTGTGAGACCCCTTTTGCAGGACTTCCAGTAAATCATGCACAGCTCCACTCACTATCCTCTGTGCTAATCCTGCCTAGCCCTAGACATAAGGCCAAAAGCTGAAATTCACCTCTGAGATTAAGAAATACCTAGAATGGTTTTACTGGAGCAACAAGAAGCGGAGGTGGCCAGGCACTCCCTTGTGTTGGGGATCTCAGATGGGGGCATCCTACAGTGGGAGTGAGTGGCAAATGGATTTTGGGGAAAGTAACACTCCACCAGCCCTGGACCTCTGAGACTAGCACTGGCTGTGGTAGTACTTCAGTACACCTGTCACTGATGCTATTTGCAGGGTTTGGCAGTAGGACTCCTCAGAGACTTAAGAAAATGTTGTGAGCTCCTCTAGCTGTTGCAATGTATTTTCAATGGGGCCTTTGGGACTGGTATCTTTCAAAACTTTCTACCCTCCTTCTAGTAGCTCAGGAACCTAGAGCCTTTTTTGCATCTTGTTGTCACGACTGTGCTCTTCAACGAGCCTTTTTCCCTGCTATGGTACAATGCCTGGAAACACTTAAAGAGGGCGCAGGTAAAAATACAACCAAATAGTAAATGCAATGGGAATTTCGAGGTAGCTGCAAAAGGTGTCAGAGAGCAATGAGCCCAACTTCTCAATCATACAAGCACCTTTGGATGCTGAATGACATGTTGCTGGGGTTAGGGCAGAGTTTGTGTTATAATGCTTGGAGGTCCCTCTTGGGAACCAGGGCACAACTGTGCAAGCCAGCATCAGCACCCCCAGATTGATGTCCCCATTGCACACACAAAGGAGTAGGCTCTGCTCTGGTTTAATCCAGGTGAAAATTTGTCAAAGAGTTTCCCCTACTGTAATTACATAAGGCTAAGTAAAGTACGTCCTCACAGGCCAGGTCCTGGCAGAGGCACTGTCGATTTTCATGCCTATTGAACATCATCAGACAGTTTTCCTGGTGGCACAAAATAGCTGCTCTCAAAGCACTGCCGTACCTAAATTTTCTCAACTTGTGTCATGAAAGGATCTGGTGCACAATGGTCTGTTTCAGCCATTGTCAGTGAGGGGAAAGTTGAATCGCGGATAAAGCGTGTGAACGAGGAGTTGCACAAAATCCTGATAATCCAATATTTGCTGAGTGGTGCTTGTGTGGCTTTTGTTGGGTGGTGTGTGTGCAAAAGTCTTGCAGCCCCAGTGAGATTTTGGAGTAGTCTTGTACTATCAGGAGGCCACTGGGCTCTTGCCTGAGAAGCAGAATTTCTGTGTTGTGTTTATCTTCTCTTTGTTTGATAAGCAAACAGAGATATTTTAAACTTTGCTGTATCCATGTGGTTTTCTCATGGCTAAGAAGCAGCAGAGCGGAAGGTTCAACAGACTATTTGTTCCTGCTGTCAGATAACAAGCAAGGGCTTGGAGATGGGGCTGGGGTCAGATTGAACTGAAATTTGCACTTGTTAGGTCCCTGAGTTAAGACAAACCAAAATCACTTCTAGTTTTTTGGTTATAAGATGGGGAGAAGATGGATTTGTCCTTATAAGACTTAGTGCTAAGTACTGCCAGAAACCATCCTGCCTTGGGAGCATTTTTTCACCCTTGTCACTAAATTATTTTTTTAGTTCCATTTCTTAAAGCAATTTCATGCTTTGATAAAATGTAGTAATTTTTCTATGTTGTATGTAGTAGAGTAGCCACTCTTAAGTAGACCAAATATATTTTGTTGCCTCTCTGTCCTTGCTGCAATACAAAATACCAAAAGCAGTTAGTCTGCAGTATGGATGAACTGATTAGCTTTTCAGTTTGGGGAGCAGATACATTTTAAAATGAGAGGCTCTGGAGGCATATCTTCCACCCTAGTAAAAAGTTGACTAATACTCACAACAGCACTGTGTTCCTACTTTCTTTTCTCTCTTTTTTTCTTTTTTTGTGTGTGTGTATGTGTCTTTAATTTATTGTGCAATTTAACAGAGCCATTCAAATTCACTGCATTTGATTTATTATGTGCTCTGTTCCACCTGGGTAAAATAGAACTATGCAGAGCAGGGGTTCATCATACAATGAATAGGTAGCAATCCTTCCTGATGGAGAGGGTGGTGTGGCTTGGGGCTGGAGGGCAGGAGAGGAATTAGTCATCAGAACCCCCACAGTGTTGATTCTGCACTCCCTGCTCTCTGTCTGCAGTGGCTGCTGAAACAGCTGGATATTGCAGAGCAGCACGAAGAGGCAAAAGCAGCCTGTTTGAGGGAGACCCAGGCCAGCTCCTTGCTGATCCTGCTCTGGATTGAGTGCAAGGGGGAATGAACTTCCCCACTGCTGTGCAGCTTATGTGATGTCTCAGTACTTAAAGATCTTTGGATAAAAGGTACAATTAAGTCCTGGCATTATTCTGTAACTTAAAAAGGGTTGAAACTCTACTTAAACCCAAATTTAATTAACTTTATTTTAAACAAAGATTATTGTAAAAGCTTCAGCTGGATAAAGGTTTATCTGCCAAGTTTCACTGCAGGCTATGCATTTGCATACCAGAGTTTTACACAGTCCTGAATTTTGTGGTTTGCAATGGGAAACCTGGCAGACTTTGTTATATCAGCATTAACAGACATTCAGTATAATTGGAAGTACTGTCCCTTGCCAAAAATTGTATCCTAAGAGCTTAACAGATTTTTGTGTTTTTTAAGGTTTTAGTTCTTTTTTTTTTTTGCTTCAGGTCCTTATACTTCAGTAGTGGAGGTTGCACCTGAATTTATACCTGGGCCATACATGGCTATGAATTCCATTTCCTGCATCCTCTGCCCGTGAGTTTGGGATGAGAATGCAGCCCTCCACTTTAAAAGTAATGCCCCATTTCCTAGCATGGCCTTGTGTATGTGAGCAATGGCCAAGGACATTTTAGAACACCTCGTTTCTCAGGTCAAGCAGTATGATGCCCTTTGAAAATCCCTATGTCAGGGAAGAAAGGCAGAGGAGAGGTGGAAGGGATACTCATGTTTCACAAAGTCCACAAACTGCAGCCAGACTCAAAAGTGCTTAAGTACAGACTGACTGCAAAAGGAATTCAATATTCCATTCTCCAGAGTGAATGACGCTGATCAAAGAAGCTGTGTCTGAAAATACAAACTCTCTCTTGTCCCCTTCACTTCCAGACTTGAAGGAAAAAGTATAAGAGATCACTATGCTGCAGGAACTGCCAACCCTCATTTCCGTGGGGAAAATATCTTTTTTCTTGCCAATCTTCTTTCCTTATATCAACATAAGTGTTTATTTTCATAAAAGGAAATGCTTAACTTTACATGCACTGTAAAACTGGCTTCAAGAAGGGGAAGACAAATATAGAGTAGAAAAAAAACCCCACTAAGAGCTGCTAAAAAGCTCTAAACAGAGCTGCAAGTGCAATTTCTGGAGATGGTGGGGTGGGGACGGGGGAGGAGAATAGAGCACAGAAGTGCAAGTCTGTTCCTGCCTCTGAGCTTCCAACCATGCATTGATACTTGTGCTTGTCCCCAGGCAGCTGCTGCTGTTGTCAGAGTCTGGCGAGGCAGACCTCTGGTTTGACAGAGGACAGACATCATGTTGCCTTACCCTGGTAAATGGGAAACAAGATGTTGTTCCTTGTTGCAAGGAAAGTCCAGGTGCACTGTGTCACGGTCCTGCCCATACCATCACTCCCCCTGAGGACTCATCCTGCACACTTGGCTTTCAGCTGGTAAAACTGTTAGTGCTGAGCCCCTTCCCAGAGAGCATTCTCCTTTTCCTGCAGAGCAGCTGCTGCCTGGGAATGCCCTTTGTGGCTGTGGTCACCTCTGTGCTGGCTTGAGGTGAATGTTTTCCAACTCCTCATCTCTGCATGTGACAGGAGAGTGTAGGAAATGCTTCTGTGCAGGGAGAGAGATACAATCCTACAGGCCTTCAGAAGAATCCTCAGAGAGGTTTACATTCGAAACACCAAAGCTGAAAATGTAAAAGTGTAAAACTGCATCAGATCCAATAGTTTTAATTATAGCAACTATAAGAGACAAAATTCATTGTCATTTTATCTCTCTCGAGACTTCACACTTTTTTGTTTGAGCCCTATTATTGGTGAAGTATGAAGTCTAAAATTATAATAATTAAAATGATTATAAAATCTTGTGGATTGTAATTTTTTTTTTTTTTTAGTAGCTGGGAACAGCCTGTTCATTACTGAAGCAAAAATTTGGCTTTAAATTCCCATCAGTTTAAAAGATAACAGAAGGGGGTGTATTGATGTGAATGCAGTGAGTATGCCTGAGGGCTGGGTCCCCTTTTACCTCTCTCAGGCATCAAGAGGAAGGGCACTATGGTGAAGGACAGTCCTGAACAGCAGGCTGGAAATGTGTCACTGCTTGACCTTCTGGGAACCTGCTGGTGACTTCTGCTTTGTGAACACTAGGTAGGTGGCTTCTGCAGCCCAAGACTGACATGTGGGAGCAGGCAATACATTATTTTCATTCTCTGGAAAGAGAGACTGAGGGTGAAAAATTGAAGAGAACCACTAGAGGCATCAGCAACAGGAGCACAGGAGCCCTTAGCGTCAAATGCGCCTTCACTGTGTTACTTTACATTGTGCGTTTTATGCTGGTGCTGCTTCTTGCTGCAGAGTCCCATTTCATTCTCATGGCAAAAGGTGGAGCGTCTCTTGCTGGGGCAGCAGCCTCTGCCAAACGTGGTTGCAGATCTCAACGAGTTGACTCTGAACTTAGTAGGCTGCCAGAGCTCAACTGGGTAGCTCGAAGAGAGAACATATTGAACCCTTGATATTCAAAATACTTTTCATTTTCAGATTGGCGCAACTTCTGGGATGAAATGGCCCCAAAATGTCAACCATGTCAGTTCTGTGTCAGAAACAAATGAAAGCTGAGATGAGTGTTAGCTTTGGGCACCCATCCAAAGCTGTGGGAGAGAGGAGGAAATCTATACCATAGATTTCAAAGAGCCCATATGTCTCATCTAGGACTCAGTGTCTGTCCTTTGCCGGATCAGGCCCACCTCTGCAAAAAAGTGACTAGGTAGCAACAAGGGGATGGAGGGGAAGAAGAGGAGAAAGGAAAGGGAATCAGAGAAACATTGATAAATTCTATTTAGTGAATAATACAATACATGTAGCAGCACAATGGCCTTTTCTGCAGGCAGATTATCCCAGCCAGAGTCTTTGCTATATTAAAAAGGGGGGGAAAAATAGAGCACCAAAGAAAGGGAAAGGCGGGCTGTACAGCAGCAATCAATGCTGCCCTTTGTGCTGCCTGACATTTGAGGGACTTGTTATCAACGATTGCTGGCTGCTTTATCTAAATGTATCTCCCCAGCTGCCAGGCACAGCGCTGATAGGCAGCGGGACGTGCCGATGGCCCCGGCTGATACCGCGGCCGCCCAATTCACCCGCCAGCCTTGCTGCCACGGGCAGGACGGCTTCTGTCACACCTCTGGCATGCTGCATCTGCTCCCAAAGGGGGAGAAGGGCCATTTCTCCCTTTCCCCCCTCCTCCCCATGCTTACCACCCTCGCCTTTGTCGTTTTAAAGGAGAAGGAAGGAAAAAGAAACAGTCCAAACATGACCAAAATTTAAAAATAAAAAAAGTCAAGAAACTTGGGATGAGAAGGAGATGTTTTGGGGAAAGGAAAATGTACTTATTTTTTTATTTGTCTTGTAACAGCTCTGTCATCTGCTGCTCTGGCAGAAATTCCCATATATGTGCTTGCCTTCTACTGCTTTACTGCAAAAGAGTGATAAGAATAATCTAGTGCTTGGCTACTAGGTTGTCTCTTAGTGTGCAAAATGCCTGTCTAATATTTTTTGTTTGCACAATGTATATACTTGTGTCTATTTAATGCAAGGAGCTGTATGTACAAGTTTGCCTGCAATTACTATTAGTTTTTATGACTGGAAGATGATGAATGGGCATAAAATAAATGCTAGCTTGTGACATCTCCTAAATCCTGGAGGGTGTATGTATTTAAAAGGAAATAAAAGTGTTGCAGTCCACTTCCATCCAGAAACTGTGATCTTAGGTGTTGATTCTGCTTAAAGCCTGTTTAATTATTCTTAAAGTGTAGTCAGTTATTGACACGTTCTAAAGTACAAAAGCTCTGAATTTGTGTGGCCTCTTATTCCAAGAGACAGCTTAAATTATTGCCTTTACAGCTAAAAAGGTTTTGAGGTCTGTGTGGAAATGTCAGCTCATAGGTTTGCAAGTATATTTACTCTTGCTGGGTGCTAATGAAGCCATTAAAAATGCAATATGGCAAAGCTGAAGGATTTCTTAAAATGACCATTTTCTGATGTCTGTGACTCCTTCTGGTGAAGCATTTGGAAAACAAAGTAACCTAGACGCACAATAATAGAGGGCACTGTGTTAACCGATCTGCTTTTAATGATTCTTTGCCAAAATCTGAAAGTAATTAGAGCTCTCAAAAAACAGATGATTCCAAGAGAATAGAATAAATTCTTATCTCCCTCATGTTCAACTGTCTTCTTTTAGTATGTGCATTTAATTTCTACCTTGACCACAGTTGGAATGCAGGTAGTGAAAACTAGCGTTGGCAGTGCATTTTGAGGAAATTCAGGCCTGTTTGAAGCATAATTTTCTTCTGCAATCACTTACAGCTACTTGCTTCAAAAAAACCAAGGAGGAGAAAAGTGAACATGCATGAGAGGTTGTTGCAAACCATAAAAATCCCTCAGGAGAACCAGAGCCGAAGCCTAAGTGACAATATATACAGCCCAGGTACCTATTCAACAGAAGAATAGCAAGATCTTAATAAAATACAAGATTTGCCTTTGAAAAATGGCACATTTGAATGTTAGCACTTCAAACGTCTAAGGTGAATATGGAAAATGGTGAAGGGTCTTTGATAAAGCTCTGGCTGAAAAAACGTCATGTTAAGAATCTAGTTCATAGGTCAGAGCTGGAGACCATCACTCAGCTCTGCAGATCCCAGTTTTGATTGGGTCATGGAATTCTTTGTGGAGCCAATGCTACTGTTCTGTATAAGAAGTAGGAACAATTTTGCTATGCAGTGTGGAGTGATCTGAACCAGAAGCTGTTCTGCCTAGCTTCCTTCATAAGTTATCCAAAATACAGCAGAAGTGCCTTTAATAAATAAATACTGTCCAGCACTTGGTGTCTTTGCCTTTCTGCCTGGCAACACTGAGCAAGGGGAGAGCATTCCACACCCCCTTATACTCCTCAGCCTTTTGCAGGTGCAGGCAGCACAGCTCATAGGGCACAAGCTCAATGTGCACATAGTATAACCTTCCTGAGCATTTCTCTTTCTGCAGCATTAGGAAGCCAATTCCTCCCAAGAGCATGTTTATATCAATCTAAAATTCATTTCAGCTGAAATATTTATGATTTTGTGGGGGGGAGGCAGGAGGTCTGGGTGTTGAGTGTGGTCAGATCAAGTTAGCTTCAGCTGGCAAGGTTGACACAAGTAGTAATCTCTCTGTCCCTCCTCCCGTACCTAAATGAGCCTTTATTCCAAGCCCTTTCTTAATGCTGTAACATAATTCATTAGGACAGCCTTAATGAGCTGGTAATTAGTCTGGTGGGAGGGGGGTGAGGAGGGGAAATAGAAATGCTAGACAGAGAGAAAGTCGAGCAGGCTGGGACACCTTAAAGAGCCCTGAGAGAGCCTTTTGTCAACAAAATGGATCGGGCTTGCAGGCAGTAAAACTTTCAAATGACCTTCGTGTCAAAATATTAGGCAGCTATTTTTTGCTAGATGGTGGTTTCATAAACATAAAAAGCACACATATCATTCAGAGTGTCGTAAAATTTGTCTCAAAAATGCGGTGTTTCCTTCCCTCCTTTTATTTTTTTTTTGTTGCAAGACAAATATCACCTCTGTGTGGCATGAGTGGGGGATGGAGCAAGGGGAATGGCATGTAATATCACAAACTTCTGCTTAGTCTGAGCATAATGTTAATAGCAGCTCATCTTTGTTCCAATGGTTTTAAGTGCTTGATCTTTATTTTTAGGGGGTGGGGGAAAGTAAAATATAAACCATAGTATATGTGCTAAAGACAGATATTAAGATGGCGACATTTTCACTTGTAAAAATCAGGAAAATTACTTAGATATCTATAATTTATGGCAAAAGCTACATGTTAATATTGCTCTGTGATTTAGAAGACAGATGTGGTATAATAAATACATCAAAGACAACAGCTCATTTCTGCAGAAGTGAAGCATCAAAACAGTTGGCTATTTAAATGCTTTTTCTTCTGTGAAGTCTTCATTTCCAAGGTTAAATTTTGACATTAATTTGGAGGGTAAAGGGGTGACTGTTTTCCACAAGGCAAGGAAATGATTACTTGAAGCATCCACTCATTTTGCATTGAGCTTGTCTTTAAGCTCCTTTCCTTTCTGTCCCCCATCTAACAAGCCTCAGAGCAGTGGGACTTCTGTAACTTGGGTAAGTAGGAGACTGCTGATAAGGCATGACTTGAGTTGAACCATAGGAATGTGCAAGTAGAAATAACTGGGGTAAATAGCCAACTTAATAAAGGCAAAAAATAAGGAGATAGAAGGACAGAAAAATTGACTTACTGATCTGTTGTGGAGTTAACTATTTATTTCTCTGCCATCACATCACACAATGCAGAAATGACTAGCTTTTCCTTCTCTGCCTCCTGTCTTTCAACTGTATTTCCTCTTTGACCACCTGAACCATGTATCACTTGTAAACAGCCATTGCAGGTGATGTACTGGCAGCCAGGCCACTGCTGGGAGCCCAAATCTTCCCTCAAGAAATGGTCATGACAGGTGATCACAGAGTTTGAATAAAGAAAAGCCAGGGCTGGGCTTAATGGACATCTAACCTAGCCAGCCACCAGCTTGTGATTGAGTGTAATTGCTCAGAATTTATACTGATATCACATGAAGTATTTTTTATGTGGCTGGAAGTATCAGGACTGATCCTCAGACTTCCAGGTCCTAGTAATTTCCCACCTCTTTGGTGTGCCAAGCAGACTTGCCTGTGGCCAGTTAGTGGCAGAAGCTGGAGACTGGCTGGGTCTGTGCCCATGTGAAAAGGCCCCATGGGACTGGCTGCCTCAGGGATCTTCAGTTCACTGGGCTTTCTCTTTGAGATCTGAAGGCAATCTTTCCCACATAAAATGAGAAATGTAAAGATGAATTTAGAAAAGGATGAGAGGATGCCTGGCTTCTCCTCACAGACCAGAGCAAAACAAGAAGTTTTACATGGACTTGTTTAACCCTGTGTGGTTTCACACTGCTCTTTTATCTACTGTGTGAAAAAGAAAACACTTTGGACTTTCTTTTTCCTCTTCTCTACTTTAATTATTCTTAAGTACTTGCTAGTGTTATAGTGCTCTGTCAGAGCTAAATATGTATCACAATGACCTCTGGAGGACAAATTCTTGAGTTCATAAATGAGGCCTTTTTTAAAATTTATTTTTTAAGCCAACAGGAAATAAAGACATGCTGTAAAATATAGTGTGATATACAGGCATATATTCAGGAAGATTCCAGGTGTAATCAGTTTACCATGGGGCAAAACACTGGTGTTGCCCTTCATTGAATCCTGCTGCCTGGCTATGTTAAACCTACCAATGAAACTTTATTCCATGCCTCCTTGTTATTTTGTTTTTGTTTTTTTTCTTTCTTACTTTCTTCTTTTTCTCAGCTGCTTAAAGAAGAGACAATTTCTTTCATCCTTTAACATATTCAGGATGATCCAGGCCCACCAATAAAAAACTGCCAAAGCTCAGTAATGAATCTGGATCAGTTTATAGGGTTCAGTGCAATGTTTCTGGTACACAACACACTTATGATATGATCCCAAAAAAAGTGTCTTAAAAAAAGTGCTTTTTGCAGCACAGTTGAGACTTGTAATGTTCTATCACATGGATAACTGGTGAGGCTGTAATCTCTGCTTAGCTCTCCTTATTAGAAGGCTTAGGCTTTTTCTTACATTCCTTTTTTTCCTTCTTCTCTATGGAATATGTTTACTTTTGTTCCCTAAACCTTGAGTTTGGAAAATTGATTGAAATTTTCTCTGCTGGGTGCCTGCTGCAGAGTAAAGTTCATTATTCTCAGGAAAAACAAATTTTAGCAGGATTAAGGGAAAATTACATGCTAAATTCTGGCATCTTTTCTTTGCAAAGACCAGTCAAGAATGAAAGACAGTATTTCAAGATGGGTCTTACATTGTTTTTAGAGGGATACCTTCTGCATCTTTCTCTCTGCTTTGACAAATTTAGCCAAATTCTTCTGTTTTTGAAAATCTGCAGCATGTATACATTCAATAAACATTTTTCAGGTGACAGGAAGATCTCTTAAGGAGAGGAAAAATTAGGTTGGAGGGGAGAGGAAAGCTGAGAGAAGAGCTCAAAGGAGCTGAAATGCTGCTGGGGAGGAGGCTGGGGCAGCACACATAAGATCAGGCAGGTTTTGAAGTATAAACAGGGGATGGAGCTGTGGACCTGGCTTGCCAGACAGGAATTGCCTGTGTTTAAGTGCCTGAGGAATGAGGGAAGGAAGGACCTTGGTGAACAGAGAAGGATTGTGAGGGAGAGGTTGGATAGATTAGAGCAGATGGTCTTATGGTGTGTCGGTAAATACAGCTATCTCTGTACCTCACAGCAAATGCCTCCCTCCCTTCTCCAGAGTACCTGGAAAAGCACCTCAGGTCCTTGAGTTTCAGGATTTGTCTGCTATCAGAAAATAGCCATCACATTGATTGACAAAGCCTTCCACCCCCTCTGAAAAATGAAATTGAGTCCCAAATTAGTGGTTCCTTTTAGCTTAATATCCCCATGACTTGCCTCTATGTACCTTGGAAGTAAATTAATTGTGAATTAGTGCCAGAGCCATAAGGAACTCACACAGAAGTTAATATTTTTGTCTTCATAGCAGGGACTGAATAATGTGCAGCAAAATAAGAGCAAGGCAAGTACATAGAAGAATACAAACAAAATATTGTAGATGTGTGGTCTGTGCTGAGGCAAGAGTTCCCAAGGCAAAATATACGATTATGTAATTTAGAGTGGTATCCTAATGCAGTGGCAGTGAGGAAAGGCTCTGCAGGCATCCTTCATTCCACTGTGTCCTAACTCTGCTTTGCCCCTGAATAATGACCTTTAACTTACCCATTTGGTGAGATATATTTATCATTGCACTTTCCACCTACCTCCTGCACAGTGTTAAATGTCAGAATTCACTGTACACCATCCCTCAGTAGCAATGTTATTATTCTTGCTCTGGAAATGCTAAAGCTAAAGTAGCCCACATAACCACAACTCTTGTCCCCTGTGTAAACACATTACAAGACAGTCTTTAATTACATGAGTTTACATTTATTTATTTTTTCCTTGCTGCATGATGCTCAGAGGCATCTGGCCATATCATTCAAAGTGTGGCCCAGGCCTTATTTACCTCGTATCATCCAAAGAGTGTGCTGAATACAAAATTATTGATTCACTCTTGGGTGTTTCAGCTGTGCTTTCAGCAGAACATTTTGAGTACTTAATAGACACATGTGGATTCAAATTCACAGCACCCCTGTGAGACAAGAAGGTGACAGTATTCCCATCTTACAGATGGGGAGCTGAGTCACGGGGAGATTAAGGTCGAAGGACCCACTGATTTTGGGGCCCCAGTTTGATGTTTCAGAGTGCTTAGTGTTTTTATAGCTCGATATATGTTTAAAGCACAGCTCCCAGAGACTTCAATTACAGCTTCCAGCACTCAGCACTTTGCAAATCAGCCCCTAGGGTTTCAAGTCAGGCATCCAGAAAATGAGGAACACACAGTTAGTGACCACCTGTGGTTTATAACTTGGCCAAATGTGTGTGGATTTTCATGGTAATAGCAAAAGGCACCTCTCTTATTGCTGGGTGATGCTTTTCTCCCTCAGTTGAGCCAACTGATTCCTGCAGTAAAATACAGGGTAATGCTAAGATCTCTCAGTGGAACAGTCCTGCACCCTGTGGAGGAGAAATGCAAGGGGACCACTGTCATTACTAGCAAAACAGTACTGCTCTCTTTCATGTAATTTGTGGCAACAGCTGAAATCTCCTTTGTTAAAGTTTTAACATGGCTTTTCACTTTCTAATACACAGCAACTTACCTTTAAAGTCTCAAGTCTCAAAAGACAAATTGTGAAAAATTACGGGAGGCTAAAACGTGACCTTAGACTGGGAGGTAGTGGGCATCACACTGCAGGGGTTGATGTCTGGCCTACTTCCAGTGCTCTCTGGGTGTATCCTTCATGTGAAGGAGTGATACACTGGGGCCAGTGCTCTGCTTCTGCATAGTATTGGTGTGGTAAAAGGAGTACTTTTAGCTGTGCTCAGTCTGGAGCAATTTATGGCAGTCTGATGAAACCCCTGGAAGTGATAATTTTAATGGAGACCTCCCCAGTAGCTATGCAATTATATGCAATTATACCTATGCAAGTGGTTTTCATTTAAAAAAAACATTTAAAATTTGAGCAACATGGAGCTGAAATGCCCAGGTGTGGGTCACTGCCTTTAATAGTATTAACAGTAGAAAGATAATGGTGAGCATGATAAGGAGGATGCATTTTATGAATGAAATAATAAATATGATTTATTTGCTTAAAATACAGAGAGGTGAAATTGAATTAATCTCAGGATTTTATCTACATTCCACACATTGTTCTCTGCGCTGGCAGATGATTATTACTGAATAAGGTGAAACAGATGATGAAATGAGTTGCAGGTTGCTCCAATTTCACAATGAAATATTTGAAATATCAGCATATAGAACTGTTTAAATTTGGATGAGCTCTGGTGTGGGGAGAACAGAAAGCATGATGCACTGAAGGGTGCAGGTGGTTTGGACTGAGAGAGAAAAACTCTTGATAATTTGTCCTTAGGAACTTGTGAGATCCTGGAAAACCTCAGAAATTTTTTTGAAAGAAGTCAGTAGAGCTGGGAGAAAGACACAAGACACTAGGAATGGACCACTAAGAACTTACAAGAATCCAGTTTCCTTAGAGGAGCAGTACGTGTGAAGTAATGGCTGCTCTTAATTTGCTGGGTTTCTTGTTTACTGTGAGTTCACAGTGCTGATGATGAGTCTGTTCCTTAGCAGCAGCATACTTCGCTTGTTAGTTTTTCCACTGTTCCACAAAAATGTGAAAGGGATTGCTGGTGGACAGAGTCAGATCACAAGGCAGTGACTCTTCCTGCATTGACAGTACTTTAAATCCAACTTGTATGTTCATGCTTGTCATTACCATCATAGGCCTTTCGAGGCACAATGAACTCTCAGCACCATATTTATTATCATAAAAACTTGGTTATAAGGAGGAAAACTTAGTCCTCAGAGAAAGCAGTGGACAGATTGCTCCCTACTATTTCCAGATAATTCCCCTTTTTGTCTCTAAGTTGGAGGGGATGTTCTGAAGAACAACATGTGAGACCATTCCTTAAAATTATGGAAGAAGAGCAAATATATCCACAAGAAATGCAACAAGAAAGAAAATGTTTTCCTTGCTGAGCTCAGCTGAATCCTGCTCACCTTTTGTGAGCAACAACCTGAAATTATTTGCCCTGGGTAGACAAGCAGAATTTGTTCCCTGGCAATGTTCAGAGGACTTGGAAGAGAGGCAGCCAATACCTGAAGAAATAAACCCAAGCAAAATAAATTTTTTTAGCCTCTCTTAACAGCAGTCCTTTACAGGTTGCCTTTAATAGGCTTGCATTTATGACATTAAGATTCGAGCTTCCTTTCTGTGTAATCTGTGCATGTAGGCTGAAGCAAGATTATGAGTGCCTGAAAAATGCAGAGGCTAATTACAGCAGTGTGAAAGTAAAATAATGAGAGCTTGAGAATGTGACTGATAAGCAGTCAGATAATAGACTAACAAGCAGGATGTCTGTAGTCCATCAAAGGCCTAATGAAGGCCACAATGTCCTCTGCTATTGCCTGAGGAGAATGTACAGATGGAAAATATCCATACCCAGAAATGGCATATAAGGATATACACCATCTATTAACTGCATGGTGATGTAATGATTGGATTCAGTGAGTGCCTAACCTATGGATAAAGTAATTACTCAATTATAAAGTGACACTAGACGCTGATAACCAAGTGGGACATGCCTGAAACAAATGTTTACAAGGAGGTGATGCTTGGTTTCACCTGCCCCACTGAGCTGGGCTTGCAACCTGCAGTGCTGCGCTGGTTTCAGTACCCCAGGAAGGTGGCACAGCAACGCTGAGGTGGACTGGTGCCTGGGGGTGGCTGTCTTGGGAACAGGAAATGGAGCTGCTGCTCTTAGAGTTAATGGGGGCATCTGGCTCACAGGCTCACATGCAACCCCTCATGTGTCACAGCACTGCAAGAGGACCTTTACTGATAACAGCTCTGTGAACATTGATGTAACTGCTACATTCTCAACCTCTGTCGGACTGGCTGACTTTCTTAATAAACATGCAAATTCTGACCCTTTGGGGTGACCTGTTTCAGACAGGGAAACTGGGGAGCTAAGCACTCTGGCAGGCTCAGAAAATGTCAAGAAAACAAAAGAACAAACAAGCAAACCCATGACCAGAAAAGATTAATAAGAAAAGACATTTTGGCCGTTTGGTCATAAATAGTACTGTTCAATAGCACAAGAAATCATGCAGGCTGTGCAGGGAGACATAAAACCACTGAATTATGTATTAATATGTCATATAAAAGGAAAAAGTACTAAAGAAATACTGTTGGAAAAATAAATAAAACCACCATTAAAAGTGAACATATCCCATTTGGTCAGTTATGCCAAACATAAAACAACAGAAAGTGCCATTTGGAAGTTAACAACACTTTTAATTTTACTACTGACTTTTCCATTATAAACCATACAAAGGTGTGGTTAGACCATAGGCTGAGGAATTGATTTTGTGTCTGCACTCATCTAAATCAGTAGGCTTTCAAAATATATATCTAGACTAGTATCTCTGTATATATGTATGAAGGAAGAGAAGAAGAAAGAGTTGGAAGGCTAAGGTTGTGTGAGCTGGCCAATGCTAAAATGGAGCTGTTACCCTCTCAAACTGACTGTTTGGGTAAAAGGAGGCAAAGCTGAAATCTGCTGGTGGTGGCCACAAGGCCGGTCCTCTCCAGCCATTTGTTCTGCAGAGTTGGGATGTGTGAACACATGGAACAGCCATGTGCTGCTTGCAGCAGCCCAGGCTGTCCAGCACGGTGGAGACACTGCTCAGAAGCACCCGGGGGGACAGTGTGGCCTTGCTCAGGTTTCAGCTTGAATTTCAGGCTGTCCCTCAAATGTCTCTGGTTTTAGCGGGAGATGACAGGTGCCGTGGCAGGCCGGCCTCGCAGAGCCAGCTATGGAAGAGTGACAGGATCTAGGAAAGAGGCTGCCCACATCTACACAGCTGGGCCTGCTCTGGCAGGGCACCAGGACTGCCCATTTGTCCTACAGGAGGGCAGCTGGGGGTGGCTGTGAAGTGTATCCATGAGGTCCAGGCAGCTCAGGTGTGGACAGTGCTTTTGGGCCCATTAGGCCTTGTGAGTCTCTCCCTGCTGGGAAGGGCAGGGCCACGGCCAGCTAAGGAGCCTCCCTGCAAGGGTCGCTTGTCCTGCATGCACACCTCAGGAGGGGTTACAATGAGAACAAAAATAGGGATGGAGAAAACATTTTGCTGGCAGAAAGCACAAATGACATGGAAACTGCTGGGCTGCTGCTTCATTAAACACGGTGACCTGCCAGAACTGCATTGCAGATATCCTCCCAATGTGTTCTGAACAGCAAAACTCCCTTTGGTCAACTCCACTGCTTTTGCTTGCTCTTCTTAGCCCATGTACCATGGTGCTGGTAACACCTCTGTTAGGAGAGGAGAGGCTGGGAGCAGCAGCAGGGACAGCTGGGGTGGGCACAGTGCTCCAACACCTGCCTGTTCCCCTTCCCCTGTGCCTTCTGCACTGGTGGAAGGCTCCAGACCAACATCTGATGAGAAGTAGCAAAATCTGCCAAAGCTCATCTTTCCCTTGTGGAGCATGGGAATCCCTGCACAATGGTCCACAGCCCCACAGTGTCACCTCTTCAGAGGGAGAAGGGCCTGGCTGGGCTGTGGCTTCAGTGTGTGAATTTTCAAAGATGGTGCTGCAGTGTCACTTTCAGCAGAGCCCATCTCCAAAACCAAGACAACACAGAGCGTTGGTTTTGTTTTGCTTTAATCTATAGGCCCAGGACAGTGTTAGAGAGGATTAGAAAGGAGAGAAAGAAAAAATAGGAGGCGAGTATGTAAATAATCACAATTAATCTGAAGGTCTAATGGCCTGCCTGCCTGCCTTCCTGCTGTAATTTACCATATGCTCTAGTACTTGTGTGAGGTTCCCTGGCTCACAAGTTGTTAGTTTATGTAAGTGTGCACAGACCTTTGGCAAATTTGTATTTTTATTATGTAGAAGCTAACATTTAGCTTCTTATTGTGTGTATGTTGTAGCATATGTTAATGTTTATGTTGCAGGGAAAAGGAATCTCCTGACTAAAAAATATCTTCTTATACTATTCTAGTGATTTGTTATTTTGACCTTTTTTGTAATGATGTTTTGTCAATAGCAAAGCTGAGTGGGATGGACCAGGTAAAGGCTAGTCATTTGTGTGTGACACACATGGTGTATCATTTCTTCTGGGTTCTTGAGGGGATAATCACATCCAGATATGATTCAGAAGGTCAACCTAAATTGGAGGGAAATGATTTCTTAGAAGTGGGTATGAAATTGGAAGTAGTTTGGTTTTCCTTTTTTTTTTTTCCCCCTTTTTTTCCCCGAGTTTAAGTTGGAAAACCCTATGACAGGGATGCTATGGGTTCTTCCTTAGTTTTCTGTGTATATATGTTACCCTCAGCAAATGTTTTTCAAGACAGTTTTATTTTTAGCCTTTTCATTGAAGAATCTTCAGTGTTTTCAGTGGGAAATATGTTTACATCGTTTGTATCTGTTTTCTTCAGGGCCAGTAAATAAGATCACACAATATATTATTAGTGGACTGAGGCCAATATGACATGCTGTGATTTTCCACAATTAGTGAGAAAAAAAAATATTCTACTACAAAATTTGGGGTCTATTTTTGTCCCAAAAGCCTATGTGAGAAATGGAAAAACTTCTCTGAGCTCCATGGTACCTGGATTGGGCATAAAGCTTAAGCCAGCCCTAATGGCTGGCATGCAGCCAAAGAAAGAAGGAAGTCCCTGCACTGGGCTCCTCTTGTGTCCTGAGACTGAAGTGTGTCCTCTGTAGTCCCACGACTGGAGCGAGTGGGTACAGCTCAGAGTAGCTCTCTGACATTGCTCCCATGTGTGGAAAAGACATCTGCATGCTAAAGGGGAGAGTGGGAGAGGTCTGCCTTTTCCCTTGGTTCTCACTGATTTCATTTTACATCATTCCCATGTGCTCTGACCCTTGGTTTGTTTTTGGAAATATCTCTCCTGTATTCACAGAGAAGTCTGATTTCATTATCTGCAGTCCTGTGACATTGTATGCTGTGTTCAGGTCAGATTCAGTAATTATTGTCTATAAGTTAATAGCTGTGGGTTTTTATGACCTCATGTGATGTCTTAGGCAATGCATTTGAGTTCTAAATGATAAATGATAAAGGTGCTTTCGCCTGTGTGACTGTTTGCTTCTGCACTTGAAGCACTGTGAGTGTTTTTGCTTGTGAGTACCATGCAAACCAGATCAGGAAAAAGTAGGGAAACCTTTTCAGTTCAGACATGAAATTTCCTTGGACTCCATGTCTGTATGCGAAATTTTCCCTTTATTTCATGCAACCTGGCTTTGACTGCAACACAGACATGCACATCTAAAGCTATGCTCTCTGTCTTGAAAATAATGGAAGATATTATGATGAACATCCAAAATAATTACTACTACAAGGATCAGAAAATAAATTGTTGAAATATGCCTTTAAGCTTGATGTGTTCCAGAAACTAATGTTTCCTGAGTCTCTACAAGTCATGTGTTTCAGAAGTGCTGAACATAGTATGAAAAGACCCTGACACTTCATGATTTATAACACTATGATGTTTCTGTACAAGCTGCAGCCCAAAGTCTACCAAGTACAGACATGACCTGGGCAACTGGGAGCCAAAACCTCATTTAGTTATACAGGAGCCTAAATTGAACAGTGATTGAAAAATCAACAGGATCCTAAAATGAGTCTTGTAGCCAGCTCAACAGCAAGTTGAAGATTTTGAATGTGAAGAGTGTGTTTTTGACCAGGTTTAGGCTGTTCTGAAGCTGGGACAGCTGGATTATGTCAGCTCGCACTCCAGGGAAGCCTGTGAGAAAAGACATGTCCATAAACTGGTAACTGTCCCTTTTTCCATTTTTAGCTGTTTTGTGTCTTTCGATGCATCAGAACATCAGGAACAGGTTTTTGTTGCTTTCCAGAAGGTTTAATTGTAGCCATCCCTTCAGTGCTTTCTACTGTGATACCAGCAAGCAGAAATATTGCTTCCAAATGATTTGCCAAAAATGGCAAGAAAACAGAAAATTTAACATTCTCTGGCATAAAGCCACACAGATTCTCGTTAGCTAATATTTGCTGGATTTTGGTTTTCTTTCCCTTTAAGTGAAAAGTTTGTTGACCCACTGAAAATAAGATGCCACGTACTTCCGTAATTGACATGTAATGGAAATAGTGACATGAACCCTCTATGTTTGATGGGCAAAAATACACGGGGGAAAGTATCTGCATACCTGCAACAACTCTTTCTATGGTGCATGACTAGCTTTCATTCACATTGTGAAAGCATGAGACTAAACAGGAGGCTTTAATATTTTGTTACAAGGGTTTTCCTACAGTTTTGCTTTTTTTTACTTGAGTGCTTTCTGGCATGCAGCACAAAGAGGGATGTTTACCTAGGAAACGCTAGGTTATTTTGCGAGTAAAATACTGAGGAAAAAGATCACATCTTCACTGTGGAAACTGCACTGTTCAGTCTCCAGTGTCTTCTAAGCATTTACCAGATGCTGCAAGGGAACAGCTATTAGTAATGCACATATTAATACAGCCTGCTCAGCCTGCTCCTCTTGGACATGCGTCAGCATATTCTGGATTTATCCCCCAAATTGGAGCCACATACCTTCAAGCTGTCTTAATCAGGGCTTGAGGGATTGGCTCCTATCTGGGTTTCTAGGAATGTTTTTTGTGACATGGAGTCTTTGCAGGACTGCTTTATAAGCTGAGATCCTAGAAACATGGAGTTTTGTTTTCCTAACATCTGCAGCCCAGCATTCTCCATGACCAGCTCTGATGGCTTTCCTGCAGAAAAAATGGTGCCCTGCAGTATAAACCAATGCCTTCTGATCTCTCTCTGCTGCCTGAGATTTATCTCATCTCCTGCTTTCCCTTGCACTATCCTTTTCTTCAAAGCTCTTGGAGAAAAGTGTTTCTTTATAATTTTGTTCTTAGCCGGGGTCAGTGCTGGTGCTTGTAGTCCTGAGTGAGCAATCTATTCTGAGACAGAGATGTAGACACTACTCAAAAAAAAAAAAAAAGGAAAAAAATACAGGGCAAGGAATTATAGTAAATACACAAAATGGTTTCAATGTACAAAAATTCTGTGGTCTCAAAGAGAATTCACAAACTGCACCTTAATTCCTTGATCCGTGGCAGAAATACTTATCCTGTGTCTACACCACAGTAACTATGTTTTTTTCAGAAAGCTATATTTGTTGACAGATTACTCTATGCTTTCTAAGCACATATTGACGAGGTTTTGGGTTGTTCTGAATAACCAGCCACATCAACAAACTAAACTGTTACACAGATCTCTACTTCTGTGGAGATATAGCACATGCTGCTATGTCTGACCTACTAGGTGTCATTTAAGGCAAGTTCAAATGTTCCCATATAAGATTTATTCTGTGCAAAATCCAGCTTTCTATGGAACACAATGCATTTGAATTGCAGCAGATTGTTCCTACTTTGTCTAGCAGTAAAACCATTGCACTGGCTGGAAACAGCTTTCTTTAACATCTTTAAACCAGAAAGATCTGAAGTTGACAAAGTGTTTGTGGCATCTCTTGTTTCTTGCTATTTTTCTCGATAACTAGGCTCTGGGGAAAAGTCTTCAAATCCTTAAACAAGCTGAAGAAAATAATTCCCTCTGATTTGCACTCCTCAGTGGAATCCCTTCACTGCTAGCTGCATACTTGGCAGTGGATGAGCCACAGAGATGGCATCGAGAACTGCTCTGTTTGCAGGAAGAGCACTTGCTAGGGAAAAGGCTCTGTGGCTGCACTGGCTGGAGGAGGGATATTTGTCTCCTTGATGAAGCTTCATTGGCTTGAGCAGAGGTATATGTATATTTCCAGAAAAGCCTGGAAGGATGTCTGATGTGAAAAGGAAAAAAAAAAAGGACAGAAAAAAGAAGGAGCCTTCCAGATTCTGGTTTCTTCCCTTTCCAAGGGAAAAACTGAGGGATCCATATAGCTGATGCTTGACACTTTACACAGCAGTGTCAGACACTAGCAGCTCTTCACTCGCCAAGAATAAGTGTAACTGCTGTGGTTTAGCACGATGTTGCTAAATGTTCCCATTTTTCCTTTTTATGATCCATCTAAACATTCATACCAAATTTGCTACCATGAACTCTGAATATAAGTTTGGTTATGGGCTAGATAAGTACAGCACATAGAACCACTTGGAAACTTCTACTATAAAACACTTGCTTAACTCCTTACTGCACTTGTGCTATTCGAAAAAGTGAATCACAGTAATATTTTGCATCATGGTTGTACCTGGCAACCAAAGATCTTCAAGTGTTTATGAAGTAACTAGATTTACTCTATATTTTGCTAGGCATCTGTTTTTTCTGGTTTGTATAAAACCACAGTGAATAATTCCTTTTGCGGTTTTGAGCTTTTTCTCATTGTGATGAGTCCAGCCCAGCACTTCATCCACTTGCTGGGTGGGTCTTATCTAAAGAATTACTGCTGAGCAATTTTTGATCTTTATATCAGTCTTGGTCTTTATATTGGTCATCTTTACTCAGTGCATGGTAAGGCCCTGGAACAAGTTTCCCAGAGAAGATGTGGATGCCCCATCCCTGGAATTGTTGAAGGCCAGGTTGGACGGGACCCTGAGAAATCTGATCTAGTGGGGCATCCCTGTCCGTAGTGGAGAAGTTGAAATTTAGAGATCCCTTTAAGATCCCTTCCAACTTATCCATACTGTGATTCTGTTAATATGTGCTTAAAATTTACCTGAAAATTTAGGATACATCATGAAAAGGGAATGCAGAAAATGTGCACATTTTGGAGGTATTTGCATAACAATAGTTACAAAACCTGTGTTAACCTGAGGCCCAATCATGGTACTCCTTTGTTTTCCCTATATATTTAATGCCACACAGCACCTTTGTGACAGAGAACTGGCACCGTCTTCAATCTCTTGTCACTACATGATAGGTCTTTATCTGCTAGAACTTGAAGTAGAACAGATGCATGCAAAAAATGTGCAAGGAAAGGTTTCCAAATGTTTCTGTGCACATCCAGGGCTAGTGATGTGTTAGAGGCTCAGCAGACATTCTCCAGCCAACACTACTGCTCTACCACTGAGCTGATCCTCCAGTTCTCACTGCTGAGGGATTTCTTTCATGCTACTTCTCCCCTTTTTAATCTATGGAGAGGCACACTCAAGGGACATCATTAAAAACTCTGGAGCACTTGAACATTTCTGGAAAAGAAAAGATGCCAGTTAGTAACAATACCTCACACAAACAGTCATATATGTGTGTTTGCCCTCAACATGTATCAGAAACCTCTGAAAGCCATTCATACAAAGGCTTCTCATTTTTCCTAGAGGCAGAGAACATAATGGCAGTTTAGCTTTTATGAATTGCTTTAAGTTGGAAAGAGTCAATGGACCAAGCTGAATCGTGCTGTGGGTGGGTAAAGCTCCTGTGAAGGAAGCACTCACTCTCTTCATTGATTTTGTTCTTGCAGCAGTGAATTTGTTCCACTGTCCCTAGCTCTTGAGATTCTTTTTCCAGTCCCTCTCTCTCTTTCCCATTTATGTCTTAATTCACTGCTGTCATGATTTATACTAGCAATACAATGTGCAAGACATGAAAATCTATATATCTATCATATCCCTGTCTGAATGCTGGGATGTTTTTTCCATATACATTTATCATGCCTTTTTTTTTTTCCCCCAAAAGGAGACACTGTGGATTGAAACAGACTGAAGACGGCCCAACATCTCTGCTATCCTATTTCATGTACTCCACATGGTTCAGGGGGTAGAAATAGGGGCAGTGTTGTGGTTTAACCCCAGCCAGCAGCCAAGCCGCACACAGCCACTGGCTCACTCTCCTACCAGTGGGATCAGGAAGAGAATCAGAAGGATAAAAGATACAGAACTTGTGGGTCAAGATGAAGACAGTTTAATAGGAGAAGCAAAAGCCATGCACGCAAGGAACTAATTCACTGCTTCCTGTGGGCAGCCAGGTGTTCAGCCACTTACAGGAGAGCAGGGCCCCATCATGTGTGAGAGTGATTTTGGCAGACAAATACCAGCACTCAAAACGTTTCCCCCTTCCTCCTTCTTTCCCCACTTTATATACTGGGCGTGATGCCATATGGTCTGGAATATCCCCTTGGTCAGTTTGGGTCTCCCATCCTGTCTCCTGTCTACGTCTCCTCCCAACCACCCATGCACCTCCAACTTCCTCACCAGTGTGGCAGAAAAGCAGAGAAGGCCTTGGGTCTGCATGAGATCTGCTCAGCAATGACAAAAACCAAAATCTATATATTATCAACCCTGTGTTCAGCATAAATCCAAAACCTAACCCTGTACTAGCCACTGTGAAGAAAATTAACTGCACCCCAGCTGAAACCAGCAGAAGGAAACACTGCTCTCTTGCGGTTCTATGCTCCTTTGGCCAATATTGTTGAGGTAAATATTTTATGATTCTTGTAGAGATTAAGATAGGTACGTTTAGCGTGTTATCCATCAGTGGCAATGTGAGGTTTAGTGTCAAAGTAAATTACTCTTTAGGGAAGAGTAAGGATCTGTGCTGGCTTGTACCTGCAACTGACTGATCTTTATCAGCCTTCTGACAGTCCCACAGAGACAACAAGTCGTAATTAGCTCCTTTAATATTGATTTAGTGTTTGGAAAATTAATCAGAAGTAATCAGGGTTCAGTGGTGTTTTAGAGTTCTGAAAATATGTACATAAGAGCTTGAGGTTCCTGAGTGTGCAGAAGAAAGCATGACATGAACACTGTCTCAGGAACTACATGTAATTTTATATATTTTGGAGATTGGAAAACATGTAGAAAGTTTTTAAAGAAATCTTTTTCTTCCTCTCTCTCATCATCATTTCTTTATACAGTGTAACTTTGAGAGAGGTTGAGTTTAAATAACAAAACACACTGAGACAAACAGTTCTTACAAATTTTTCAGGCCAGTCTTAGATCTTTCTTCTCTGGTCACTCCTGCTAGCAAAGTCCTGCCTCCCAGAAGCTATAAGGCACTGGAGCCTGAAATTAGGTGTGTGATCTTATTAATGAAGCCCTTGTGCTTTTTTTTTCCACACATCCACATATTGGTAGCTACACTTGTTCTTTGTAATTTAATTTTAGACATAAGATAATCTTGTTGGAGTAAATGGTTGTGTCTCTTTTTGGGTTTTTTTTTTGGTGGTTTTTTTTTCTTTTTAATAAAACATGAACTGTAGTGTCTAGATGCTAAGCAAGAAAGTTGTAGTACAAGGACCAGATTTACATTTGTTGTAAATTCTTTTATACTTTTAATATCTGTTAAAAATGGTGAAAATTTTTGAATGGAAAAACAAACCTTTAATACAGCTGGAAAATCTAGTTAGAAATAATTGTAAATTTTTAATTTCTTCTTTTCTTTGTTTTCTATGTGTATCTTCTGAACACAGTAGATATCTATATTTTGTTTCCTTAGATATCTGTGTATTTTAGAAGTGAAATTTTTTCAAGTGTAAAGTGTTTTTTGAGTTAGGAAAATAAGTCAACCCTTATATTTTAGATTGTCTCTTGCAAGACTATGCAATGTATATTTTTCATGAAAGAAATCATGTCCTCTTCTCCCCATTCCCAACTATTTTTTGTCTAGGTTACACTTGGATTGGAAATATTATGAAGAAATAATTTGTGATTTTTGCAGGCAGTGTGATAGCTAATTTAGAAAGAAAAGAGCCAGACAACTGATTAATGCTCTAAAAATAAGGTATAGCTAAATGCTGAATATCTCCTGGATTTGCATTAATTCTGTTTATATTAGATCCAAGCTAAGTACTAATTTTATTAGCAGCAGTAAGTCTAAAGTTCAAACATATAGTAATGAAAAGCAAGGTCAATGACTTATCAGAACAAGAGTAATTAGGTGAGTGATTAATTGGGCTGTGCTTGAGGTTTTTTGTTTGCAGCCAAGATATTTAAACTGAATATGCTGTTCTTTATCCCATTGCAATGAATTGTTCACAGAATGTATGTGCTACCTTCTGCACTGACATATGGCTTCTACCTCATGTCATTAATACAGTGGTTAATATCCACAATTAATTAAATACTTTTGGTACACTATCTCCTCCAAGTCAATGAACAGAACTGGGTATAATTTGAAGATTCAGTGCATTTTCCTCTGTGTTTGAGTTTTCCTTGGAAGTAGGCGGAGATACTTGGGTTAAAAGGCTGAAGTTCCATTGATCTTCCTCCATTTTTTTGGGTTAAAGTACCCTGACATGTATTTAGGAGTGAGGCATTTATGCATTTTAAACATTTTAAAATTATTGCCAAAGATGTGTTATTTCAGATTCATTTAGCCATAGGTCTTATTGTCCAAAAGATTTAGGAATAATTTCTAAAATTAGAGTCCTGACAATGTATTTAGATTAGATTTAGTATGACAGTTATTTGTTCTGCTAATAAAGGTTCCATGACATATGAAAAACATATTAATTGAGGATTAGCACAGATGTAGTAAATTTAGAAATCTTTGATGAAAACATTGTGAAGCATCACTTGTCATTACTGCAAATACACTTACAGCATTAATGTGACCATCTACTTATAAATCCAGCAGATTTTGTCCAATTCAGAACAGTATGCTTCTGGGGCTATGGCTAGCCAAATCAATTGAGGTTTTTTATACAGTGTTTAAATTAGGGCCATATCAGAACTGTTTGTAGGTGCTCTTACTGCAGACATAGAGCCACTTTCCGGGTCTGCGAATGGAATTGGTAACTGTGCACTGACGTGGAGATCAGCTACATCAAGTGATGCCTCCCTGCAAAATAAAGGTATGTTTACAGACATTTCAATCTCTTCTGGAAGCCTCCAATGAGAAGGTGTTTGTATATTTACACATGCATGGTGACTGTATTGCTCAGCTGAAGTGGTCATGTGCAGAAAGTTGCTACAGCTTCCTTTCTCAGCCTGGGGAGTCCCGCTTCCCTGCCTCAGTGACACCCTCTGTGCTCTGCAGAGAACACACTTAAACCTTGGGAGAGCTGTCAGTGGTGTATAGTTCATAATTTTCTATTAAGTATCTGCTGGGGAAAGCCTCTGCCTGTTCTAATTGAAAAGGTAAGGCTGAGTGGAACTGTTAATGGTATGCCTTTTTGGACTGTGCTAAACTGATGCCCTGTGCTCCTGTTCTCATCTCTTTGGACAATGTGAATCATGATGCAACTTCCTCAGGAGAGGCTGAGAAATTTGGCCTCTGAGGCCAATCACTAAAGGGTGCCTTGGCTTGAAGGCGGCTGGAAGGAAAATAAAAGAGAAAAGAAAAAACCAAAAAGGAAAACTGACTACATCTCTTCCAAAAGATCTTTTCATGGAAGACTGGGAAGTGGAAGGGGTGGGCCCAATGATTTCCTTCTCTGTGTGTATGTGCAATTATTTCTGGTGATTGGCTTTTCTGAGAGATGATAGTCAGTGTGAAGAAGGATCTACTTTGCCAGCACCATAGTCTTCTGCTTCTCTTTTAATATTTTTTGGACATCAGAGACTTCATGGTTATTCTGCTCTGTGTATCCAGCCAAACTTGTCCTCTGCTTTCTGCCTCAAAGAGGCATCTTTGTCTCTGCTGGTCAGTTAATGCCTTGGTGATACTCTATCCTATTATTCTCCTACTATTCCTGCCAATTTCAGGCTCACCAAATTTTTTCTGATGACAGAAGAATTCCCTAGCATGCTGCAAGTAAGTGGACAGGCAGTACACACGGTCTTGCCTTGAGGGCTGTAATGCAGCCTTGTAGTAGGATCTAGTAAGGATGTATTATTGTAAGTCATTATCAGGTTTATTTCACTTTTCATTCACATTCCTTCCAATCTTTTGATATTTAGCCTTGGGGCAGATTCAGCTATATATCCAAGGATGCAACTTTACATTGAATTAATGGATATCTCTTTGCTGGTTAAGAAGTTAACAAAAAAGGAGTAGGTGTCACTATTTCGCTTATGGGGGGAATTTGACGACGCACTGAACCAAGCACAACACACTTCCAGAATCTTAACTAGTTTGATTGGACCATCGACCCTGTTATTTCGACAGTCCCACGCTCCAGCATCTGGCATAATTGGAAGCAGCAGCCAGCAGGTATCAGATGTCAGTATGAATTGTCTCCTGCTGCGTGAGCACTGACTATGAAATTGATTTGCTGTCTTTTTTACGCAGTTTAGTAATGAAAGTAATGTAAAGTCCCAAACAGACAAATTCTGCATTTGTGTACATACAGTTAAAAAAGGCATATGTCTGAAAATTACAGATGGGGAAATATATCAACAGAAAAGCAGTATGGCACCATCAGGCCGTGTTTCCTCACAGGTGGTTGTGGTGGCAGTCCCTGCTATGTTTCTGAAGAAACTGAGCTAAATCAATAGCTGGAAACCAATTTCTTTTGGGTACTTTTATGGATCAAAAGTATAAAACATGAGATAGAAGAACCCTTCAGTGAGTGAATTTATACTTTACTCACTGATGTTAATAAGGCAAGTGGAAAAAGACTGTGGAAATCATGTCTTCAACCTGGAGCAAATTTTTCCCTTATTTGTCATCAGGATGATCAAGGCCCCTAAGATGAAAAAACGGGCCTGTGCAAAGTCATTGGTAAATTTCTGTGGATTTACTATTGCCAGGATGTTGCCTTAGGGCTCATCAGAATTAAACGACTATCAGTGTGTTCAAGATGTCTGTCATGCAGAACAATGTCATGTGTCTAAAGGTAATATTTCAGTGACTGGAATCTTGACTATCAATTTGAAGATACTATAAGTGAGGATTAAACCAGGTATAAAAGAGGTGCTATCATCCCAAGCCTTGAGAAAAACCTTTGAGCATCCTTAGGGATTGCTGACATCTAGATGATGGCAGTAGGAGTGCATCAGGATACTGGGCTTCACTGACAAGAACTTTTCTTAGGCAGAGTTACAAGTAGCTATGAAACAATCATGTTTATGTGTCTCTTCCTCAGCTTGATGCAATACTTGGCTTTGAAACCAGAAGGCTTAATCAGCTCCTACTGTAATCAAATTATTCAAGATTTTTTCAAAGAGAAAATTGCAGTAAGTTCCTGTCCTAAGAAGTCAGGGTCAAAAGCCTATTTAGAAAAATCAGCTTGAGCATTGATTTCTGAGTGTGGCTGCCTTTTAGACAAGCACAATAGAGAAAAACATTCCTGACATCTGGTTCAATGAGGCCCCAGACCAGTGTTTAATTGTGTTTTTGCTCTGACACCCAGTTGCATAGCAATAAGGGGGAGCATATGATACAATAATCTATATATAGAATAGGTGGGGCTGAACCTTTGACTTTAGGCCAGCTAGTCTGGTATTCCAATCTTGGTGCTGACATGAAGGCAGCCAGTTGGGCGGGTTGCTTGAAGTTCTTCCTGAATTTCAGACCCTCTGTTGATGAAAAGACTGGTCTGTAACCGTCTTGGGATTGACAGTTGCCATAACATGATCCAGCAGCCCATTTCATACACAACCAGGGCGTGGATACCCAGAAAAACTTTCTGCCCATTCAGAACAGGCACAAGATAATTTACAGTCTTCTATAGGAAAACTGTTCTCTGAATCGAGCAGCCTGAATTTCTGTCAGATTTTAAACCTATGCTTCGACCACAAAGATGACTTGCAATTCCACCTGCAAGAGGGTGTTTTTATATGGATGCTCTCTGCAGCTCACTCCCCAGAGGGATGTCGTAGAAAGAAATCCTCCCACCTCTGTGTTGGAGCACTCACTGTGTAGGCTTGCTCAAACAGGATGTTGCTGATTCAGCCAGCCAAATTTGCCGTTATATTCTTCCCATTATTTTCTTGGGAAGATTTCCTAAGTTGTGCAGGTCTCAAACAGCAAGGAGGAGGAATAGGACTCTATTCTATGCAACAGAGAAAAACTGTATATTGTACTAGAGAAAAAAAATATGTGTTGTACTAGAGAAGCTGTTGCCTTACTACTCTGTCTGTCACTGAAATTAGAAGAACAGGGACCCAAAACCATTTCCATTCCTTAGTTAACAAAGAAAAATCCCATCATTTATTTAAAGGATGCTGTTACCAGAATCCACAAAATTTTTCATGGTGATGCGTTTATTGGTAAAGAAAAGAATTCCTACAAGAATGAAATACAAACCTGGATAAATTGAACTGAGGTCTTACAGCAATACACTTTATAATGTATTTAACAGACTCTTCCAAGCTACGTTCTTCCAGTCTGTTTCCTTCCCTTCATTGTTGTGCTATGAAGGCACATGAGCGGTAATGCTGGACATCATGGTTTCTGAGATCCTGCTCCCACTGCTCTGCACAGCACATTGTTGTCATTTTACAGGGAATTTTCCTGCTTTCCAATGTTCTCAGGCCTTTATGAGGATTCAATAACCTGCGTTTTTCGACAGTGATTGAGTAGCTAAATCCAGTATGGTAAGTCAAGTCCCTTCCAGAAGTGGCATTTCCTCACAACTTTCAGGTGACTGTTCAACTTTAGCTTTTTTCTTCAGTTTCTTTCTCTTAAAAGGAATAGGCTAGTTTAGATCTTCTCCTGGATTCTCTTTAAGAGAAATTTCAGGGGTATTAGTGTAAGCAGTATGGTTAAAATCCTGTCTGCTGCTTGCTGGAAATGTAGTCTTCAGCTATTGTTTTAGTAGCAGTAAAACTTTTGGAACTGCATAACTTTTTTTGAATGTTTTACTGTTTCTTTTATAGCGAGTGTTACAGTATGCATATATGATGTCAAATTCCTCTTAAGAGCACTTGATTTTTAGAGACAAGTCTATGACACAGAGGGACATGAGAACCGGCTGTTGGCTCAGTCTCTCACTGCCCTTTTGTTTATGTCTGTGACCTGGTCACATAGTACAAAGAGTTTCCTGCTGAACTACATGCAGCTGCCTGGCTGAAAAGCATGTGAGAGCTTTATTTGTCCTGCCTGCAGCCCCAGACCTTCTTGGAACAGGCTCCCAGATCCTTCTCAATATGGAGGTGGGTGATATCACTATGCAGCCTTTCAAAGGATCTTGTCCTCTCTAGAATACACCATCAAGGATCTGCAGGGCATTAAAGCCTGCATTTTGGTGTACTGCTGCAAATGGACTGACTGAGTAAGACTCCAGGCTCCCTGGGACTTCAGAGCAGAGCCACCTATTTTTGTCAAGGAGTGCAAATGTAAGGGGGGAACATAAACTGAGGCTTGACTGGTTCATATCCTTTTTTAAAAAATTATTTTAACAGATTTACACACTCTCATATTCCCGCCCCACCCTTGGAATCCCTTATGCTGTTATGAAAACTACTCCGGCCTGCTTTTCCATTTTCCTATTTTGTGGTGATAGGAAAGACCTACGGATCTGTATTGATTCATCTGTTTCTTGAGATGGCTGCACCACATTGCACTTCACCTGCAGCATGGTAGGTATGCAGCCTGAGACCAGGAGGTGTCAGAAACATTTGGGTCATACAGTGGTCTGCATGTTCTGGGGTACTGGCAGGCTGGATGACAGTTTTAACTACAAGCAAAATGCACCTTGCTCTGGCACAAGCTTGGGTGCCCAAACGGCGGTGGTGTGTTGTTTGGTTGTTGTTGGCACGGATCTTTGGTTGCATATCCTGAAGGTACCTCTGTACCACTGGGTGTCTGACCGTATTCCTGGGGCCCAGGACTCACCCTGACAGCTGAGCAGAGTCACACTCCTTGGTACAGAGTATCAGTGTATGACCCAGAATAAGAAGAGGCTACAGATACAGACAGAAGAAAATATAAACCCCTCCCCAAATCATAAAAACAATATACATACTCCTCAGCAGCCTTAACTGAAAGCATACCCTTCTCCAGTACAACCCATTGTTTTGCACTATCTATTTTCTTTCTTAGGTTTTCCTGGTTTTGCATCTTACGTTCTCCTGAAGTGAGCCATACCTCCGTTTACCATCTCCTGATGTGTTGAGCACCACTCTTCCACCTCTCACATCTTTGGGTTTCTTACATCTCCATTTCAACACTAGCTAGTGATCACATGAGAATGCAATATTAGGAAACGATTTGGTATATTTTTAGCAGGGCTCAGGCTGAAATAGCAATGAGAATGGAGGAGTGCCAGCCACACATGACCAACCAGCTGTCTATGGCCCACATTTTGGAAATCACTGATTCAAATATCTGGCAATAGGTTATGGAAAGTTTCCCTTTTAGATTGCTAGTTCAAATTGACCCCAAACTATACAAGGTAGGAAGGTCATCTTGGATGTACACAACTTTATGATGTGTGACCAGTCTTCATCCAGTCTCTTTGCCTTTTAATGTAAGAGAAATATTTCAGTTGGAAATGAAATTTCTACTTTGTGACCCTTAGCTACAGAGGCTGCTGAAACATGGGTACGGCTGGAATGGAAAGGATGTGTGGCTGCAATGTGCTTCTTCCCTACTCTTTGGCACTTGGTCACACTGAGCTCTTCTCTAATGTGTAGAGAGAGGGGGAACCATCTAGCAGGTCTAGCTCCATAAATTGTAATGTGACAGCCATGTAACAAAAAAACCCACATTAAAAATGTGAATCTTCTTCCTTTTCCAAACTCTGTCATGCGTATCTATTGGCTAGGACTTCTAGCTTACCTCCTTTGCTGTCTTCTTAATCCATGAGTATTTTAGGAGTCAATAACTCCTTGTCAGCTGGTACATCTTGCTATATATGCATCAAAGGCAGCTGCCTGCTAGAGTTCTGCATGCTTCTGGGGTTATTTAACTACATATATGAGTAGATCTTGCATTCCTTGTATGCCACCCATCTGTGAAATTCCCTGCACCAATTTCAACCAGGCTTACTTTATCACATTCCCTCCTTACCAGCCTAGCCGCCTGCTCCAGTCTGTTTTCTGTCCCAATGGGGAAGAGGGGTCCATGCCTTTAATGTAAGTTGCCTGACTTATAGTTTTCAGCTGCATTTCTCTTTCTGACCTTCAGACCATTGCTGAGGACCCTTACAGGCCCCAGCATGTGGACAGGGTTGAGTGAAGAATGCCTTCTATGTCTCAATCACACCCAAATCCTGAGACTGATAATCAGCCAGGTCTGCTCAGAACAAGATCCTATTCCCCAGATGACGTGAGAAAGCAACAAGAGAATCCCAGTGAGTACCCTGCTAGGACTGCTGCATCCCAATTGGGAGATTTGATCTTTCTTGTAGATCTGAAGCCTTTGCCCAGTCCTTGATCTGCATTGTCTGCCAAGGAGGTGAGAGGCACCATACAACAGCTGTGATGGACGTAGAGGAACTGAGTGCTATGTGTTTTGTTTGGACTCACTTTGACTCCAAAGAAAAGCCCCCCAAAACAATCTTTCAACCTCCAGAGAGGCTATTTATTTTGGTTTTTTTAGGAATGCATTTTGTAAATCACTCAGGTGATGGCAAGTTTATGTATTTGTACAGCAAATTTATGTTGTGGTATTAGTATCAAGGAAATCCAATTGAATGTGTAGATTTTGGACTCCTGACCTCTAAGCACAATGTATTTTTTGGAAGGGGTGTGAAATTACCTGTTCATCTCCATGAGCTGCACACTTTGTTGAATGAAAATGTCCTCCATAGAGACACAGGAGATATGAGGGGTGGGAACTGCCATTCATCTCAGGGGTGCCTCCCTTCCTGACCCCTTGTCAGTGCCTGGGATACTGTGCTAAGCACTGACCCAGTTCATTTTCAGTCTTGCAGTTGGTGTTTTGCAGAAGGTACCAGGAAGGTGGAAAGGGCTGCCCTCTTGCTGGTTCCCATGAGGGATGGCAGTCACCATCCTCTGAATGTGGGTCTCAGGGCAAGGGTTGCCTAGATCTCACTGAGTGCAAAGAAGAGACAGGGAGGAAAAGGAGGAGTTTGTTTACTTGCCTTTGACCTTCTTAGGACTGGGAGCACGTCTGTGTCACTCCAAGTCTTGTCCCTTTTCTTCTCCTCTGCTACTCAATTACTCTTTTCCCAGATCTCCCCTGCCTTCCTACACAGATCCAAACTTCCCCCCAATCCCTGCCATACATGCTATTTATTTAGCTTCAGTGCAATCTGAGCTTTCTGCTCTGTTGGTTTTATGTCTATCAAACTGCAAACTCCTTTGACAGAGGCAGATCATGACAACATGCTTCACTCTTCTTCCCATTTTTTCCATGCTTTCTGCCGGCGGTCAGGTTTGAACTGACATTGGCTGGTTGTAGGTCAGGTTCAAAAGCATCAAGCGCTGTCTGAACATCCCCTCGAGCTATCAGCTCATGTGAAAATGAGTAGTCTAGGAAACCTCTATGACTGCACAGAATAATCCACTTTATGATTGAGTTCCTAGGGCTGGCAGACTTCTCATTCAGTGTGGGGTTTCTCATATTTTAGCTTGAAATCCTGCATCCTATGGCAAAGGACAGGGTTACTAACTTCCCTGGTCTTTTTTTTTTTTTAAATCATGTCAATTTTTAGCCTGAAATATGCAAAATAGTCCCACCTTACCCTTTTCCTCACAGTTTCCTTGGTTGTCTGAAAGCTGCTACCTTGCCCTGCAAGTGGAAGTGGTTATAAGGTGTCAAGAGGGAAGCGTGTGCACATGAAAGATAAATGGGGAGCTGCACAGAGAAGTGCTGTGGCAGTGCAGCGGGAGCATCCCATATTTTTAAAATGCTGCTTTTAAAAATACTGATTCCCATTTTATTTCTTAAAATTAATGGTTGCAACAGAACATCTTGTGGATGTTTTAAGTGATTAAAACCCAAATGTGGAGGGAGAGACAAGAGTTATAGCTACAGTGTGTAGCCACTGAAATTGGCCCCCTGCTTGCCACAGTTTTTTGTAGTCTTCTTAGGAGCCACTTACATAAATGTTCCCAAATCTGGAGCACACAGCCTACTACACTGCCCACAAAGTTCCTAACCTTTGTGAGCATGAGGATTTTAAAGCCTTTGTAGAACTGAATCTTTAAACAAAGATAAGCTCCTCTGCTGTAATTGCGGGGGAAAGATTGTTCTGCTTCAGTCAGGGCACACATCTTTAGCCTGTTTAATTCAGCATCAGCTTGAATGAGATTCTGCTAATTGACAGCTGCCAAGGATCTTGCTTTTTTTTTAAGGAACTTGTGGGCTAAAGGGAAATGATGGTCAGTGGCTTAGAATTCATAATACCCAGCTCCTGTGGGTTCTCAGTATGCAGCACTCATAAGCCTTCACTTGATGAATATGGCCTGAAGTGATGCAGGCAACTTACTGTAATTTTTTGCTGTACTCTGTTTGGATTTATTTCCTAGTAAGTCAGGTGGGACACTCTGTAGATTAAGACTTAGCACATGCATTTTGAGTCGGTAGACTAGTACTTAAGCTGAAATAGGAATTCTTTATGTTTCAGAGAAGAAATGGCCTAAATTGCCAGAAATAACCGTAATAACAAACTGCTTGTTTCCTGAGTCAGGCACATAGTACAAACAGCCATGTCTTGGTGCACCCTGTTTTTTAATGAAAATAACAGGGATGGGAAACTGTCCAAGAAGAGTTTGTTCCCTTGGCTTGTCCAATATTCTTTTGGAAACTGTGTGCTACTATAAAGAAATGTAATTACAGAACCATTTAAAAAGTGTGGGTCTTCTGGAGGAAAGTGGATGGGATTGTATGTAAACATGGAGATATAAACAGCACTTAGGCAAACCTAAAAGCATGTGGATGCTGAAATTTTTGTTTGCTGGGATGTTTTTCAGTGACTTTCCTAATTTATTTAAACCTGATATATAGAATAGGACTTTTCCTGCTGACAGTCCTTCCCTTTCTTATGTGTCTTTTTCAGACATCGTCCTCCTGTATCCTCCTTCATCCTGTCATTTGCTTCACAAGGAATTTTCAGGGTGCTCTGTTCAGATCAGCAGCTTGGGTGGGTTTGGAGAAGTCTGCCAGCCTTCTGTAGAAGAGCTCATATCAGATGCTTTCATTGCATTTCTCTCTTCAAAGTCCTTGCCTTACAAGACAGTTCTCTCAGACTCTGTACCTTTCCTTTCTTTCCAGGACCTTCTGCTTCCCTATCTCATATTTCACACAGGCCTTACAAAGAATTCCTTCTTTGAACCACCAAAATGTCTATAGTGGTCTGCTTAGAAAGGCTTGTGAAGACATCAGTAAAGTACAGGTATAACTATTCGGGCCTTAGTCTCTGCTGACAAACATACAACCTGAAATTGTGGCAGCAATGATGGAGATGTGAGCAAATGCAGAGGTGTGATGTCAGATGTGTTTATCACTATGGGGTAAGGACTGTGTGTCAAAGCACCACTCATCCCAGCAGAAGCAGGGCAGACCTACCTGCATTCCCTAAGCAGCCGAAGACTTGCTCAGTATGCTCTTCGTTATGAGGAGATCTTGACTTCATTTGGTTTCTGCCAGCTTGAGACAGGAGTTTTTACTTGCCCTGTGGCAGACTGTAGCAAACAATAAGTCTGATTCCCCATGAACATGAGTTTGTGCCAGGCAAACACATACCACAGGCTCCCATGACAAAAGTGGTGGCTCATATCAACTGAGAGCGGGGGAGGGAGGAACCCCAGGAATGAGCCCTCCTGTCAGCCATCCTGTCAATTGTGATCGGTCAGCTGCTACTTATGATGAAACCAGTCTTTGGGAAATTTCATTCTGCATGGCTGGCCAGCTGGTATGTGTTTCTGTCTGAGGTCTGACAGCCCTGGCCCTCATTTGAGGAGGGAGGGCCCTCCTCAAATGTTTGTTCTGTATCAGGCTTCAAATAGTTTGGCATCTGTTGGTTTATGTTGTCTACTCCACCATTTGTTACACTAGTGAGCTTCCTTCTAATCACAGCTCCTAAATAGTCTGTTCTCCTGAATGGTTTCTGCTCTAAAAAGTAAAAGTAGATGTGTGCTGGCTGTTAACACCTGAATCTGCTCTGGTTGGAGAGGTGAGGATATCTGCACACAGGAGATTGAAACCAGCTACCAGCCTTTGCTTCTGATTAACTGTTTGGTCACACTACAATGTCTTGTACCACCAGGGCATGTTACTGATGAAAAGTACAAGTTATGTAATCCATACTTCCACTGCTTTGCAGACAGCAGAGCTGATGGACAGAAAAGACTGGTAGCGATTAGATCTGCAGCAGTGATTCACAGCCCAGGATTATAGTTTCTGCAATTTGCTTGAGTTTGTACAACTCAAATATCAGATAACATTACAATTTACATTTTCCATGGAATGCTGTCTCAAGAACGTATTGATTTATACTGCATCAGATTACTCAGGGTTGGAGAAAGCCAAAAGGAAAATTTTACTTTTTTCCTGCTGACATTTGAAAAACAGGATTACACATCTTCACACCTAGCCCTGTGTAACCTTCAGCAACCAGCCTTGGAAAGTTGCTTAAGAATTACAATTTTTTAAGCTTTTCTTTAACAGTTAAGAACTCACTTCAAATCCCTTGAAGGCAAGGATTAGTCTTTTCCTGCCACCTTTGCTGCAAGCACTATGAGGCGTGAGGTGGGGGAAAAGACAGAAAATTCACCCTTTGGGTTCAGCATCACTATCTCTACCTCAGATGGATCCAGGTTCGCTCATTTCCATCCCTGGACTCCTGGATGACCAAGCCTGATTAGAAAAGCTGCCATCTTTATTGTCAGCGAGCTGTCTGGAGAAGTGAGGGCACTGCTCACACGGGGTTTCTGAGATTTGGGTGTCATCATTCATGCTTTGCGCTCCCTACTGGTGCTGTCTGTTGTAGCGCTTGGTCTGTGCCACCTTGATGGCAAAGTGGACCTGCCATTGCACAGCCCGCTGCTCCTGCCCCCTCAGTGGTACTCAGTGTGGTTAATGCTACAGAAACAAGACTTGCAGTGTTTAATTTTTAAATGATTTTATTCCGTTTTCATTTGCCATTACTCTCAAATGAAACAGTTTCCCGGAGAACAAATTAAAATGAGCCATTGAAAACCGTAATGTAAAGGCACTTACTTGAATATATCCAATTTTCAGAGGAACTGAGCCTCTGTGTTCCCCAAGAAACACAGTTTTAAAGCAGTGAAGTCCCTGGGCAACACCAGTGCTCATTAACTCTCCAAAATCAGGTCACCCTTGGTTGTATACCTAGTTTAGTCATTGGATTTTGGCCTTGAATCTAACATGTGTGTGGAAATGAGTGGGGAGGGGGAAGCTGAGATTTTTTTTTTTTAACTTCTCAGCTGCTTTGCTTAGAAGCCACAGACTGCTCTTTGTAAGTGTGCAGCTGTGGCTGATCCGTCACACAGTATTTTATTTTAGGATGAGACAAGCACAGAGTCAACGTAGCTCCTATTGTTACTTGTCTGTCACCCTATGTTAGCAGAATTCAATGCACGCAGTGTTCACCAAGGAGATGTGGCATTAGAGACGCATATGCAGATGAAGGTTCTCCAGATGTGTTGCACTGAAAAGTTCAGAGCCCGGAGCACGCAGCAGTTACTTTTCCTCCCCTTGGAATCTGTATAATTCGATGAGGCACCACAGACTCGATAATCTCAAAAGAAGTAATAGCCTTTGCCACAGCAGGTCACTCTCTGATGCAATGGGAGGAGACGTCTTTGCAGCGCTGTGCCAGGAGTTATGCAATCTAAAAAGTCAGCTTGAAACATGTCCAAGCAGTACTCAAGAAATAGCTGCAGCATTGAACACTCAGGTGCTAGAGATGCTTGGGTACTCAGAGAGTACGGAAGCTCAGCAAAATTACTTTTGTCGTGCCTGAGAAAACAATAGCACTTGAAGAAATTGAGCTATTGAGAGATTCAATTTGCAAGGAAGGAGATGGAAATTACCTAATTGTTTCAATGTACTAGAAGAGGAATCTATTTCTTGGTAGAGAGAACTCTTTTTTTCTTGTAATTGTGTTGTTAAGTCCCAAATCTCTCTTCAAGGAGGGATGCTGTGGGTCTATCTGGTCTATCAGTGAGCTTTCTGCTCACTTCCCAATATTATTGTGGGGTACATATGCCATCTTTCAGGAAGGATGGTGATGTATGGGCTCTTGTAGCATTAATCTCTTGTCCTGTCTTGCTTCCTAGTTTCACCTCGGCATACTCCATTGCAAGAACCAAGCATTGGAACCCTGTCTGAAGAATGACTTTGGGGTAAGATGTAGATTGTAACAAGCCCAGATTTGATGCTCTCATAATATCAGTCTCAGTTTTGCAGCACAGGCATTTGGCATTTTCCTGGCTACAAAGGATTTGGCAGGGTAATGAAACTGCTCCATGGGGAAAAATGTTTTTGTGATACTTGCTTCTGTATACCAAATATTACAGCCACATCTCTCACTAGAGTAACTATATCCAAATATTTCATCTCAGGCATTTGTTCACCAGTTCTTTTGCAGGGTGCACAGAACATTGAATTGCTAGAGAGGGGGGCATGGACAAAAGTCACTGTAAAGTCAGCAAAAGACAAGAATTAAAGAAATAATCTCAAGCTAAACTGGGTACAGCTGGCTCAGGGAGCCAGAGGAAAAGCTTCAAAAAGTCTGGACTATGGAAGCCATTTAGGAGGTGCAATGTTGAACTCCAAATACGGTGCAATGAATCTCAAAAATAGTCTACAACTGTGGCTGCTACTCCTTACACTGCCACATCATTCTTGGTAATAGCAATAGCAGAAAGTCTGATTTTCCTTGGCTTATTCATAGAAAAATCAGGGAAAGGGGCTTCAGCCTGCTCCTGACAGTCTTGCAGCCCAGAGAGTTGCCCATCTTTGGAGGAGGTCTGTGTAGCATTGTCTCACATTCACTAGCTCCTTTTCCAAGCTTATTTAAGAGCTAAAGGGAACTCAAGCTATGACAAACCAGTTACTAAAGAGGATTTTTGGAGATGGTAGATGGTGGAAGAGGAAGACCATCCAGGACAATTTATGCCATTCACGGATGGGTATGTGAATCGGTCTGTGGTGCTGCATGGTGTGGGACAGGCAGAGGAAGGTCTCCTAAACTTCTTCCAAAGCTCTGGCACAGGAACTTGGGTAGTTAAACATGCCAGAGTAGAGTTAGGCAGACAGGTGCTCACCAACACAAATTACTTGAGGAGAACATGAGGAGAAAAGAGAGGTAAAATCCACTAGTCCATAAATGTGATGTGCCTCTTCTCCCATGATGAGTTATAAAAGGATGAACTACTTGGGGATTGGACTGCAGGTAACAGGCTAGGTGACAAGGTGCTTTGTGTGGAAGGACATAAAAGGACATGAAGTGACATTTAATTCCTCAACTTTTCTTATCCCTTTTCATTATCCAAAGTGAACCTGAGAGATTCAAAACTCCGGTGGATACTTTTTTTGACTTTGCAATTCAGAGAGTGAATTATAAAGTAGAGATAATACATATGATTTTTAATGCCAATTGATTGGCAACTCACAGTAGCTAAGCTTTTTGAATGACTAATCTGTAAATTCATTGTCTAAATTTGTTTTCAGAAACAATCCCTGAGGGGATTAGAAACATGGGAATAAATTCATAGTTAGTATGACCTATTTGCAAACAATTTCTTTTTTAAAAAATGGAGTTTATTTAAAGAGAAAACAAATCTCCTGTAGTGAATTCTTTGCTCATATCTGTTTCTGAAGTTTCTCATCTCCTTCCATAGATTTCTAAGCCTTTATGCATGAGTCACTAGCAATATGATGAAACAAGGGATTTGCATTAAATAAAAATTTCCTCCATCTTTTTAAGACACATTTCATCGCTTCCATGCTTCTATCTTTTCTCTCTACAGCAAATTAGAATAGAAAAAATATGTATAGACTATATACCTAATGATATCCTCTGCAGTTGTTTGTTCCCACTTGACATCCATATTATTCATACTGTTATTTTTGAAGCTGTTACTGATCAAGAGATTTTAAAATAATTTTTTTCATCAGCAAGATGTACACTGTTTTAAGGACATGTTTTGGAGAGTTTGCTTTCAATGGCAAGGTGCTACATCAGCAGATCTTTTTAAAAATTATAATGTGTGATTTTTATTCTTTGCCAAAGTGTCTTTTTTTTTTTTTTACAGAAGACTGACAGTAACTCAGTCTCCAGTTATCTGTTTATATAGTTTCTAACTGCATTACTTTCATAATGATATGCTGTATGTTCTGTGCATGGATCCAAAAATACAACAATACAATAAATTAGAGAAAGATGATGATTGATTTAAGAGACCTACTATTTTTATCATGCTCTGCTACTGGCATACCAGGAATGCAGTTTTAACCAGGCATTCCACTGCTATCAATATCTTTTAGATAAGCTTTAAATAACCACTGGAAAATCACTCTGGACAGCTTTATGAAGATAATAACAGCAATTAAATCATGATTCTTTGGGGAGAAACCCTTAGCAAACCACAGATGAAAATATCTCCATGAGATCTCCTCAGCCACGTGTGCAGAGGCAGAGAAACATACCACACAGGCAGGATCAATAGGGCCCTTGTTGGGCTGCAGCTGGCATCCCACCCCAGCAGGTGTGCAGGATTTGGGCCACGTGCCTCTGTCAGATCCCCGTGCTCCTGCCTGCCTCTTGCCCCATCCTTCTGGCGGCTGGAGGGGACTGCCCCACTCCTCCTCCTGGCACCCGGCAGCTGTGCAAGGGCTGCAAGGAGCCCCACTCCCCCCGCACACAAAGATTGCTCTTTGTGGCAAAGGCAGAGGCTGGCTGCTTGGGCACGGACAGAGTCCATGTGCCAGTGCTCTGGGCTGGGGCTTGGGAGTGCCCCAACTGTGCAGCCAGTGTACAGAGCCTTCCCCAGGTACTGCCTTGCTGAGTGCCAGGGTGGTTTTTCTGCATAGTCTCTTTCATTCAGGGATGAATTGCAAGTCAAACAGCTACAAATGCCCCACGGCAGTGGTCCACCAGTTGTTTTCTGGTGGATTATGCTGGGCTTAAGGCATGAGCAGCTCTGACTTGTAGGCTTGAGAACTCTGCAGTGGGACCTACAGCTTTCCAGGAGGCTTTTTCTTCACAAAATGTGAGGATGGGCATGGACTTTTAGAGCCTTTGGGTTTTCTCCCTCTATCCTCTTTGAAGGGTTGCCCCTACTCAGAGCTAATAGCAGCAAATATGTGGTGGTTCCACCCTAGTGACAGAGAAAGGACCAGCCACAGGAGTCTGTGCTAGCACTGGCTGGCGCAATGGCTGTGAGACAGGTAACATCCCCTTACCCTCCACACACAATCCCAGTGGAAGGGTATTACTGTGAACAACAGATGCTGCATGTATCCCAAAAAGCCTATTGAACTGATAGTGATGAGGCATGGTGGAGTCCTGTCTTTGCCTGGGACTAACAACCTGAGAGCTTTATCTCTGGTGAAGTACTTGGCACTATTCCTCCAGGGATGGGTGAATCCTGTCATTTGCTCTCTATTCTCCCTAGGACAGGAGTGGAAGAGGGACTCTCCATCTGTCTAATCCCCCAGGTTTCTTAGTCTCTGGGTCCCCTGCTCTCTCTTGCAACCACAAGTTGAGTCTCAAGACCAGTCCGCATTTCTGTTGGAGACTTCCAAATGTGTGGCCTGCTGGCAAAACTTGATGGCCTCTGTTGGCTTGGCAGATGCTGGGAAGTTGCAGGTTCCCCCTTAGTGTTAATACCCTACTGTTCTCCAGCATTTTATTGAGAGGTGCCTATTCCAGCCAGCAGCCTGGGCTGCAGACCACTTTCTCACTGCTGCCAGTCAGTAGCTAATGAATGGCTGGAATTTGCAAGTAACAGCACTGGGAGTGAACCCATGACTTTTCCTGCTCTGGACACTGCAGCCCCACAGAAACAGGGAAAGCATTGACAAGTTCAATCTTGTTCCAGGCCTTATGTGAACACTGAGATGCAGAACTGTGGAAAGAGAGTTTGTGAACCAGAAAAGCTTTGGTATAGAAAGAGAACATCATGAACAGAGTGGGAATACCCCGAAAGCATGAATAGCTGTTCCTGGTGGGTACAATTACCTAAGTCATTGCTTCATTTATATTCCTTCCATACCTAGCTGAGTGCTCACCACTTCATGGTGGCCTCTCAAATGTCCTAAAAGTTGTCACTTTGCTAGCTTCCTCCAGGAATAAATAACCCAAGCAGCTAACATGGATTTGAGGCTATCTGAGGACTGCTATTTTTGTGGGAAAAAGCTCAGCATTATGCATGTAGACATCGAGCCAGCAGTAAAGCCAAAGTGAGGAATAATGGTGCCTTTAGAGCTTCTTTTCCAAATGCCTGCCATTAGGGTTTTAAACTCTGAAAGGAGCTTATTGCTTTCAGGCAGGACTGTTTTACCACAAGAAAATTGGAAAAAGGAGGAAGAAAGAAGAGGGAGGGGAGAGGAAAAAAGGAGTCTTGTATTGTATAAAAACAATTGAGACAGTGGAAAGTGGAATTGGTTACTAATGATCTGTGGCTAAGAAAGCATTAAACACATTCAGACTCCAGCCTCTGTGATGATAATACTCAGTGGGTGAGAGGAAGGCGACGTGAATGTCAGTGAAGTAGGCAAGAGCTATAGTCCTGCTGCAGCATGGTGTGACTGCCACCCTGGTTTCCGCGCTCAGCCGGAGCCTGTCTGCCTCATGCCCGCTGGGTACCAGTGATGTGGTCCTACATCAGCCATCAGCAACTGCTTTCCTGGCTGGTCCTTTTGGAAAAGCAAACAAACAAGGTTTTGTCTAATATCTGTCCGTTTCCTCTGGAGTCCTGCCGAGAGTTCATTTGGAAGTGGGTTGTAAGGAGCCTCATTGCAGCAGGGAAGAGTAGGTGTTACTGCTGCAGGAGCTACTGGATAAAATTCTATGGCTTGCGTTACACAGGGGGTCAGGCTACGTGACTGTTGCAGCAGTTCTTGCTGCCCTTAAGATCCATGTCATTGTCTGCTTCAGCAGGGCTTGCTTACAGCCTAGGGGCTGTAACACAGGCTGTTTTTTGTGAAATGCTGGCTTTTTGTTTTTCCTGCTGCCCACTGCCTGTGACTTTAATTTATGCTTCTCAGAAGAGTCAGTCTTATGCACTGGGTTCATACAAACTGCTTTATTTAAATCTTGTTTTAAATATTTGTGATGACAATACTTTTGTGGCCACAGCCTCTGTGGCCACAGCGCATCTGTGACATGGGTCTTTGCACTTCATGTGGATCATGTCCCTCATCCTCTCAGTAGACCCCATGTCCTGCACAGCTCTTCTGAGTAGTCTGTCCTGAGAGTGTCCCTGCACTATCCCTGTGTCCCTGCACTGCTCACCCCTGCAGCCAATAGTAGGGCAGTGAGAAGAGCAATCTTTCTGGAGTTCTTTATGTTTCCTGCCTGCAAAAGTGCCAGTCAGCAGTGAGGAAGGTGAAGGTAGGGGTATCTGCTTTCCCAGCTCTGCAGACAGGCATGGCTGCCTTGGAGCTGCACAGGGCTAAGCGCAAAACCTGGCTCACATTGCCATGTCAGCCTTTGAATCCTCAAGTAGGAGAAAAACTCATTAATAGGTCCCAGTAACACTTCCCAGTTCACACAGTGAGGTGATGCCAGACAGACAGGTTTTGTGTCAAAATCTCAATCCAGTCCCAAAAACTGAGAACGTCTGGATGATTTCCTGTCCAGGGCTCAGCCTTGCAAGGTGTCCAGGCGGGCTGTATTTCATGAGCCAAAAGTGAAAGAATACAGTGGTTAGGTAACCAGGCTCCATTTGGAGATTCTCACTTTATAATTTTGCTAAAATATCTTCTAGTTTGATGACTTCAGTTACAGGCTGCCTTGTTTATTTGCTCTGCTGCTAAACTGTGATTTCTGAAATCACTCCCTGTTGGGTCTTTTATAATTCTCAGCTTCCCTAACAACCTTAATTTTCTGTCACAATTTTCTTATTCAGTGTTAGCACCTGCTATTTTATTCTTCTTTGTAAACTGGAAACTCTCTTTAGTAAAGTGGTTATGGTGAACTGACATGTCCTAATAAAATCCTGTGCTAATATGGAGCTCAGATACTGAGGAAATTTCAAAGATGTGTGAAACCCTTTTCTATTAAAGCAATGAAAAATAATTTGTTTTCAGTAACATTGTATAGGAAATTTAACAGTAAAAAAAATGGTATGGTCATTCCAGTCAGACTACAGCTTTTGACCTTGTTTGCATATCTGAATTATTAAGGAAGAAAAGGAAGAATCCATTATATACAATTTTTAATGTGGTAAATAATACAACTGTATGACCCAGTAGACAGTGGCCAGTTCTTCACTCACTAGGAAAGCAGTTTTGCTGGGAAATCTTCTCCTTATGCTGTCTCAGATATGTGAGGCCTGGCTGTGTTATTTCTCACCATCACATCAGAAAAAAATAGGTTTTTTTAAACAGACCTGACATTTTTGTGTTGCAGATAAAACCAACCTCAACTTATGTACGTTACAATGTGTCTGCATGAAATTGTCACCATCTTGGTCTCATTTGCTCCTGTTTAAATGCAGTGAAAACTCCCTGACCGTCCCAGGCATCACTCAGTGTACGGTGAGGATGCATCACTCAGAACTGACTCTCAAGATGGAATACTGCATCAGTGTAAATCTTGGCATGACATCAGTGACATTACTCTGGATCTGCATCAGTGGACGTTAGAGGGCATTTCCTTCTTCTTTGGAGAGTTCTCCCAGTCCTCAACAGAAGTACAGTCCCATAGGGCACTTGTTTAACTTCTTTTGCTAGCTCTGAGTTAGGAAAGTTATTTCCTTTAGACAGAGATTTTATCTGGAGTGGATTCTCTCTTCCAGTTGTTTTGTATCATAACCAGCAGAGAGGCTTCCCATGACATCTTCCATAACAGAAAGATGATAGAAGAAATTGGAGTGCAGAGGATAACGCAAAAACAAGACATAGTGAAAGTTGTCTTTGTGCAGGATGAAAGTCGCTTCTCTCCAAGCAGGCATCCTAGAAATAGCTACCTTTAGCAAAGTTCAAATACTCTTTCTTCATGTGTCTTTTCTTCATGTTTACACGTCCATCACTGATGTGCATGCATAGCTTGTGATACAAGAATTTACAATAATTTATGGCTCATCTTTTTATCATCTGTTTCTACCTTTGCCGTTCCTGTTCTAAACTGAGACCAATATGTTATGATGACTTTGAATTTGTGCAGAGGGAACAGGAAGCTATGACTGGGCTAGTATTTTGCTCAAGTGAATTTCCCTATTATGAACTGACTCCTAAGAGTGTAATCAACCCAGTCATGAGGTAGGCTGAATGTGTACAATTAATTATTTGTGCTAGTATACCCAGGAAATCCAATTCAAGGGCTGTGGACCTGAAGACATAGATACAGAACAACATAAAGTCCTCACTCTACAAAACAAACTCGTTAGATATCGAATAAGATATGCTAAGTGATACAGTTCCCTGTTCTGAAAAGGTCATCTCTTTTTATTTAAGTTTAGCTTTTATAATCTTTATTTGACACTTTCTGCTTCTTGCAGTGGATGGACAGTCAACAGTCATTTCCTATCCACTGACTCCACACGATGACAAATTTTCACAACTGTATAAACCACATAGTTTATCATAGCTGATCTTTCTCTGAGCTTTTGCCATCTCAAATATATCCTTTGTGTCCTTTTGTTGAGATGAGGTGACCCTAACTGAAATATAATCAAGATACAGATGAACAGAGTCATAATTTTGTTTTTGTCTTGCTTTTTGTTACTGGCAGGTCTTTCCCACTTGGCTGCTCAGTTTCTTTAAAAACCATTCATGGGAAACTTTACCCAAAGAATTTAACATGCAGCTGTATTTTATTTATGCTGTCTCACCCTGACGCATATGTTAATCAACTTCAAAAAACTCAAATGGATTTTACAAGGCGTAATGTCCCACTACAGAACTGACATTGCCTCTTCCATATAAGTTGCATTCAGAAGCGTACTGGTCCTTTATTGTAGCCTTTACAAATTTGTGCATTACAGTTACAAGCCTGCAGGTCTGTAGCTCTCCAGATCCTCACAGACATCACATTTATTAACCCTCAGTGTTCAGTGCCTAAAAATCAATATGAAAGGTTAGGTACCCCTATCAGTGATTCAGCTCTTGCTTCCTTGAGTTTTCTCAGAACTCCTAATAAATACCAGCTAGTCCAGACAACTCATTAACACCTGTGTTAACATTACAAAAGTCTCTCTGCGGTCAGTTATGTTTTAGATGGATCCTCTGCAGTATTGCCTTCCAAAAAAAGCTTCTAGTGAGGAAATATCAGCAGTTTCTTCTACAGTGATCCTAGAATCATAGAATGGTTTGGATTTAGATGTTAGAGATCATCTAGTTCCAACTCCCCAAGTCATGGGCAGAAACACATGTCACTAGAGCAGAATGTCCAGAGCCCCATCAAACCTGACCTGAACACTTTCAGGAATGGGGCTTCCACAGCTTCTCTGAGTAACCTGCCTCACCATCCTCACAGCAAAGAATATTTTTCTAATATCTAATCTTTACCTGACATCTTTCAGTTTGAAGCCATTCCCCCTTGTCCTGTCATCACATGCTCTTGTAAAATGTCTCTCTCCATCTTCCTTGTAGGCTTCCTTCAGATACTGGAAGGCCACAGTGATGCAGGTATTCACTCTGCTTTTCTGCAGCAGCCTTATACCCTTAGTATTCAGCCTGTCAGTGGGCTCCACAGATTGGCTGGCAGGCTTTTTTTTCTGATGTTGATGATTCCTGTGGAAGAAGAATTTAGTAATACATTTGATTGCTCCAGCCAAATGTTCTTCAAACTCTTTTTTTCCCCTGCTTGCCTAATTATATTTTTGCATTTAATCTGCCAGGTTTTATGATCCTTTTTATTTTCTTCATTCGGATACAGCTTCTGCTTTTTTGAATGATGCCTTCTCAATTCTAATAAACTCTTTTACTTCCCAAATCTTTAGCTCACTGCTCCATCATGCTGGGTTTTTTTAATTGTTTCTCAAGTTTTTCTGAACAGACAGTGTGCACTGGAGCTCTGCTTTTAGTAGGATGTTCTTTGGTCTCTGTGTTATCCATAAGGATTTTGTTCTCTCAGATAACACTTTTAGTTTCCTTTTAAACAAGTTACCTCATTTTCATATATTTCCATTTCTTGAAGTATAGCCCAGTTTTGGTGGCTTTTTGATCTTTGATGCTCCAAAGAGTATATTTGATCTAAGTATGTTATGGTCATTGCTTTTCAATGGTGGTTTTTCTATGAACATTTGAACCAGAACCTACATAGTCTTTACTGTCATGACACAAAGTATTTTGAAATCCTGAGATGAAAAGATTTTAAGGTGATAAGGAGACTGCTCAGGTACATGTACCAGTATCAATGGGATTGATTTAAAGGCAAAATGGCAGAAGACATTTGAGAATATATTTTGAAGTATACAACTGTTATGGAATTCATCAAAGACAAGGAAGGAGAGTAGTGTGGAGATGGAATGACTTAGGCTAATATCACTGAAGGAACAGAGCTGGGGTCAATAAGACACCGTAGAGTGACTTCAGGCGGTATTGAGAACAAGCAGAGGAGAGGAAATGATGGACCAGGAAGGTAATTTTTGGTAGCAGCATTTAGAGTGGATTTGAATGGTAATCAAGCAATATTTTGGTTGGATGGTGTGGCATGAGGAGATAATACGACCTTTCTCCACATTAATATGTTCAAGCAAACAAAGCTGCCTCTAGGCAAACTAAGTTAACATCTTGAAGGCAGTTGGACAACTGTGCCCCTGTCTGAAGGAATTAATATATTAAAAAATTATTCAAATCTCCGAAAATGTTAACGGACTAATGCATGAGAGAAATTAAGAATTAGAAGTCCTGAGTAGTGCTGATGGTCTTGAAAAAATACCTGCAATGCTATATTACTTGTACCATACTGCTTAGAAGATCCTCTAGGAAAATTAGCAGAACCACCTCAGGTCAAAATTGTAGCCAAAGGCTAATCCTTCAATTAATTAAATCATTGCGGATAAACTTTTTTATGCAAAGGGAGCAGGTAATTTTGCATTACTGTTTTGCACATGTAGGCTTTATTCACTGAGGAAATGTAATCATCAGTCCAGGCAGTGCTTTTCTCCTTGCCTCCCAGCCACTAGCTTAGAAATAAATGTGTGCAGAATGAATGTGTGTAGTAGTAGCTACATTCTTTCCCTCTGATTTATTTGGTCCCATACACGCTGAATACATCAGGCATTTGTTTAAGTGTATCTTTCTGGGTAACTGTGGACTGGAGGAATATTGAACTTGGTATAATACGAATCTCTCAATAAATAAAAAGTCTCCTACTAAATCTCCCTTTATAAAGGCTGAGAAGAGAGATCTGTAGCATTCCACCTGCGTGTGAATCGATTTCAATCAGCCTTTAGGAGGTTTCAGGCTGTGTTAGCTGTAGGATAGCACAGCACAGCAGCAAAACTGCCCTCACATCCCTTATTGACAGGTTTGTTATGAAACATGGAATATTTAGATTGAGGAGATTCATCCCAGTACTGCAGATGCCCAGCCCTGTTATCTTCATTTCAAGTCTGCTCTAATGCTATCCACAAGCACATCAGCTTCCCCATCATATGCAACAGGGCACTAACTGCTCCAGACAGGCCTTTACTGCAAATGAATTATCTCTTTACAGGAGGGAGACTGAGGGGGATATTTTCTGGTTACTTTTTGTAAGGGCAATTTTTGTAGTTAGGAAAATGGGCCAACTTTCCCATTTCAGAATCCTCTGATTCAGATATGGGCAAGGTGAGAGGTTAGAGGCCTCGTTGTTAATGAGTGAGGCAGCCTCTGATTTTTACACTAATTGAAGCATTTACATTTTTCAGCAGAACTAAAATGCAAAACTAACACATTCCTTGGAGATTTATAACCCCACAATGGATTCTCCTATCCTCTCTCCCTTAATTATCCCAAATTATCTGAACTCTCATGAAGAAGAAAGAAATTAATATTAATATTCCACTCAGAATATACTCTAAAATGCAGTAGAAAATGGAGGCAATAATAATGATAAAGAGGGTAGCTAAGATGATTTGGAATATATAATCTTTCTTCTCTTCATTGCAGCTTTCTTATACTAGGGTAAGCCAGGAAAACTCAGTCTTGCATTCATTTAGCAAGGCAATTTTTTCTGCATTAACTTCCAGTATATAGGGAAAAGCTCAGTAAAATATTGTTCTGTCTGTTAAATGTAATATTTTGGCTCTGTGCCTTGGTCAGAAAAAAAAAAAAGGGATAAAAGAAATTGGATAACTCTTTTTGAATAGTGTTTGTACATGGGAGGCAAATATACAGGTGTGACTCATCACTGGAGAGTAGAGAGGAAAAGTAGTTAGAAGAAAAGAGCAGCTATAAACTGGACATGAACTGAAGCAGAAATTAGAGTTTAAGTTGAAAGAAAGAGGAAATTACAGTTACCAGGAGAGGAAACAGTGGTATCAAACTAATCAAAACTGCAAATGTTGAATTCGTGTCTATGGATGGTAGGTCAGACAGAGAGAGTCAATTGCGTGAAATTGACAGAAAAGTGCCACAGAGGAGGGTGGAAGTGGGAGAGGAAGAATGTCTCTTCATTTGGATGGTGAGACCAAAGTACCAGGACTGACTTCTGTTGTGAGTCACAGGTTTGTGATTGGCCTTTCCTGCTGCGAGTGGCCACCAGCAGCTGTGCCATGTTCCTGGCTCCCAGCTCTAGGGCATTGACTGCAGGGCTCCCACTGTCCTGGAAGTTTGCAGTTACAAGACGTGAGTGGAGGATTGATTTAGTTTAGGTTTACAAGCATCCTAAGATGAAAACCAGCTTTGAGAAATGGTCCTTGATTGTGGGATACCATTCACACTGAACGTAAAAGTATGCCCAAGTTCAGCTTTAAAATTGAGAGCATATTATATATCTCCACATTCCATAACCACGTCTACATTTTTTCCTGTGTAAATTTGTTCAGTGTTCCCACTCACTGAGAGAAGTCAGGGACTTTCAAAGGACCCACCACTTGTGAGGATATTGGCTTACATACACCTGCCTTGGTGTTGCACTGTGGGCTATGATTAAAACTGTGTTATCCCATGAAGTAATATTTGATTTCTCTGACAAAATTTTTTGTAAAAACTGTAACTTTTTAAAGGTGGAAGGGATATGGAGTAACTCTACTCTCCTGTGCTTATAAACCCATTTTTTCTCACTGTCTTAGTACAATGTTAGCAAATTGCTAAGGGTGGAAGACATCAACTAGAGTGAAGCCCATTTGCAAAGCTGTTGCATAGAACATCACATAGTGGGCCTGAGAATGGATTTTGGGTGAAAAGACTGTCATATTAAAAAAAAAAATCAAACCACCAACGCTAGAGAATGGTACTAAAAATAGTGAACAGACTTGAGCCCAATGAATTAAAAAACGCATCTTACTGTTTCTTTTTAGCTTGAAAACAGCCTTTACTATTTTTGTAACAATTTGCCTGCTGTGCTTTGTTTGGTCAGCTTTCAGAGGCTCAAGACATGGGTGTAAGAAGTATTGAGGCATGGAGAAATGTATAGAAATTGATCATGGTCAGCATGCAATACAGCTGCTCAGGGCTGTGCATCGCCACACAGAGTGGTAGTGCTGTGTGCATGTACGATTGAAGTGTAGCTGAGGGATACTGCGGGTTGGATATTTTGGGTTCATCTCCAGTATAGAGCTTCTGTAAAAGGAACTTGTGTTTCTCAGCCTTCTCCAACAAGACAAAATATTTGGAAAGGAACACTATAGGTTCCAATGAAGTGCTTTATTGTTCTGTTCAATATAGCAACATTCAGTCTCAGGAAAAGCAATTTTGTGATCCTGCCTCCTTGGCTTTATTTAAAAGTCAGAAAAAAACCCAAATCAAACCAAAACTCATGGCTAAAGATGTTAGTAGTAGCTACAGGTTTTTGATGTAAAAGTGTGGTTTGAATAGTTACTAGCAAATATATGACCTTTAAACATAATGGAATGGGGAAACTAGATTTTATTTCATTTAGTCAGATGTAACAATCAAGAACACTTGCAATCCACCATTGAGAAACAGTAATGTAATAGATAAAGCACTGGACTAAGATTTTAATCTAGTCATTGCTGTAGAATTTCTGCATCAATTTGTCCAAGAAAATTAGCCAGAACACTTAGCCAGGGCTTTCTTATCTGTGAAATGAATATGATAATCCCACATTACCAGTCTGTGACAAATCCATGAATATTACTTGTATTTACTGAACAGTTTCAGATTAATGTTTTCCTCAATTATTTCAAAAACTAACTTTGAAAAAACCTGACTAAAGATACGAGAGCTATTACATTACATGCCTAAAATAAATTGGCTGACACATGCTAGACTGTTGAATGTCCCTGGATGAGAAATTAAAATAATTTATTTAAATTATTGAACAACTGGTTGCCCAAACTATCATATACCAAAGATATCTCTTACTGACTTCATGATCACTGAAAATTTCTGCAACAGTCATAAAAAATTATGCATCTTAGTTACATTCTTCATTAATTTTTTTCATTAAGTAAGAGATATGAGACTAAAATGACACCATTTTATTATTAAAACTAGAGTTTGATATCCAAATATATTTTTATGCAGCAAAAATTTTATAGATTGTTTTCTTGTTCATCATTTAATGAGCAGCAAAATATTCTGCAAACTGCCACAGAAGAAAATAGCACATACAAATGGATGAAGAAAGAAATAGCGCATGCTGTAAATTGAACAAAATAAATACAAGGTATCTATGCATGCTTTTTATTACATGCCTTTTTCTCTGTTATTTTGGGTAGAAAGAAATACTCTACATTTCTTCATGGGAAGATACTGAATTCCACGTGCTGCTTGGCACCTTTTCTTAATTTGGAAAAACAAGAAACGTGAGGTTTTTCCATTATTGCTTCCATTTCCTTACAGTTGTCTCCTTTGTATCACATAACAAATCTGCAGTGGTGCTCATTTTAAAAGGAGTCCCACATGTGAGTGCACGATGGTCTGATTTTGAAAGACTTACCTTCCTTCCCTTTTCTGGAGATCTCAAAGGCCACATTTGTCTTACAGTCTCTTTGCTATAGGTGTAACTAAATCTAAAGCACTTTGGGATGTTCAGCTGTATAAAGCATTGCCATTGAAATGCAAGCTGTTTTCCTGCAGAGAAACACAAAAGGAAAAAAAAAACAACAACCCAAATAAACAGCAACAAAAAGCAAAGGAAAATATTTCCAAGGATAAAAATGTGAACACTGCTAGATAAACAAAACATTAGGAAGAAGAGAAAATACTTCCAGAAAACAAATCAATAAGATAATAATAATGAAAAAAACCCAACTATTTGAGAAAGTTGACAGGCTTGCAGAAATTTCTAGCTTACAAGGTATTTGAAGAGAGAAAATAAGGTGAATCAAGACACTATCATCAAAATAAAAACCCTAAGTATTAAAATTTTAGCTCTAACTTGTAGAGAGTCCAAATATTTTCCTCTGTGACATAAATTTGCACAGGCAGTAGAAGCTTCCAATTACAGAGTTTCTTCTGTATTTTACATCCTTGGAGATAATGTTTGTCCTTTTGTAAAATGAATGTGAGATTCTGTCCTTCCCAATTTATGACTTCTACATGACACATTAGGAAGTGGAATTACTTACAAAAATAGAAAGAAAATAAAGCTTAACAAGCTCATAGATGGATATTCCTGTTTATTCACTGCAAAAGGACACTTTTGCCATGGTGAAACAGTGACAGGACTTACCCTGAGTTGTCATTCAGCCATGGACTAGACCCTAGGTGTTCAGTCTTTCAGTTAAATGCCCTGATAACAAGGCTAGAGAAGTACAGGCATAATCATGTTGGTTTTTTTTTCTCTCCATTGATTCTAGTGGTTTGTGTCCAACACAGCAGAACAGGGAGCTGCATAGAGGTCTTCCCTTCTGAGGCAGCACCCCAACCCTCACATTGCTAAGGAGCAGTCCAAGAACAAGTATCACCATATCCAGCTCCTCTTTGTTCTTTTTGGAAACGTAGCCTCTGTCTAAATTCAGGAACTGCTCCTCCTTTCATCCAGGTTGTTTTAGGAAGTCACGGCTCTACCTCCTTGTAACCTTCCTTATAAGAGGTTCCCATCTGCACATAAACTTCTGAAGGAACATCTGTGTTGGGGAGGCAGTGTTTGAAGGAGGGCAGAGGCATAGGCTGTCTTCTGGCTCCAGTTGTGCTGAGCAACTCTTTTTAAATTCTTTTTTTTCAATTTAAAGTTTCGGGAAAGTACGTGAAACTCTGAGCAAAACAGTTTTGCTTTGCTAGAGATCGAATGTTTGCTATACACATATTTTCCTGATAACTTAATAGCCTCACAAAAAAAAATCAATAAATGTTCTTTATTAGACTTTTAACTTTGTTTCAGTCTCCAATGATGGCTTCTCATCAAAATTCATGTTCTGAAGGTCCTGGTTTGAGTTAGCTTTTATAGCTTTCCCATACCAGACCATATTAACTCCTGTTATAATCTACCAGTCTATGCTGAACCAAAACTAATGTGTTGATGGCTCTCTCTTTACAAAATGTTCATGCTTCTCAGGTTTGGATTGTTATGTGTCAAAGGACAAGGAACAATAGAAATGTGATTTGCATTTTAAATTTGTGATTATCCTCTGCATTTTAGTTATTTATGCTAAAATATCTCAAGGGCGTCAATTCACTTTGTCTTAGATGTATAATTTGATGAAAGTTGGGTCTTCTCCCTGGTTTAAAGGATACATATCAACAAACATTTCAATGCCAGATGTACTTAAAAGTGAGAAGTTGGACTGCTCTTTAAAGTTGGACTTTATTTTCCTGTTTTGCTTAAACTTACTCAGTTTAGGGTAAACTGACTCTCCTGACATTTGATAGTTTGCTTCAGTAATGCTGTGCACTCCCACTTTTTTAGTGGGTGTGTGAAATGGTTTAGGTAAGACTTGACAAATTCTGAATGTTAGTTTTGCATTTCCCTTTGTTTGGAGAAATAGCCTGGTGTACTTAATTTCCAGAAACATATGTCTATATGTTAAGAAAACATGCCTTGCACAGTTGCTTTTCCTCTGCCCTAGACTGAAATGCATTAGGCAGGTGGGAAAAAGCCTCAGCTGAGTTGAAACTAAAGAGAAAAAAAGAAATGCACATGCACCATTGAAATCTGGATCCATAGAAGGTAGGTTTTATGGCAGCTTTATTTTTGTGGGTTTCTAACAACTGTCTTATTTAATCTGATTGTGAATAAGAGGAGAAGATGTACTGCCATGGATGCTAGTGCATGGTCTAAGCTCCAGCTTTCTTTATTACTTCCATTATCACAATGGATCTTCATTGGCCTGAATTGCTAACATCCTCATAGGAATGATAAGACTAAAATGGTTCTACCTGTCATTCACTGATGTATGAATCGACAATCAAATGATTGATCAATTTCTCTGTGCTTCAATAGCTACTTTCATCCTGATTTGCTATATAAAATGCTGCAGTTTCAGCTAAGTTTTCTATGGGGTAGGTAAAGTAAATTAGGCAATTAGACGTAATCTTAGATTTGAAAATTGAAAACCCATCCACATCTCTGTCTTGCAAAGAAAATACATTTCAAAATCTGAAAATACAAAATCTTTTGTAAGGAGGAAATATCCTTACAAAAGAAAACTCCTGTAATCCTGGCAGTCTGCGTGTGAATGATTTTCATGAATTTCTAATACATTTTTCTTTTGTTCATTTTTTCAAAAAAAACTTTGGACTCTAGAAGCTTTTAAGAAGGAGAAGTTTTTAAAGTGGAGCAATAGGAAGTGCTAAATATTTTATTAGTGATTTGCGATAACATGCCTTTCCTTTATTCCTTTAATAGAAAAACATCATGACAGTTAGCAAAATGATGAGGATTAATGTATGAAAATGTATTACACTGCAGCCTCTGAGTAACGTGTTTATAAACTATTTCTTTAAAAAAGAAAGTATGTCAAAATAGATTACAAGAAGACTAGCAAATTATTGTAGTCAGATCAAACAGAATATACAGTCCATGAGTTTTTTCCTGCAACGTCTGCTGCCTCCTGATTGAGATCACCCAGTCTTCATCTGCTTCCCTCTCTCACAGGAATGTCATGGTGCTTTTGTTCACCTCCTTGGTTTAAAACAGAGAAAAGTGAGTGACTCTCTCAAGAATTTAATGTAGGAAAAATGCTTCATGATTTAAGTGAGGTTTCATCCCAAATCACTTTTCAGTTTATTCAGTCCTTTTTGCTGTTGTTGGTGAACCTGTGCCCTTTATAGTCTACACATAATCATCCACTTTTAAACATTAATATGACCAGAGTTATATGTTCTACATAATCTGTCAAAACTGAGGAACAATGAAGAGCTGCAGAAACAAAAAGAAACCCAAAACCAAACACCCAAATGTAAAGATAAAGACTGAGGCAGAAACCATCAAAATAGAAAAGCTGAGGCAGACAAAGGCTGAGTAATAGTTTTGACAGGCTGACTGGAAGCCACTGTGCTTTAGGCTGTGAGAGCTTCATCCAAGTTTAACTGGTGGCAGTAGAATGACTTCAGCAGGCTCTGATTCAAACCCAATTCAGCCAATTTATTGAATGATTTCTTCATTTTTGTCACACCAGTCTTGTTGCTGAGCAGGAATGAGGAGGATGGGGACAAGGGGAGGCCAAAGGAAAGCTGACCACACAAATGTAATGTTGGAAGCATTAGACTGCATGGGGTTGTTCAGCCTCCACAAAGAACCAAACTTATTCCCATGGAAACCAATGTTCAAAGATGAATAAGTAGCCTGGCTCTCAGCAGCTCCCTTTCCTTTTTTCTCTTTTATTTCCTCTTGGGATGTTTTGTTGTTGTTTTTGGTAGAGGGAAAGAAAGAGTCTCTTCACCTCCAAGCAGCTTGAGAAAAGACTGGCAACATTCATTCCACTAATAAGGTGTCAATTAATGCAAAGAGGAATGTCCTGGATTTCTCAAAGAGATGTATTTTTCAATAGGAGCTAGTCAAGATGTTGATGAGGTTTTGTTTCCCTCTCTTTTTTTGTTTTGTTTTGTTTAAATGGGACATACACTTTCTCGAGAAAGGGGGCTGCTAAACTGGTGTTGTAAGTCTGCCCTCACGTGTTGGATTTTAGCTCTTCAGGAGAGAAAGCGTAAGTGAGCTCAAAGGAATGCACCAGATGTATTGAGGCACCACCCAGTACCCAGATACTCAGGTCTGCTTTTTTTAAATATTGAGGTTTAGAGACTAATGTAGGTGTAGCAATGGGTTCCATACACAGGAAATACACAGAGGTATGCACTATCCATTTAATGTAGCAGATATGGGTCATTGTAATTCCTACACTAAGTAGATAATGAATTCAAAGGGAATGCTACACAGCTGTTGCTGATGGTATCAGTGTTGTAATGTGTTGCAACTATTGACCGATACCAAAAAAGATGAAAGGTGGGCTGAAAAGCACGGGAATGATCAATCTACTTTGAATAAGTAAGGAAGATAGTCTCAGAAATCTGAAGGAAATCCTTAGCATTTGGCTTCTTGCGAGGAAGGTTTCTGAGAACAGGAAATGCCATAGGATATAGTGTCATATGGGAAATGTCCAGTGTGAGTCAGCATGAATCAGTGCTTAGATGGGGCACAAGTGCTTCTGCAGTCTTTGGAACCAATGAAGCCAGGTCTCCTGCATGCTTCTACCTGGGCTAGCTGAGTCTGATGCCTCTAAAAGTGTCAGTGCCTGCTGAATTTTTGGTATCATAAGCATCTACAGAAGAACTTTTCCATCCAAAGGAGGATCTCTTCTGTATGGATTCTCTGATACTTAAATGATGATCTCATGCTGCAGCCTTTCCTTTAGTAGGGAATAAATTTTGGTTGCTCTCCCCTTCCCCTCTCCAGACATCTGTTTCTGTAAAATTTATAACAACACAATGTCTGTCCATCTATTCCACTTGGCTGACATCAGCCAGTAGGCTCAAAATTATTGGGGAAACCAGCCAGAAAAAAATGATTGCCTAAGCCTCATTTCCTTAGGAAACTCAGCTAAAAAGTTAATATTAGCAATAACTTGTGGATTGGAGCTACCACTGGGGGAATGCAGCATGGCACTGAAGCTGTGTATGCCCAAGTGTAGTCTGGTGTGTTGCTACCATTGCACTTTCGCTGTAAACATTCTCTTGGGCCTTGTTGGCAAACAAATCTTCCTCCAGCTGCTGTGTGGGTGAATGGTCACAGCAGATTCCTTGGCAGGGGGGAGTCAGAGCCTCATTTCTTCTCGGTTTACCCACTGTTTTTTTGGAGTGTGGACACCTGCTCACCAGAAAGGGATAGAGACCAGACATCCATTTAATCTGGGTTTTCCCTGGCCTTCTGCACATTTGGGATCTGAACTCAAATCAGCAGTTTACAGTGGGTTTCAGCTCCTGTTACTGAGTAATTCATTTCCATGGCATTTTTTAAAAAAATCTTTGAAAAGACCTGCATGTTCTTCTCCTCCTGAATATATGAGTGTCAATTTGGTTTAATGAATCTATCTGGAGTCCCTAAATTGCTTTTATTTACTCTTTTAAAATTTTATCTTTTCTTTCTAGATAATGATTCATGGATGTGGAGTGTGAGAAATGTGTTTTCTGCTCCAGCTGGTAGAAACTTGGGTTTCGATTTCTTCATTGCTGTCTAGGGTCTTCATTTTTATCTGCATGGTGTTGTTCTTGCTGTATATCTTCCCTCCCCTCCTTTCCCTTTCTCAGAACAGTGCTTAATAAATTGCATTTATCTTTTCAGAACACTGAAAAGATAATCTCTGTTAAAAAGTCCTTAACCCCACCCCCCCATTTCACAGCATTTCACAGCAGACTCTTCCTTCTCCATCTCCATCACATATGGTCAGTGATAGTCACCTCACTGTGATCCCTTCAGCTCCCAGTGTGTTAAGTTCCTTATATCCTAAGAAGGGCACACAGCCAAAGCTGCTTGTGCTGAGATTTTTTTCTGTGTGAATATGAAGCAGGGCGCTGGCATTGTAACTGCTTTGCAGCGTGAGCTCATTTTCAGCATTCTCTTTTATCCTGAGGCGATGACCTTTCTATTACCAGCCTTTCTGAATGGAAGGAGCACAACCACGTCTTGTCTGTGTATTCTTGTTTATGGTTTATATGTGGCTCAAAGTTCTGCCAGAAACTTAATGCCATTTTACTGCCTCGTTTTACATTCTGCCTGTGATGTACTAATTATCAGGGTGTGACAGAGCACTTATTTCCTATCATAAACCAGGGCTGTTACCCAGGAAGGAAATTTTGTTTGAGTCATGAAAGGATGTAACAATATGAAATATTCTCTGAGGACCGTATTCTGATCCTGTTGACATTGATGGGAATGTTGGTTTTGTCTTCAGTGTGAGAGCCACGTAATGAAAAACAAGGCATTTCTATGCCTGCTTCTATTTTATATTTCAAGAGCCAATTCCCCACAGTACTGTCAGCACTGGACAGTTGTATACCTCAGCTGAATACCTGGTGCAGCACTGGCATGGGATACTCAGTATGCTAGAGAGCTACAGTCTTTGTGGATGTAAATTAGTGTAGCTCCTTTCACATCAGGGGCAGTGCACTGTTTTATACTATGGGGAAGTCTTGCTCTCAGCTTCAAGCTGCCATTTCCTCCCCTTTTTAGAAGGGAAAAAGCAAAGAGTCTGCACTTTTAATCCATTCCTACTAAGGGGAGGATAGTAAGAAAGAAATAAAACAATTTGGAGACTGTTAGCAGTTTCCTAGTTCCCTACTTGTAATACACAGTTAATGCCCAGGACTTAATGGGAATACACTTGCACTCAGCCACACTTGCCTACGGCAAAAGAGACAATGAAGTATTTCTGCTTATACCATTGCAAGGCTTCACTTGAACAGCAGAAGCACACGTAGAAACCAGATTCAAACCAAGAGCAAGGGTGAACAGAGGGCAGCCTCCAGCCTGGCCAGGGCTCTGAATGCCATGCTCAGCAGCACTGGTTGTTGGGCATCTGTGCATCAGGTTCAAGCCTTGTGCTGCTGTTGCTATCAGTTTTTCATACATTCACAAGCTGAAGGCTATTTCTTCCTCCTCTGTGGAAGAGATAGTAAAATTTAAACACAAGTAAGAAAGTTGGTCTTTTTAGACAATTCCAGCAGACTATACAACCCACAATGTTCAGAACATGTGCAATATTATATTATAGACATTTCTGATTGTAAGAGCAGAATTCAGCCCTGAACTAATTTGCATGATTAACATGAAGACAGAATGTCCCACCATACTTTTATAGCACTGGAATGCAAATTTTGATTTACATTCCAACTCCGTTACTTTTCTGACTGATATCCTCCTCCTTCTTACCCTCCTCCAGAAAAAAAAAAAAGCAAAAAAAAAAACCCAGCATTTTTGTCCTTAAATTTTATCCTAAGTATCTCTTTCTGATCTTCCGCAGACTGAACCTTGACTGTTTTGAATGAAATAGATGGCCCCTTCTGTTCCACATATCCCATAATTTATTGGCATCTTGCACCTGTCAAATGCCACATTTCCTCCCTCTGGGATCATGCCCCTGTTCACGTAACTCTTCTTTCCTTGTAACTAGAGAGAGAGCTACAGGTGTCAGTTAAGCCATGAGTATTTATTTGATCTTTCCTAGATATTTTTTAACTGGAATTTTTCTTCCTAAGGGTTTTTCCTGTGTAACTCTACTTTCAAATAGAGCAGCATTTGTTTTGTCTTCAGTAAGTATGGAGCCCAAATTCTGCTGGTGCATCAGTGAAAAATGGAAGTGATTCCCCTCATTTTAGCAGATCGCTCTGTGTTAAATCTTATCCACAAAATAGTTTTGGTCTCCCTTTCATTTTTAATTTCTTCTTCAGAAACAATATCTCTATTTATGAATAGCCCTTCAATGAGTGCTTCAAATCCATCCCTTATTTGAGAAAGCACTCAGATAGTTTCCCAAATCAGGAATACAGAAAATATTCACATATAGAAAATACTTCTCTATCTGGAAAATTCCATGATTAAAAAATAAAAAATCAGGTATACTGAAGAAAAAACAGATACTTACTAATGTTCTGTGGAACTGATATACCCTTTGTCAGGACAGCAATCCTTTCTAAATGATATTCTGCAGCTGAAATGGAAGATGAGAGTCTAAAGAACACATTACTGGGGAGACCATTTCCTTGTGCTATCCAAGAGGCTGGATGTAGTCACTGCTGGCTTTCTCTGCACCACTGAAATTCAAACTGAAATTGGCCTCATCTCTGTGTCCTCTTTCAGAGATTTTAGTAGTAATAAATCCTAAAAAAGTGCATTTAAAAACTAATGCTATCAGCCATAGTTGGCATTTTAAACAGCTCAATGTGGATATCTAACCTGACCACTTTCATTTTTGATTCTGACCCTTCCTTCTCCCTCTGGTTCTCCTGTCTTCACAAAAAGACTCTGCTGCCTGTGTGAAATTGCTGGAGAGTGTCTGTGTTTCTAAAATAATCCAGTACCTGTGAGGTTTCCAAAAACTCTGAAACCATTTCTGCATATATATATTTTTTTTTAATTTCTTGGTAATGCTTTCCTTCCTATGTCGGAGCATACATGTTGGGGCAGAGCCCAGACCATCCTGAGCCAGACTATCCTGTTTCAGGCTTTCTTGTGCTGCAGCTAGTGATCCTTGTACCTTCTGCCCTGACTAAAATGCCCCTGAACAGTACTGCAGATGCAGAACAGGCCCCCTAAGCTCCCCCAGCCCCGAGTCCCACATCCCTTACCCACCCCACCCCAGCTTCTGTCCTTCCACGAGTCAGGAGGGACCACACAGCACCTTCTGCATCTGCCTACAGGAGCTGTTCAAGGAATATATATATATGTGTGTGTGTATATATGTATGCATGTATATTTTAACCCTCTGTGTAATAAATTTCTGTCTTCTTTCAGTGTGACATGACAGAATTTAGAAAAGTTAGAAATTAGTTCAACTGTATTTCCCTATACTTTAATATCCCTCATACATCAGGCAAGGTTCCTGGTAGCATATGTTTTCTCATCTCAGCCTATTGAACTATTGTCTTTGATATATTTCTTGCAACATCTCTTTGGAAGTACATGTTTAAAAATGTAAGGAGGATGCGTGAGCTTTCTGCTATGTTTATTCAATTCTCAACCCTCCGAACACTTGAGAATTCGAATTATTCAGCCAGGCTTAATGAGGCTGACTCAGAGTGAAGTTACGTGCATAAAAGTCAAGGATAGTGTGTGTTGATGTTATGCATTTTTAGGTGGTTATGGGGTTTTCAATATTAATGTTTATTACTGAATAGTCTGAAGGAGAACTCAGGCTGTCCCTTTTCATCAGTACTTGCTACTAGTTACCGTGCTGCAAAGGAGCTCCTTGGGGGGAGTGTCTGGAATGTGGAAGTTTGTTTGTGGAATCACTGCCATCTGTCAGTGCAAATTTGAGGGCTTCATGTCAGCCACTCCAACCTCAAACCTTGCTAACAGCTAAAGCTGCAAGCTCTGTTTAGGTTTGTCACACTAACCTCTAAGCTCTTAGATCGATGACTTTCCCTTTGCCTCCATCTCCCAATTAGTAGAATGGGAAAAACAATTTTGGATGTTCCAAATGACCAGCATGAAGCATCAGTGTGCTGTACTGCGATCCCTAACAAAAACACAAGGAAATGGGTGAGAAAATTGGACTAGTCTAAAAGCCTGACCATTTTCCCATCCCAGCTTATTTAGGCATTCAAGGCTGGTTCACTGAGTTTTGTTTTTTCTCCTGAACTGTCTTTGACCTTCATTTTTTATGATCCTGAAGAATGTGAGAAGGTCAATTTGCTTGTGGCCTTAGCAATTCTGGGCAATGGGATTGCAGGAAGGACTTCTGGCCTCATGCTGGAGACCTGAAGAAGACACGTTCCCATACATGTCTACAGAAGAGATTGTTCAGATCATCTGGCAAAGATGCACATGAGCGTGGGGACATTTTAGTCTGGTCTGCATTAAACAGCCAGGGACTTCTCACAACTAATCTTAAAAGCTTCTCTAGGGCTTTATCCTGACTTCATTCCTGTTCCCATTCACAAGTATAGTAAGAAAAATTCCTGTTGAGTCACCCTAAGGAAATGTTTAGAAGAAAACTCAACTTTTTTTCCTAGATGTGCCTTTTGCTAAAGCAGCTGCTGGGTAAGGCTAAGTGCCATCATAGCTTTTCTAAGTAGTAGATTTTGCTGAATGCAGCTGTGAGAGCAGAAGCGCAGGTACCTTTTATTTTTGTAATGATTTTTATTCTGATTTTACTCAGACTTTCAGGTGTGCATATTTACATATCTGTCTTTACGATTTTGAGCTGGTAAAGGGATTTGGTCAGAATATGCTGAATGCAGGAAATGGAAGCCTTCTTCAGAAACATCTCACTTTAATGAAGTAAATATCATGTTATACTCAGATCGCTCCCACAAAGTTCAATATTTGTCCTCTACAGCACAGTTTTGGGTTTTACACCTTGTTGCAATATTCATACTACAATTATAAAAAATGCATAGCCATAGAATTGCTTTTGGAATATTCTATTTCATAGCAAAGGTATGAATTTTTTTTTTTTTTATCCTCATTCTACTTGAAGGAATACTGAAGAATGTGAGAATTCCCCACAAAATAAAAATTCCAACTTTTAATTAGCTTTACTAAAACAAATGTCATCCACACCTAGCACTATGGGATTTTGGAAATAAAGTCTCACCTATTTCTTCAGAGCATTTCGGGGAAGAATGAAAAGTGGAAGTACAGGAGAGGGAGGTATGCCTGTTGGTGATTTGAAACATAAGCAGGACTCTCCACTCCAATTTTATCTATATAACCCTCCCTGGTGTGAGACAGCTGTTGCCTCTGAAGCCTTCTACATATCTCTCAAAATCCCAAGGGTCCTTCTTTTTTTAACCTGTATTGTATTCCCACTGCCCTTGAGATCCTATATTTCAGCTGCTTTCTTCAGAATGATTTGATAAGTATATCTCTTTTGGACCATGTCAGTGTCAGAGAATTGCTGTCAAGCATCAAGAGATGCTCTCTCTCTTCCCCCGAGGCTTTAAAGATGTTATTCTAAAATTAAAGTGTTTGGTATAGATAAGATGTTTAGGGTTATAATGAGGTCAAGAGTTGCTGGCAGTTTTCAACAAGATTTTTTTTAAAATAAGTTGATCCGATCTCTTGCTGTGGTTATTTCCCTTTTTCAACAGAGAAATTTAGACAGATCAGGTAGCGAAACAGTCAGGAACAGAGAGGTTTAGAAAAATATTTGGAAATTATTCTGATTGCATTGTCTAATTCAAGTTGCCCCATTTTATTTTACTGGCCTCCTCTGCAATGCAATGTGACATGGAATATGTGATGTAATGAGATATGCCCGCCAAAATGCAATGTGCTTTGTTTTAGTCAGAATATATTAATCCACTTACTGAATAATTGACCCAAAGAGATTCTGTCAAACAGCATTAAATTATTCACTGGATTTCCAAACCAGCAGGCAGTGTCCTTTAAATTTTTAAGATTAATGTCAAATAATTTTCCACACCAAAATTATTCTTTTTTTTTTTTTCTTTTGGTGTGTGTGTGTTTGTTGAGGTTCTCTGGCTGTTCTCTGTTTTTTAAGGAGGGCAGGATAATTAAATAAAAGCCAGTATGCCCTTCAGGTTCTTTCTCACCTTACCAGCATACCAGAAGGGGAAGAAAATGCTACCTGGTTCAGGTGTCAAACCCAGCCAGATCCATTAGCACTTTTTATGTCTCACCCATACATTTTTAAGGAAATCCTAAACTCTCTACATACCTATACCTATAATTTCACCATATAGCCTGTTGCCTCAGCAGTGAGTTCTCCCAGAGAGGGTGCAGCATAGACGTTATGAAGTGTCCTGCTATTTCCTACCCTCAGGCCTCATAGTACCTCTCTAGGTGTGCATTATGAGATAACAACCTTGCCGGATCAATTTTGGTGTGGAAAATAGGTTTCCTTAAAAAAGGGACACCAGTACAGCAGCATTCAAGTTCTACCAATTACAGTGTCTGACACCTTTCCCCTTGAAGGTTGCATGCTGAACGAGTGCAGGGTATATTTCTGGCTTGTTTAAAAAGGATGAGGACAGGCATCTGATAGCTTACCTTAATTATTCCATTTCCTCCTCCCTATATACATTTCCAAAATCTAATTATAGTGCTCATGGCCCCTGCTATCAGCCAGTACCCAGATTAATATAAAGCCACGGGAAGGACAGCTACCTCCCTTCATGCTTTCCACAACATTGCAAATCTATTCCTGCAGTCTTTTGATACTAATATTTTGATACCTTCATCATTGTGTTAGCATCAGCAGTGAGCAATATTTACAGTCTATAAGCTCCTCCAGGACCAACTGTTCATATTACTCCTGTTAAGTCCATTCAATTTTCCACCTGGAATACCACATTTATCTAGTCAGAGTTTGACATCTATTTTCAGGGTGGGGAAGGGGTTGCTTTTAATAACAAGTTTTATTTAATTGTATGTTTTGCTTCTCCTAAAGAATTCACTAAGCCAATTTATTACATATTGTCAATCAAGTAAGATGCACTCGGCTGCATCCTTGGGTTTATTATCTAGGTTCTGATATGGGGACATTTTTGTGCATATGCATCTGTGTGTGTTCAGGTGGAAGTGCTTATCTGTTCTGTAGCTTTATTTGGACTGGAATTTGCTGCAATGTCCTCACAGGCACAGGAATGTGGTCCAGGGTTATGGTCTGTGCACAGTCGGGAGACAGCAGTCAGCCCTGCTTGATAAGATTGCTATTGCAAGCCACAAGTATTGCCACACTCTGCTTCTTTTAGTAAACAATCAGACTCCAAACACACTAAATACTCTTTATCTGTCAAAATAAAGTAATGATTATTTTGCAACTGCTTTACCATAACGGCATTTAAATCTGGCTTTTGGAGGCAGCAAACCCTATGACTCTGCTCACCCACAGTGGAAGTAAAGCCCAAATGGAACAAAAATATATGGGAAATTCTTATTGTCATCATCATCTTCTTCTTCAGACAAGGAAGAAAATTATAGCAGCATTAAAAGTAAACTTTGCACCTCCTGCAAAGAGTTACGTAGGACTCTGAACTTTAAATTACAAGATTGCCATGGATTTCAATATTCTGGCACTTTGGAACAGCAACAGCAAAACAAGACTAGGCCAAAGAATGCACTGCTCCATTATTTTGCCTAATGGACTCCCCTGCTATAATCCCCATAGATTCCCTTGCTATAGCCCTACTCACTGTGCAGGGAAATTTATCCGCAAAGCAAGAGCTTGTGAGAGACTTCTTTTGGTGTAAAACAGACATCTTTTTGTTGTACTTCCTGTGGGCAGAAACTCCAGGGTTTGTGCATGGTACTAGTGTGAAAAGAACATGTCCAAGACTCCTGTTAGCAGTCACCACCTGAAGCAGAGGTCATGGATGGAGCTAATTGGGAAGGAAGTCGCTGCTTTATTCTACAGAGAAATTCTACATTAAATTCTGTTAAATGCAACAGGAACAAAGACACCCATAGTAATTTCCAGGAAAAAGGAAAAAAAATTAGGGTCATACCAAAGGCTTAAGAGAATCAAAATCTTTGATTCTAGTTTCAACCTTTTAAAAAATCTGTATAATAAATATACACATATAAAGGAATTTAAAGCCATAAATTGAAGGAGAAACTATAAATCTTCTTTTTTAGAAATGACCTGCTAGAGTGTTGGAGAATGGACCACAATCCTACCCCAGATGAGTCACAGTTGTACTAATTATCAAAGAGTGGAAACAGCCTTGCCTGTCTCCTGAGGATGGGTGATATAAAAGAATGGGGCAGCTGGTTGAGGGCAGTCTGCTGGGGATGGAGTTGGGGTCTACTGACTGTGCTGTGAGTAGGAAGCTGGCAATACTAGAGCACTGTGATCTTCCTTAGATGGCTAATTTCTCTGCACCAGGTTTCACTTTTTGCAACCTTTTCCCTTGTTGGTCTATGATACTTCAGGTGAATCCAGCCCATTTTTTTCCCCCAACATGCTGTTCATACTGTGCCTGTTGAACAGGGCAGCACAGAGCAATGACTGCTTTTTTTGAGAGGCAATTCCTCTCCTCAAGCAGCATCCACCACTGTGGAAGATCAAGAAGCCAGGACAGGAGGTGACTGTGTCCCAGGGGCCTGCCCCAAAGAATATATCTTCCTGCAGGATCGTGTCAGGGTGGAGGCTCTCCTGCAGACACAGCAAGGAGAAGAGGAAGAGAAGGACTGGTGAAGGTCTGGATATGGTTCCACTTACTGCTCCTTTGGGTAGAGGATCACAGGTGCTTTGCAGACACCCTGCTCCACCAATGGAATGGAAGGGGAATTTTTTCTCTTCAGCGCGTAGGGAAAGCAATGAGGCTAACAGATACTATAACCTTGCTTTGGTGGGATTTTTACAAATTCTATCTTTGTCTGAACACAGAGATGTGGAATGCTTTCCTTGGAAATGCAGCTGGTGGCTATAAGAGCTGAGAAGAAGCCTTTCTCTCCAATTTCCTGAAGTCTGAAGCAAGACTCAGTTTCTCCCTGTTAAAGTGTATGTGGCAGTGTCTGTGGTGCACTACTCTGCCGGTAAGGTTCCCTGTGCTGATGGATGTTACTCTACAGCTTACACAAAGCCCATTAAATGAGTGTGGAGGACTTGGTTTGCCTTGGCTGCCAGGCCAAGAGGATGCTGACATATTGCTGCCTGTGTGCAGGCCTGCAAAGTAAGCTTTTTGTGAGAAAGGCTACCAAAGCTTTACAGAAAAGCCTCTTAAACCTCAGGTGCTGCAACATCATCAGGCAGGGCTGGGATATGCTCTGTGTGTGTGTGTGTGTGTGTGTGTGCGCTGGGGGCCAACACCAGTGTGAAGTAAATGCCTTTTGAATGAATTGGTGCCACAGGGGACATGCACAGCATCCCAAGGCAGCCTCTGTGAGACATCCAACTGATTAGATATCGAGGTCAGGCGCTGAGATACCAAGGTCGTGCCACATCCTGCTTTCCTCATCCAGCTGGGCCCGGATAAAATAGCAGCTGGTAAGATCACCAATCAGATAAGGTGGCAATTTTCAACAGTCTCAGATTATTGTTGCAGCCAGGGAGGTCCAGATGAGATCAATCAGATGCTGGAATGATTTAGCCATTTCTGATTTCTCCCCCACCGTCTTTTTTTCCCCATTCTTCTTTCTGAAGATAGATAGTCATGTGAATGTAAACACAGGGAGAACTCATAGAGTCCCTAACCAACCTCAGAACAAAACGTGAGGGTTGATTTATGGGATGGATTATTTGGAAATGGTAATTCTTTGCTCTTTATGATGTTTTGTTAGAAGGTGCAGTACCCTCCAGTCAGAGCAGCTGGATTGTGCTGAGGTTTTTACAAAAGGAGTGAGAGAAGGGGAGTGGTGGTGAGTACAGAAGCTCCTCTAACACAGCAGTTAATAAGACACCAGCACATTAATCATGTGACAGATATTGAATCTAACAGGGCAAGGCAATAGTTTTTAAAAACAGCCAGTTAAGCTAATGCCTGGTAGAAAAAGGCTGACTGAACAGCACAGGTTTTATGCCACTATTTGCAATTAGAGTTATTTTTTATCCCTTTTTTTTTTTTTCTCACGATTTGAAAGTTTTAAAAGGTCTTTTTAGACCTGTAAGAAAATAAGAGATAAACCATTCAGGGCTGTAGCAGAGGGCTGCACAGTCCTTTCCCCCTCGACCTGCTCTACCCTGGGCTACAGCTCCGGTGTTTACAGAGGACCCTGCTGTAGTCCCTCTCCTGAGATATACTGCCAGGATTTGACATGGGTGAAAGACTCCTGAGGGTCATGGCACAGAAGAAAGTCTCTGATGCTGTGATACAGCCAGGACAGACTCCTGATTAAGAGAGACATGATTACCAACTGCAGCCTAGAGATGTGGCTTCCTCCTTTCATGAGACTCTCCAGGCAGCTTTATCCTACCAGATCATGTACACCTTGGCCTCTTTTATGACCTCCTGCTTGACTAGAAGTGGCCAAGTGGGGGAAGAACTGGGGTAATTTTGGTGCACAGCTGTAGATGAGCCTGCACCTTCTTGGTGTCCTTTATTTAAAGGCGCTTCGGTTGTTTTAATGCTGTGGTTACTGATGTTATAGTGAAACTTATTTTTCATTGCTAAACACTATAAAACAAAGGAAGGAAGCTTTACTAAATGAACCACTTACACGAGTTTTTAGGCTTTCAGCATGTGCATATGCTCTTCATTTTGAGCCTTGGTAAAACTCTTTCCCATGACAAGTTGGGAGCACTGGGCAAGACCAAAGCAGACAGAGTAGTCATAAATAGAATCATAGATTTGTCAAAGTTTGAAAAGCCCTTTATGATCATTTAGTTCAGCTGTCAATCCAGCTGTACCACCCTGTTCATGATTAAACTCCATCACTTCCCTTGGCAATCTGACTAGGTAAAGTTTTTTTCTTGCTTCCCATATGACAAATATAGATTTCCAGGGACATGCCTCTTGGCCACTACTGCGTGATGAAATGGGCCCTTAAAGTAGGATGCAAACAGATGTCACCAGTGTAAATGAATCATAAGAATTGCCTTCCCAGAGGACATCTCATGTCCATCTTGCTTGTTAATCAGTCCCTGACAGTGATCAAAGGGAAGATAAAAAAGTAATTGTAATAAACAGAGACGAAAATGCTTCAAGCGAGTGCTGTGGGAAAAAAATGTTCTCTTAACTCTGGATGAATCATTAGTAAGTGCTAAGCAACAAAAAGGCAAATAGGTGGTTCTGCTGCTGAGAAACATAAAATGGAGTTTCATGGTCAGTGTTGGCAATTGCTTCCAGGGCTGGCTGTGTAGGATGAAGTCCATAAATTTTAGGGGTAGATCATTTAAGTAAGACACCTGAATTGGTGGAGAATCACCAGTTCCAGGAAGGCTTATGAGGAATTTCTTTTATTTCAGTGAACACTATAACTGGTGCAACTCATTACCGCTTTTTGTGGTTGATGTGTGGGAAATTCACTGGACTCAAGGAAACCACAGTGTTTCTCAACAGCTGAACACCTGACCCACAGTTTTCAGATGCGGTTTAGTTTTGTTTTGCCTTTTAAAAGTTGCAGATTGCATTTAGAGGTTTTTGTTTGGTTTTATGGACTTATAGTAGCAGTGCTGAGTATGTCTGCATGGATTTCCTGATGCTAATTAGATTAATCCTTTTTCTTTTTAACATAGTTCTTGAGCTAAAGAGGTGAACTGAGACTAGGAAAGATGTGCATAGGAAATAATTTCTCTAGCAAGTTCTGATATATTATTCTGATAAATAATTTAAAATTTATCTTATGGTTTCCCAGCTGTTTGCTCTCTGAAATTTCTCTCCATGTCATAGCATCAGAATATACTGCAGGTTACAAGGTAACTGAGGGAGATGACTGAGTTAGTTCTAACTGAGTGGGAGTTTGAAATAATGCTGCTGCAGATATATTTCTTCTGGTATCTAAGCCAGTTTAGGGTGGTTGGCTATCTCCACCTCACACTGCTGTCTGGGATGTAGATAGATGCTTTCAATCCTCAGTCAATTAACAGAAAATATTGATGAACACTCACACACTTTAATATTTGTTTCTCCCTGAAAAATCCTTCCCTAAGTACAATGTGGCATATTTCACCTGTAGCTGACTAAATAGGAATGTAACTCATGCAGATGTGTTTGCCACCCACCTCTGTCTCTGCAAAACTCTGTGGGCAAATCCAGGGACACACCAGTTCACAAGAGCAGTGTGGTTGGCTGAAGCTGCTGCTGGCCAAATGAAAAATCTTTGCCCCATTGTACTCACTCTTGTTGGCCAAACTCTTGTTGACTATTTTTGGGACCAAAATATGTACTGCAGCAAACACTCAGCACATAAGGAACAAGACTACCTGTTTTCTCTCACAGAAGCCACTGAACTTGGCAGCTGGACTGTCACTTTGAGCATCAGTGCTAAACAAAACACCTCCTGTGATATCTCCTCACTCTAGAGGAACACAGATCTTTTTTCACTGTGTTGTTCCAGCATATGATATAATTACCAGCATTAAGGTAGGTTTTGTTTCTTTTCCTCCACACTTGACACTTGGATTACGTTTGCTATAGGTGCTTGGGTTTTTTTTCCCAACACAATACAGAAACACAGGCAAACATGAGGTTGCTTTATAGTTGCCAGAACACATAACTTGAAGAGTTTAAGCCCACCTAACTCCCACCCATACAGTCTGAATCTCATCTAGAATCCCTGTCTGTGGTCCAGCACTGACTTCCTAGGAGTCCTTTCTCTGCAGACACTCACAAGTTTTAGATAGTACATTCAGGCTAATTAAGATATTATGATGGCTCTCATTTAGTTGCATATCTATTCTTGGTAGCAGATGCTCTGGGGCAACAAGGTCTTTCTGTGAGCCAGAGCTGTGCTGCAGTGAAAGCAGCGATGGACTGGCCACTCACTTCCACCTCCTTCTCCAGGGGTGTCTGTGAAGCTTCCTGAAGGACCGTGCTGTGACACTAGGCAGGAAGGCAGAGCCCAGTGCTTCGGGACTGAACCCAAAAGGCCAGCAGGAACATACTAGCTCTTGCTCCTTCAGTCTCTTCTCTTTTGCAGAGGAATATTTGTGGCTTAAACCTCAGGAATAGAGCAAAGACTGAATCGGCGATTAAGTTATATGGATAGATTGCCCTCATTTGTGAAGGTATTTAATTATTTATAGAAATAATTAATTTTCTTGCTAGAAAATGTAGGAGTCATCTGACAACAGAAACCTAAGATTTTCAGAGGCAGTGTCCTAAACAGGACACTCAGAGTAGATGGATTGGGTTCCACTTTTGCTTAGTAGGCTGACAAATAGTCTATAAAGAAATAATAACAATAAGGGATAATATTAATAATAAAATAAAAATTAAAAAAGAGAAAATTAAATCTTTTAGCAACAAAAGTCACTTTGTTTATTCCCAGGCCTTTGAAAATGCCTCAAACTTTCTTTCAGTAATTGCTATGCAAACATTTTTGATGTCTGTGCAAAAACATCTGGAAACTTACAGTGGCATCTGGACATAAATATTAAAAGATCAACAGAAACATGATGTGAATTAGCCATGTGGATAGCCGTAAAACCCACAACCACAAAACCCTCCTCCACATCTTTGGCTGCAAACGTGAGTGCTTTCTCACTCAGTTTTAATGTGTTTATGAACTGAGATTCAGAAAATGAGTGGTCATGACTAATGATTTGGTTTCCTTTCATTTTGACCAATCTTAATCGCTCTAGAAATTCCTTCGGCTTATTTAATAGGAAATAGGATAGTGAATGTCCCTCATTCCTTTTCCAAGCCCTCTTCCAAAGTTTTGGTGTTCTATAAGGAAGTTTTGGTTCAGTTTGCGAAACGTGTGCTTGCAAGGCTCCTTCTCCTGCAGGACACAGTCTAGGCTTGCACTGATTTCTTTCTGCGGTGCGCAGAGCTACCTGAGAGTAGTTGCTGTGGGCCGTCACTGCTCTGTGTTACAGGAACATTTGTTTTAGTGTACTCAGGTCTTACACTAGCATGCCCACTGGTGAGATGTGCTCTGATGAAGAGGTGACTCTAAGGTCCAGATCACATAGGGCAGCTGAAGGAAAAGAACAACCTCCATCCAGCTCTCACAAAGTCAAAAAGCAAGTTAAAGCGGCAATTCCATGGTTATTTTTTGGCTTATGCATTCTAGTCTTGCAGCTTTTGAGCCCCTCAAGTTGGCAGCATTGAGAGTCGCTTTTTCAAAAGTGGCAAGAACCTGAAGGCACACAAACCTCTTTGCTTTTTAATTAGTCTATGGTGCAGATAATCAAAGGTTTTAGAAGCTGACAGGAGTCAAGCACATATGGATTTGATAACTCGGGTCTTATTACCTTGATTTTCTCTCAGTAAAAACATACATAATGGCTTTCTGCCTCCAGAAATGAATACATGAAAGATTGAGCAGTGCTAGTACAATAAATTCCTTTAAATTTTCCAAAGAGAATTGGAAATTTTTCAGTGATATGGATCAGCATTGCTCTTATCTCACTTTTTTCACATTCTTGTTGTTTTCTTCCTGGTTTTTAGCTTTGTTTGCTCATTTGTTTCAGACTTCAGCGCTATTTACCTCATTGTAAGGAGAGTGTTCAGCTATAGGTCATATACATATATCCTACTACCCAATCTGGACTGCTTATGGAGTGGACTTGTTTTTAAATGGTACTTCTGTTTCTTAATTGTCTGAAGACATGCAGAGTATTTCACGGTTGAAACAGAAATGCTGTAATTGGCTGTTACCTTTTCCAATTGCTAACCCACTGGGATATTCTGGATAGGACCAACTGCAAGGTGAACAAATTGCTCTAAAAGACTCTCAAGAATGGAAACACACAAATGTTTGTATTTGATTTCTGCCCTAATATTTAGTGAGGACTCTATAATTTAAATAAAAGGGCTCATTTTTCCCCAATTTAATCTCCTTTAAACAGTGTAGGAGTTATAAACATTATTATAATGTTACCACTTTCATATTTAAAAATATGCCCTCTAAGCATTTACATTCAAGATTTGTTTTTCTTCAGATGTGTAAATAACGCATAGCAATTTGCATCTCATGCATAAATCTTTCTCCTGTTGAATGCAAATTAAAAATAAAAATAATCTGGCCCCCAACCCCTTTCATTTGCTTCTTTTTCCACCTCCTCATATTTACAGCAAGTTAGTAGCTAATTCTTCCAATGAGAATTTTGAGAGTTTGTGTGTTTAAAAAATTATCTGACTGAAGTTTTCTTCTACCGAGTAAAAAGAAGCCTAGAGCTGATTAATAGCGTTTCCTTTTCCAGTCCTAATGAATGTTTTTCAGGTTTTATGCATCCCAGATGAATCTATTTTAAATAGTGCGTGTCTGTTTGTGTACATGAATGTTGCTCTTTCTTGGGATTTATCCCAAATGAGTTTAGCTTCTCTGTACCTTGTAGGACAATATCGATGCTGGCTTAATCAATTTCAATTTGCTGTTAAACCAGAAACGAAGCATCTATCAGGATGAGCCAGGAAGGGCTGAATGGACTTTACGTGTTGCTGAGGTCTCTTTGTGAAATCTGCTCCATGAAGTTTCCGGAGCTCAGAATTTACAGGAAGCTCCTTCTTCTCTGACTTGCACTTACCCCCTAGTCTGGATGCACCCTCAGGGTGGTTTTACTCTACATGTTTCCAGCGCTGGCACCGTGTGTGCCTACTGATGACTATCATGGGGCTCAACCCACTAAAAATAACTTCTCTAGATAGTCTTGCTGCCTTCGTAAAAATGCAACCAAAATATCTCATTGAATCATCTTCCTCAGCTCAGACCGGCTGTGCTATTTATGACTGCGGAGTCACTTCTGCCGCCCCGGCTGCTTCGCACGGGGCGCGGAGCCAGCCCCGGCAGACGTGCGGCGGTGCCAGCAGCAGCAGCAGCTCTCGGGTGGGTGAAAGCCTCCTGCTCCCGCTGCGAGTCCCGGCCCCGAGCTGCTGGAGATCCGGGGTGCTGCAAACTCCCCGGCTCCTGGAGGCAGGTGCTGCTTTAGTGATCGGCTCTGAACGCCGCGGCAAGCAGTGGATGAGCGTTTCTTCCGCTGCTGCCTGACCGCAGCGATGCTAATTTTAAAGTGGTGAGGAAGCGCAGGGAGGTGATAGCAGGATGGTCCCAGCTGTTCCTCCCAAGGACGTGAGTGGCACTTCTATCTGAGAGGGAAGGCAGGAACTCCCATTTCACTGCACAGACTGGGAGAGTAAAACCTTCCCTAGATTCCTGTTTCACTCCAGAAAAGTGTTTTCAAAGGCTCATCCTCTCTTCCCCTCCTGCAGGTTATATTTAGTTTTAAGCTCTCCTGGCTGCTGCACTGCTCCTTACCATTTCCACTGCAATTAATCAGAACAGGGTTGATTATGCTTTTGTCTCTGATTGTGTCAATCAGGATCCTTCTGTCTAAAATGAGGCAACCTTTGCTGCCTGGGTACCCTACTTTCCATCCCATGCCATCCCATCTATTCAGCACAGCCAGGCATTCCTGGATTCACGTGGCATATGTTGCTCCTGTGCTGAAATAAGGCTGAGCCAGACTGAGGGAAAGGACTAAGCAAGCATCATAGCTTTGGTGAGAGGAGCTGTGAGATGGATGAAATCACCATTTTGGGGGGCCTGTTAACCCACTTTCATGCTGTGGGAGATGAGAGGGGCTAGAGGGTTTTGGCCCACTTGCTCTGCAGCAGAGCCAAGCTCATCACTTTAAGTACACTTCTTCAAAATCTGCTTGGATAGGGTAGCACTCATGCAGTATGTACTGAGAAGAAAAAGTCAGTTTGGATAGAAAAATATCATAGTAAAGAAAGCAGCTAGAGGACTCTTCAAACAGTCCACAGGCTGCTTCCCTCCCTGTTTCACACAAAACATCATAAGGGCTTCAGCCCTCACTGTGGGCCTGTCTGGGTCACCTTGAGGCAGCCAGGCTCTCACTTGAGATCACTGGTCACATTGGGACAGCATGAGCACAGAAAGAGCAGTGAGGCTGTGTGTTTGGAGAGGTTAATTGAAGCAACAAACTTAATCACAGGAATCCCCAGCACTACAGACATTAGTGGCTTTGCTGACTGTTCAGCATTAGCTCTTTTCTTTCCCATCTGACAGCCTATGAGCCTGGCCAGAAGATATCTTCTGTTTTAGAGTAAGCTGTGCCTGCAAATCAAAAAGATCTATAAGAATATGTATTTTGACTCAGCACTTCTGTGGGAGTGACTGCTTTGCAGGTTGGTAGTCTCGGGAGAAGAAGGGTTAATATTATTTGCTCAAAGACTTAAGATGCAGGGCTGAGCAGGCAGCAGGACCAAGGCAGAACCAAGGGGCTGTAGTCCTTAAGGGGACATTTGCCCATAATCCCTTCTTTTATATTAGTAGCAAATGATAATTTGTAACATTGCCTCCTAGGAAAGCAACTGCAGCTCTAAAAACCAACCCAAGTCAGAAGTCTTCCAGTTACAGTAGCTAAAACTGAAGGAAGTATTTCTGAAGGCAGACACACTATGCATCTTTTTCTTCCACCTACCTAAACACTAGGCTATGTGTTTCTGCTCTGGTCTTAAAGAGGAATAATGAATTGCAACTTCAGCTTGCAGGGTGTAACATTTGATTTTGCTATATCTGTGGTTAGCAGATCACATTCCTAATACATCCTTACTTGTCAAACAACAGCGCTTTAGGCAGAGATCAAAGGAGCTGGAGAGAACACATTTCCTTCACTCATATAGGAGAAGATGAGAAGTAACATGATCTTGACCTCTGAAAGTCAGGGACAGCTTTGAGAGTGGGTGACATGGGCCAGGACTACTGTTGATCATGTAACAACAACAAACACTGGTGCCATAACACAGATATGGATTAATTCTTTGGAGTGATTTTTTTTTTTTTCAGGTCCTACCCCTGTAAAACTAGAACTAACTGGATAAATGTACCCTGTGTTGTTTGTAATTTTAACTATTTTTTACTATCTATATATGAACAAAGCAAGTGGATTCTTAGCAGATTGTGTTACTAGATTTTGGGTGGAGAAGAAGCAACTCCTTGAGTGAATCCCATGTTCAGATTATGTCACAAAAACTGTCTCTGCAGAGTTTTATTGCTCCCTGAGTAATATACTGTCTGCCCTTTCCCAGGAAGGTTTTATACCATCAACAAACAGCAGGGGAGTGAAAAATATCATCTGTAGGACATAGTAAACTCACAACAGTAAATGTGGCTATAAACTATAAGTAAGCTAGCACATTTACAGATGTTCATTCCAATCCAGATGCAGCTACTGTACCTCCAAGGTCTCACAGATCTAGTGCAGAAGCTGCTTTGCCATTTTGTATGGACAACTAATGAAGCCATATGATGGTGTTGTTGCCGTCTTTTTTTTTTCCCAGCTGCTAAATTACATTAAAAAGCACTAAATAAACACTCAATATTTTCCTTACATAAATTTATTGTGTAGCAATTATTGCAGTTAATCTCAGTGAGGGTATGTGACTGTAAGTGGGAGGTGTCAATATAATTAGAAAAGATGTGCCTGAAAAACAACCTCTGCATTACAATATTGCCCCCACTATAAACACCCTACCACATGGTGTGTCCCTTCTTAGTTGCACAGTGTAAGTCCTGTGTTGATTCAGGCTTGAATTACACAGCAAATCTTGTTTGTGAGTTTATAGACTGTCCCTTTGAAGGCAGAATTGTGCCAGCCTATTTATTTAAAGTCCTTTTCTTCACTGCAGCAGCGTGCTTTGGAGATGTAATACCTTATACGCAAAATCCCTGAGTGACAGCAGCTCTGCAAGCTCATGATACTTATAATACATTACATATTATCAATAAAATGTTGCAAGACATGTCATAGATCTTATTAACATAACTTTAAATTATAGGTACAAGTTTGACCTATCTATTGATGAATTGGAAACAAAGCTTAGATTGTTAAACAGAATTAAAAGGCTCAGGGCATCATTAAACAAACTGTTTCAAGTAAAATGTCTGTATTTCACCATAAAAAGTCAAAGCATACCTGAAATGCTAGCTGTCCCCAAGGCAACTTATAAAGTTTAAAGATACTCATAAATAGCTCTCAAGTATTTTTTAAAAATTGCTTTTGCCATTGCCCTCATATTAATTATGATCCAAATTTTTTCCAGAAACTTTGGCCGCCTTAAAACATTATCTCTGTCTCATCCAGTCCCCCAAAGCAAACCAGAGAAAATAAGCTCTGAACTGCCAGGAGATCTAGACAGCACCCAAACCTTTGGTATCAGTGACATGTAGATTGCCTGCTTGTTGTGTCCCATTTCTGAGCTGCGATTCATTATGTCAAGACTGGAGAGTGCAGTGACAATGAGGCTCCAAACAGAGATTTACAAGTGACTCCTCAGACATTCAGGAGTCTGTGCTGGCAGATCCAGCTGAAGACTTTGTACATTAGGTCACAAATGACTCTTCTGCAAATTTTCGGAGACATTTCTAGGGTTTGTTTGTTTGTGCGTGGTTAGATAGTTTGACTAATTTTAATTATGGAGTGGGTTTTGGCATTTTAACTGTGGATTCTTCGCCACATCCTTTTGTGTTCTCTTTGTATTAGCACTTCGGCAACAGGGAAAAAATTAAGGCAAGTCATTTAACTGACTTGCCTGAAGTTATGTAGAAGAATGAGGATAGGGCCATAAGCAGCTGAGAGATGTCCTGTTTCCTAGCCCTCCACTTATATCCTGGAAATATTCCTTTTTTTCCTAGTCATTAGGATTGACTGTCTATAGCAGAGTAAATAAGTCTTCTTCCCTCTAAACTTTAGTTGTTTAAAACATTGAATTTTATTTTTAGTATGTGAGCTTCTGTGTTGGGGTGGTAGTGAGGTGTGCTTAGTCTAGTAAAGATGGAAGGCAAGAAGCCCAGAAATTACTGTCTTTTTTTTCATTATTTCTATAATATAATTTCTGGATCAAGTACAAAACCTTGTCTGGGAGAGAACTTTTCCATTGACTTGAGAGGGAATGGAGAGACACATTTAAAAAATGATTTAAAAGCTGATGAGTAAGCTGGAATGCATCACTGAGTCGTTAGTTTGTTCTATTAGAGTGGACAGTATTTTACTGTTTATTTAAAAAAAAAATTTACTCAGTCCAAATTTAATTACAAATTAAATTCAGAGAACATACACCTGCCCAATAATCACAGTTCTCTCTCCCTGAGCACTGATCAGTAATAGTGACCTTTGGGGTAGGGGGTAGAAGGTGATAGGCTAAATAGTTTTGTGTTAATTATTACTCCTCTATGCTCTGGAAAATCCTAAAATTATAACAACTTTGCTGTTCCTCAGATCCCTTGAGACCTGACATTGGCTACAACATAAGAACATATATATTTGGACAACAGTGCTATAAGTAATTATGCTGCTTTGTGTTTGTTTTGATTTAGGTTTTTGTTGTTGTTGTTTTTTGTGGTTTTGTTGTTGTTGTCGTAATCTCTCCTAGAGTGATAAAAAATCCCTATTTGACAAGTTAAAAAAAGTTAGTTTTCACTCCAATTTATTCAGTCTCATATACTGAATAAATAAAGGCACAAATAAGAGCAGCTTGAGCCCTGCAGTGGCCTTCCCTGACTCTTTCACTTAACCTTAAAGTTCACTGCGCTGAAAACTAATAGCATTTAGTTGTCAAGAAGCCAGAATAATGACATTTTGTGCCATTATTCTAATACATTTTTCACTGTGCATTTTCTTTAATTATTTCCATGAGTAATATCATTATGCATTCTTGCCAACACAGTCTTGATAATTAATTTACATGATGGCAATCTCTTAATGATTTTGATGTCAAAGTTAATAGCAACATCTGATAGTTGATCTGTTTGAGCTGACATAAATTTAACTTTTAACGTATTGATGCCAAAACCAACAGCAGCATCAAATTACATTGAAGAAAAATAAACATCTACAGGGTAAAATACTCAGTAGAAAAGTCTTGATCCTTACCCGAGGTTTATAGGTTCAAAATAAAACCAAGGCCCCTAGACACAATGCATGTCAGATTTTTTTACTTCCTCTTAGTTTATTTATTTATTTACATATTAATGGTATTGATGTTTCATATTTAAGAGATCAAATTATATGCTATCATATAAAAGATGTTGTACTCTTGCCTCCAGCTTGGTGCATGTATTCCATATATTAACAGGAAAGAAAGCATTATTCAAGCTTTTATCTTTCTAGTTCTTTAAGCATGAAGTCTAAACTGCTCTGTAGGAGGGGAATTTAGGACTGATGTCTGAACCCAAATTTGTATCTTGGTTTGCAATTTCAGTTTGCATCATGTGGCAATAAAATCAGCAAAATAGACTTTATGTGTAGGCAAATATAATATCAATAAAACAAGAAACAGAGCAATGCAAAATAATGTTTGAGATCAATACTTTTAGTACATTCTTGCTATATGGAAGTGATGCATAGATAAATAGATAATTATATGTGTTACTATATATATGTATCTATCTTTTTAATATTGACTCATGTAAGTATTACATGACAATTAACATAAAATAAACTCACATTCTTCAAGTCTTTGTCCTGGAGATTTGAAGATCTCTTTACAAGTCTATAGGTATTTTTATTTACCAGTTAAATATTTTAGTACACCTTAGTATTGAAAAAATGTATGTGGAACAAATTATGATAGCCATAAAATGGTGATGGTTCTTTTCCCTTTATTTTTTTTAATGAAAAGCAAAGCCTCATTCCATGACACAGTCACTAACATAATATTTATTTCCCCCTGCTTCAGCCTGTTAAATCTATAGATGAAATGTTAAAAACCATTAGAAATAAAAATTGATCCTGCTGTATATCTCAGCCTTTTCCCAAACTGGCTTTTCATCAACGATATCCACCAAGGGAGTGCACATTTCATTTTACATCGTGAGGAGATAATTATACAGCCTCAATTAGACCTTTCATTGCTGGAGTATAAAGGGTTGCTAGTTCAGACCCAGATCATGTGCCTCTAAAATGCACTACCTTTCCTTTTTCAGACTAGACAAGCAAGGTGTCTGCCACTACCTGCTGAAAAAGAAGCTTTGCCAGATTGCTTTTAGCCTGTCTTAAACTTGTCCTCACAAACATGAGGACACATACTTGCTTGAAGCCAGCCCTCCAAGACTCAGGCATGTCACTGTCCATTTTCTGTGTCCATCCTGCAGAGATGAACATTGCTCCACCCAGAGACAAAGTCTGTTGGATGATTTTAAGTCCCAGTGGTTATTGTGAAGGTGCAAATGACAGCAATAGCTTAATCCCTCATGTATATTTCTGGGGAGCTGTATTTTGGAAGAAGCCTGTGGGATAAGAGGGACTTTGCTCAGAATTTTTAATTTCCTTGTGCAGTGTACCATGAGTGCACATGTTCAGCTATCACACCTGCACGTTCTTGTAAATGTAGTACTGTGGTGAAGTACATGAGAAGAACAAGGATGGGAGATGTCTGAAAGCCCTTGAGTTTCAACCACCCTTTGTTAGGACACACACATCTTCCACACATTCAGACATAAAACTGAGTCTGCCTCAGCCTTTTGCTCTTAAAAGAGCATTGGCTTGAGGCAGATACTAGTCAAACAAGTAAGGACAGTGAGAGAGAAGACTGGAAAAGAGTCTGATATATGGAATGGGAATTTTTTTGTTATGCAGGCTTTGTCAAATATGTCTCCTGCTCAAAAATTTGTGATAAAGATCAGGGATGCTTACCTCTAACAGAAAAGTTTAATTTCAGAGCCTTTTTTGAGGGGTGGAGAAAAGAAAAGGCAGATTTCTTTCTCCATAACATTACCCTATATTAATTAAATTTTATTTTAATAATAAATTTTTAAAATAACATTTGATATTATGGAGACTGAGAAAGGAGCGGAATACTGACTGTCCTTTTTCCTTGGTCTGCAGAAGATATGGGTTTTAGCTGTTCAAGTTTCCTTTGGAAATAAGTTAGTCAAGAACACCAAATTCTTGGTTTTAAGAATAGCTGCTCAATGAGAAAGAGCTGTGTAAATGTTATCTTTATTCCAGGTGAGCAGAAAATCTCTGAAAAGCATTTCTGAGGAGTGTTATCTTTGTTGGTTGATTGTTGGAAGGTATAAGAAATATGACTGTGATTGTGGTTTGCACACTGAGAGACTCTCCCCCACAACCCAAATGGCTTTCTTGCATGTGACATTTCAGAAACCCCTTCTTTCTGCCTCCAGACATGTGGAATGCCTGTGCAGAAAATACTTTTTTTTTTTTTTTTTTGTGCAGGGCTTGTCATGAGTTGGACACAACCTCTTTGGAATGCAATGTAGGAGTTTGAAAGAGAGATTTTAAAAATTCAGAGCTGCCCGAGGAATGTGAGCATTACTAATGAAAATGTGTTTGAGCTTAATGCTGAAACTAAATATCCCATAGAACAGAACAAAATTAACTTATTCCCTCCCCAAAACTCATACTGAAGTTTCCATAGCCTTAAATCTGGCCCAGAAACTTAGCCTCTGAGTCAAAAACTGCTCCCTATGCCTCACATAAACACCCACACCCAGGCATCTCGTATTATCTTCCATTTCTTCAGTCCGCCAATTATTTGCCTCACCCCGTTATTGTGGACTATCTTAAATTACCTCCTTAGTGACTCAAACATTCATTAACTGCTCAGGAACCAGGAGTTCATCATGTTAAGAAGCTCCCAGGCCTTAATTTTTGTGATAGAAGTCTCTTCGGACACTGATGGTGGCCATGAGTCATGGTAGAGGCAGCAGGGACACCACCTGGCAACAGTGCCGCGTCTCCCAAAGCAGGGGATGTTCTACTCATCCCCTACACCAGAGAGACATGGAGTGCTCTACAGGCAGTGGGATGCATCTTGTAGCAGTGTCTCTTTGAGTCATGAAGCCTGAGGGAGATGGCAGCAACAATCCACCACTCACTTTCTTTAATCAGGTGTGATTATGATCTAACTGCCCTAGTCCTTAGTGCAGAGGCAGAGAGCACAAGTCCTTTCTGCAGGAACAGTAATTAGTCAGAAGGCAGCCTAGCTACCAGGTACAATGCTCATTGTTTCTCTCCTTGACAGCTAGCTCATGTTGGTTATTAACACAAAAAAAAGCTTTCACTTTGAAAGTAATTTTGTTCACTCCATCCTCCACTGCTACATTTCCTTTGCAAAAACTCTGCTGAGTCACATTATGCTGTGGCTAAGGTTGTGGGACCTCTTTAAGGGGCCACTTTGGCACTCTGGTTCCGACATCTCAGACCGGACCAAGACCAGAAAAGCAACCAGTCGTGGTGGAGGTAGCCTCTCAGTTCCCATGGCACAGACAGCTCGACAGTGAGCTGGGAGAAAGTTTTGTGGGAGAAGTTCCACAGCACATTACATGACAGCTTTTTAACAAGAGGGAAATTATGTCCTCTGTTACTTGTTGCACTGGGATTGATTGCACTTAGTCTTGTAACCCTCTGGATATATCAAGTCTGCAGACCACAAAGAGCTTTCACTGTAACTGGACAGTCACTAATGTCCATTTACTGCACTGTCCTTGTCATCCAACGCTTTCAGTCATACAGTTTACTGACTAATTATACCAAGAAATATGTTTTTAATACAATGGGTATTTACAATCTGCAATAGGTATATATAAAGCCTTATGAAATATGCTATGTCTGACTACTAAATCATATGATTTCAAAGGAGGTTGTGTGTATTTTTACACCCACTTTAAACTTACACACAGAGAGTATTTCCAATTGTTTACATATGTTAGAATCTCTTGCATTTAAATAGCTCATTATGCAAATATTTACAAAATGCATGGATATTTATTTTTACTGTGCCCTCTATTCAATCACTGAGCTAAGATTTAATGTCTAAACATTGTCTGCAGAGTTGCATGAGCAGTAATGTATTATGAGTAATTATGTACTATATACAGTTATACAACAAAAATAACAGAATCAAAAAATATTAGCCTTGCAAAGGCAAGCAGTCAAATTTATGGAGCATCAGAGGTAAGGGGCAATCCTGTTTCAACCCCCAAGTATGCACATGTGCCTTATACCATGGCCTTCACTAGCCATGCTCTTGTTGTCCCCTAGCTGTCTTCAGCTGCGATGGGTGCGTGTGTCCCATGCTGTGTCACAGGCCAAGGCTCTGACCAAGGCTGCAGCCAAGCCTTGGGATCAGACCAAGGCAAATTTATAATGTTTCCCAGGCAAAGAAATTTTCCTGGATTTGGTCACCTAAGCAACTGACCTGGCTCAGTAAGCATGTTTCTGATTTTCCCACTCCAACAGCAAAAGCTTGCAGAAGGAGAACGCTCTGCACTAATTCACCTCTCTGGCTGGAGCCATACACCAAGCAGGACTAATTTTGCATTTGAGATATTTGAAAGAGCACTGTGTTCTCATATAATCAAAGACAGCCTGAAGTAATTGTGTTGAAGGGTTTTCCTGACCAGAATATCTTCCACCGAGAAATGCTGCTTTGTTGGAATTGAAATACTTCATAGGAACATTTTGTTTGTGATGATATTTTTGACAGAAAAAAAATGTGAGCAATTCAAAATCTGGAGAAAGTTCTTTTCACTTTTGGTTGTTTCAATATAGGACTGATTTAATTTCTTTTGGTTTCAGAGAATATATTATTTATATTTACTATTAATGAGTTAAATATTATCAAATCCCCTGCACAATGTCCTTAGAACTTTTCAATCTTGTTAATTCTGACATTGACCAATTTGATTATTAGAAGGCTTCAATAAGTTTGGGTTTTAACAGTTATGTGTTTATTGGCCCTTCAGCATGCACAGGGCTTTCCTATATTTTAAGAAAACAGGAAAAATCCAGAAACTTAATTTCAACAGAATTTAGAACTACTATGAGAACGACATCCAATCTAAAAAAAATAACAAAAAACTAACAACTTTTTAAGTGGATAAAGTTTTCCCAAGTTATAAGGAGCCAAAATAAATCTAAAAATTATTGAGTGATCTCAATAATAGATGGCAACTTTTGTTCCATCTATTACACTGCAAACAATTTGTCCTCGGAAGTTACTCTGAAAACAGTAACTGCATTTCATTTTTTAAATAATACAATTTATGGAGAATTTGTAGCAGAAAGAGAAGATACTTGAAGCCGTTTTTTTTAGTGTTAGCTGAATCAGTGATGAATATGATGTATACAATTGTCTACAGTTAAAATTTCCTAAAGCTAATTTATAGCAATATACATCCTGCATATTGGTCATATGCTAATAAAAACCAGACTAAATAGAAGTTATCTGAAACTGAAGACAGCTTGGACTACAATAACATCATTTGGATAAAGTTTTATAAGGAAGATTAAATGCATCTGATCCCAAATCTTTTATTTCCAGTTCACAAAACATTTTTTAACTTCTTGAGTATTTATATTAATTGACGTGTCTCTCGCTACATTCTGATTATGGAAAAAGGTAAAGCAAAACAGTGATGAAGGAGACTCAAGTAGACAAGTATCAGGAAATGTTAGGAGTTTTATTAAAAAGAAATGCTTTCATAGCATTTCATACTAAATAAAAAGTGTTTGGTTAGTGTCTGACGTAATGGATCAGGATTCTTCAATTCATGACTCACTAGCTTTCTTTGGAGACATAGGAGTGCTCGCAGCAGGCGTGCTCACAAGTGTAACGTGGGTAGTAAGAAATCCAGCCCCATACAGCACACTGCAACAAGACCTTGTTTGGCTGTAGGCTTGACTGTGAAACATTAATTGGTTGGGCAAAATGAGATCAGCCTGGTTTTCCACAGACTCAGCCTGCGGTGGCGACAACACCTTCCAAGCTTCTTTACATTTTATTTTTTATTAGCCACTTGTTGGGGATCTTATTAGAGAAATCAGGTTCTGATCTTCCAGAGACTGGGATTTTTGAACAACTTTCCTACAGACATATTGAGGGGCAAGAAAGCCAAGAGGGATTATGAAGTGGATGTCAGTGCGTTTATGAAAGGGATTATGGACCAAGTATTTCTGCAGCAGCAGCCAGCTGTGGTTGGTGCCTCAGGAGTTTCTTTTGTTTGCTGAAGCTGGCTTATCCAAACTCAAAAGGACCAATCTCTTCTCAAATGCTTCAGCTCCTTTCTGGAGGTCAGCAAAAACTATCTGAGGCATAGGTTCCTACTGCTAAAATCCAGGGCCAGAACTCAGACCAACCAGTCTTCACTGAAATATCACTGGGGTCCCGTCTCTTCTGCTGGCTTCCTGCTCCTCCTACTCCCACCTCAGTCTCACAGAGTGGTCTTGAGAGAGCCAAGCAATGTAGACATCACATTTTCACACCTAAAACAGTGGGTGAAACATTGCATAAACCACTCTGATGAAGGCAATGGTACTTGATTAAAATATGGTGTGTCAATCATTACTGCAGTAAGGCTGCACCACAGAAGGAAGGCACCTACCCAAGAAATTCTACAGTCTCAGCTTGCTCTGCTCTAAACTTAAGACTCTCATTCTGTTCTCCTGACCCCCTCTTCTATCACTGGAGATACATTCCATCATACCAGCTCTGTTTCAGGTGGAAAGCAGAATGTCTTTAAAAATAAATAGAAAAAGGCAGGCAAAAACTAGGACACACCTATGCATTTCACATGTGACTTCCACCCACGTCCTACCATATAGCTACAAAAATGTTGAGTTTAATTATATATATAGATATAAATATACTTTTTGATCACTGCAACTTGTAAATAGGAAATGAAGTCACAATCCTCAAAATTATAATGGCAGGCACACAAAGACACAGTTGCTGGCACGGAATTCAATTAACAGATAGCAATCACCCTTGGGTGACTGTGTGAGGTGGAAATATACAGGCATGCTAATAAGTAATATCTTAAAGCCAAGGTGTTTATCAGCCAGCAGCCAGACATGGGCATAAGTGTGGGCAGACAGCACTGCTCTGGGATATTTAATAAAACCTGCTCTCTTCATTTGAGGATTTGTGTTTAATCACTTGGTAACATTTTAGAAACATCTAGCCTGGGAAGCTTCTCAAACGGAACTGCTTAGGTCAGAAAACGTAGAGAGTTATTTACTGATACGAAAATAGCCAAAGGAACAGAGTGATTCTAGGTCATATTAACAGAATGCTTTGTTGCCATCTTTTTGACCTTTTAAGTTTCTGGGGTATGCCTGCTACGTGAATCACAGCCTTATCTGGGTAAACATGCAGGAGGCGTTCATTAATACTGGGGAAGTGAATGATTGAACTGCTGTTTGAAATAAAAATTTAACTCTTTTTTTGCTTGGTTGAAAGCCTAAGGCTGAAATAGTTTTCTTCTAAGCTCCTTGAACTTTAATTTGCATTACATTTTGGCCTTTTAAAGGCTTCAGGCAGGCCAAGGTTTGTCATCTGCTGAAAGATGTTCAATTTAAACTTTCTCATCAGGGCTCTCTTTATGCCACAGTGGTAGGGTGAACTCACAGGGCTGTTTTGCATGGCTATATACCACCGCTTAGAGGAAAGGCAAATGCAGTAGCAAATCATGAGTTTCTTTGGAGGAAGACAGTTCAACTTAGGGAGACATTTGCTGGGAGCTTCATCAAGAAGGAATGTAAGGAATGGTGTTGGCACATTCTTGGGTAACTCCTCAGGGTTAAAGGATTCATAAAATGAAAGTGGTTTGGAGCAGGACACAGGAGGCTGGCCAGCCTAGTGATGGGACATGCAGGAAGTAACGTTTGTCAGCCATTATCAAGGAAGGCTGGAGGGTGTTGGCTGGAGGTGAAGCAGTGTTGCTGATATGTGCTCTCACTGCTTTTGGTTTCGTCTCTGACCTGGGTGTGCAGTCATACCTTTTGTGGTCATTGGCAATGCCCTGGTAACTGGGCTGGTGACAGCAGAAAGTCTGCGATGCCTTCACTCCCTCCCTGAGAGAGAGGAACACCCCTCTGGGCACACTGCCTCAGCAGCCTGCACTGTCCCTCTCACCGGTGTGGCTGCCTGCTTTGCTTTCTTTGGAAAATTTCTGATGCCCATGCAGACTCTGATGGCCACCAATACTTGTGTAGCAGCTGAAGCAGTGGGGTGATTGTCCAATTTGCAGAGTCTTAGTTGTTTTGCTTTGTCAGAGGAATTATCAATAGGTGGGCTGAAACAAATGTTAAAGATGGGCAGTGACATGCAGGAAGGACCCACTAACAGGTGCTGTCAGTACCAGTTCCCTTTTCCCCTGAGAATTCATGTGACCTACACATCAGTGGCCAGAGCTTCTGCCAGCCATTTTCCACACTGCTGGCATGCAGCCCAGCCTGGGCTCTGCTCAGGATGCTGCAAAGTGGCTCTGGATAGCTGCTCTGAAGCTGTTCCTTTGCTGCTCCTGTCACAAAGAGGTTTCAGTGCCCACCTCGCTAACGGATGGGTTTCTCCTATACATAGTGCCAAACAATGCAGCGATATATTCAGGTTTTATTAGTGTGAGTTTAGCATGGCCACATTATTCATAATGGAAACAGCACAAGAGAACTGCACTGCTCATCCCAAACACGAGACCATAAATCCTGTGAGCCATGCAGCACCGTCGAATGATCTGTTTTCACTACTTATTTAGCAGGAAAGCTATTTGTAGTCTCTCTGTATGTAAACCCAAGCTGTCTTAATACTGCAAGCCCAAACTGTGTTGGAGGAGGTAATAGCAACAAAAAAATAGCAACCAGTACATTTTAGAAAACTCAGTTGTAACTCTATGATAGCAGGGCTCAGCTCCCTCATGAGAGCCAAGTGAAAGGGGAGCAAGTGCTGGGGATGGGTGCTCTGCTGAGGGGGCTCAGCCCTTTCCCATCTCTCGGCTAGGACAGTGGGGTGCTGCATTTGCTTCAGGACTGAGCATGGATCTGCTTTGCTGAGGAGTGTGCATTTGTGTGGAACACAGGGAAACTTGGTGCTGCTGCTCGCTTGGTTTGCTTTCACAGAGAGCAGCTGCAGCAGTGGGGTGTGTGAAGCATGCCTGGTGGAGGTACATTAATGGCCTGAGTGTGGGTAAGCTGGTCAAGAATTAAAGACAATTGTAATTTACTGTGATGAGGACACATCCCCTGCCTAACATAAATCAGGCTTTTAGGTGTCAGGAAGCAGCACCAGCTATATGCTGATTTGCTGTTATGTGCTCCTTGGGAGACTGTCCCAGAGGCAGTCAGCTTGGGCTCACGACAGGAGGGGAGCGAGCAGTGGCTTAGGAGGAGCTAGAGGCAGGAAGCACTGCCTCCCTTCATGTAGGCACCATGTGACTACGAGAAAAAAGAAGATGACTTTTGTATGCTTCTGCATTTGACCTAGTGACCCAGAAATTAAGGGCTACAGAAGCTATTACAAGCCTTTCCAACTATTGCCTCTTGCAAAACTCCTGCCACTCTGCTTCCACCAGCCTTCTCTAGGCCTGGAAGCTGGGCAGTGGAAGCCCCCATCACCTGTGGCCTAAGCACTGTTCCTTTGATGCTGCACAGCCCTTGTTGAGGGAAATGTTCACGAGAAAATTCATGCAATTTTAGGTGTGAGTATTATTAGTTGACTGAGATGTGATGGCTCAGGGAAATTACTGAGCAGGTTCTGGGTACTTTTGCAGGAAATATTGCCTGAACTTGTGGAGATATCTCTCTGTCTCTTCTCCTCCTTTCTCTCCTGCATCCATACCCTCTCCAGTATGGCCATTAAAGCAATTTACCCTGGGCTGAGAGAGGAATTTCTGATTTCCTAAGCCTCACCTCTGAAGCAAGCTCTCTGCACTCCTCCAGCTACTTTGTTCACTGTAGGTATTAGCACTGGAAATGCTGACAGCAGCTGCTAAAGGTTAAATGTGTTTGTAGAAAATCAATAGTGTGGTGCCCCATTTTCATTTTCCCCTCAACTTCTCAGGGGGAAAATGGCCCCTGGATGCATGAAGAAAATAAGTTCACTTTTCTTCATCTCAGAACACATGCATTTATGCAAGAGGCTTAAAGGATATCTTTTATGATCCTGGTACAGTGACACATCTCTTAATTCGGTGCTTGGAAGAGTGACAAAGGCTTCTGGAAGTGTTGGTTATTATGCAGGGCATGTGTTTTAAAACGTTAAGTACCTTGATTGTCTCTCACATAGCTAGTGCTGTCAGCAGTTTGCACAGTGCTTTTATGTGCCTTTTTCCTCCCTGAGACACCTGTGCTAAGTTCAGAACTGATTCTGCTTCTGAAGCAATTTATTAAACATCTTCTGTGCACCACTTCTGTGAAGAGGTCAATTTGTTCTTTCTGCCTAGAGATGCAAAACTTTGGGCTTCGGTTGATAAATGCAAGTATTAGCTGAATTTCTCACTGTTTAACTTAAGCTTTCCTTCAATCTACTCTCTCTAGTGATCCCTTCCTTTAACATAGGAATTTATTATTCATGAAATGTGGAGACATGCTACTGTACCTGTCTAGAGCAGGTGCAGTTGGGTAGCCTGGCACGCACACACTCTGCTCTTCACCCTCTTCTGGAGGACACATTTTCCAGATGACTGAAAACATCTGTTTCTTTCTCTTACATTCTTTTGTTTTTACTTGCAAGGCGCCAATGTGGTGGTGGTGGGTTGGCACACATTCATGTCACAAGGTTCCTGGAGCACAACCAGCCTGAAGCTGGTCCCTAAAGCAGCTCATGCACAGGCTGCTGATTACATGTGAGGAGCCTCTGGCTTTTGGTTTTCTCTGAGGTGGCCTCTCTGGAGGTTAAAACAGGACTCTGGGAAGGAATCCTGCCCCAAAACCCAATTTTGTAATGTTTTTTCCTTGTCTTACTGCTTGAAAAGAAGCTTCAGGCAGGTATTACCTATGAATCCTCACAGGTCCAAATGCTTCTATGTATCCTTGTTTGTGGATGGGCTTTTTGTTTTTGTTTGTTTGCTTTGTTTTTAATTGGATATTTCTAATGTGTAAATTGACCTGGATCATGACTGCACATACTAGATACAGCAAGTTTAATATTAAAATACAAATTTTAGGTGCGATGAATTGGATCCAAATTAAAATTTACTTTGCAAGGCTTCTGCATAAATTTTTTTTCCCCTCATTGTTCTGAGATCACTTTATTTTGCCATTCTAGCTAGGAATATGGCTCATGGTGTTTGACTAGCCTACCAGTTCTGGAGGGAGCACATTTGCTGATATAAAAATTGGTAGATATTCCTAAAGTTACCCCTAGGACCTTGGCCAATCTTTAATGAGTAGGCCTGAGACAGTAGATCCTGAAGTAAGAGGGACCATTTCTATTGGAATATCAAATGTATTAATTTAACTGTCATCCCAAGATAAGTATGGACATACAAAGTTGATATTTTCCCTGAACAGTGAATATTTTGGTAAAATTCTTATATTATTTATTACAGAAGTTACAGCTTTTTGGCAAGATTTTTATTTAATGTGATTTAATATAATTTTCTGGACTTTATTTTGCATACAATGTGGGTTTTTTTAAAGCTTTTTCCGTGGAGGGGATTCTGTTATATTTTCTTATTTTATGTTTAATTTTTTTTTGTTAGACAAAGTCATACTGCAAATTTAAGAAGCAAAACTGATTGCAAAAAGTACCTGGAAAGCATAAATCAGTGGGCAATTGAGAAGCAGCAGACTCTCAGAGCTACTGATAGAGTAGTATTTTTCTTCTTTCCTTTATCATGGAAAGGGTCTGTAGAAATATGTACTTGAATCACTAAAAATGTCCAGTTCTCAAGGATGCTGACCAGCTTGGTATTCTTAGTTTTGATTTAAATGAAATATTTTCAGCATGTGGTTCATTTCCAACCAAATCAAACCAAAAAATCCTTGAACCGTTAAGTGATGCTTCACATTTCCTATTGGAAAAGATTTCAGAAGCTCATAAAATGTCTCCAGCCCTTACAATATATCAAGTCATATTAATTTATGGTAGTCAATGAACAGTCAGAAATGGTCTGACTGTTGAGAGTGGAGGAGAGAGATGGAGAGCCTATAATATTTACTTTTTTTCAGAACTGTATATCAGGGGGTTTTTTTTTTTTTTTTTTTTGCTTTTATACACAACTCAGGCACAGTACCTCTTCTTCCCTGCTTCAGAAAAAAAAAAAAAAGGAAAAAAATGAAAGAAGGAAAAACATCTACATATTTGCTACAATTTGTATTATATTATGTTCTCCAAGTAGCAAATTCCCTCTGCCAGCTATCTGTGGGTGTGCAGCCCTTCCTCGGGAACATGCTGTATCTTCTAAGTTCCTGTGTTTGTGATATCACAGTGCTTTTGCTCTGAAGAGCCATGAATGGGGCCATTATGAGGGGCCGACAGATAATTAAGATTCTGAGAGGGGTAGGCTGCTAAAAGCGTGTTTAGTGAGGAAATTACAAGGCCAATAAAAAAAATATCTTGTGAGTTCTGATTGTATTCTTTTCTTCAGTGGGTCTAATTTTTCAAGGTCTGGCTGGATCATGGTGAGGTTTTCTTTCATCCTTTTTTTTTTCTCTCTACAACAGGAGCTGAGGCTGGAATGTAAGTCCAAGTTAATGAAGCAGCCTCAAAGTTGAAGAGGAAGAGAATAAACTGCAGCTCTGAGGCACAGACCATTGGAGATTCCTCTTTCAAACCCTGCCTTTGCCACTCACTAGAGTTATTTGATTTGGGAACAAGATAAGAATTCACAATCTGATTTGTAGAAATAACCTGGAGAAAGGAAAAACAGTCAGAAATACTAATTTCAGATATAATTTTCATCTCTCAGTTTCCTAAAAGTCTTTCCCATCTCTAATGGCATTAAGCAAACACAAAGTATAGATTTTGGGGAAGTTGTGCCCCGACTGACAAATGCATCTCCAAATAGCCCACAGTTCAGCACTTCTTTTTCTGTCAATACTCCGTGACTCGGAAAGGTTTGGAGCATAATTCTCTCCCAGTAATCCATCTTCTCCCTTTCTCTTTCTCTCTCTTTTTTTTTTTTTCCCCTAGTAAGAAATAGACCTGGAAATTCATTGCTGATTTCCCAGGAGTGTTATTCATGCCAGTTTATTTATGTATTTATTATTCAAGTGCAATCTATTGCAGTTCCTTGTGGTAAACTGCAAATCAAACTGATAGAGGCAGAGGGCTGGCTATCACACCAAGTGCCAGAGAGACAAGTGCTGATGCTGTGGCTGCTAGTACCCCTAAGTGATGAGGTGTGAGGACAATTCAGCCTCCTTGGTGCTAAGGTCTGCCCAATCCTTGGCTAGAGCTGGAAGAGAACAGTATGCCTTCACAAGGATTTAATTTTTCAGGACATTTAATATAACTATATTTTAACATGTGAGCATTATTGTGTGAGTTTATTGTAAGTTTATTGTGTTAAAGTGTTGGAACTGCAGCTAGGAGAAATGCATAGTAAGGCTGATAAGAAAGGGGCAACTTCAACTTGGAATGTGGTCAATTGCAAAAATAAAAGATGTCTCTAATGTAGCACTTATTTCTAGGCTTCCTTCTTCTTATTCCTGATTTTTCATGACCATTTCTCATAATTTATTCACATCCATGTACACAGTTCTTTCTTACTCTGTGAAAAACCTACACAAAGGCGGTTCATTGATTACACAGAGGAAAAAGTGAAATTCCTGTCAAATGCTTAAAGAAATCAAATTAAAAGAGTTGTCATATTACTTTATTGACTTAGCATTGTTCCCTTTCATAACAAAGGACAAAAATGTGAGTTTGAAATGGTTGTGTTCCTTTGTGTGGCATATTGATTTCCATACAGATATGCTGAGTTACAGTAGCAGAAGTCCTAATTGCTTATTCGAATGCCATCTTCCTATGTCATCTTGGTAGAGACATAATGTTCCTGTATTTTTCATGCGACCTTGTCTCATTTGCAAAGCTCAAATTTTGTTGCCAGTCTGGGAAAGTTACTGGTGAGAAATGTTTGAGACTTATATGGATTCTTAAATTTGAATAGGACCCATTTTTTATGTGTTGAAACCAGGCTTAGATCCAAATACCTCAGAAATTTGAGAAGATTCAAACTTGGATCTCGACTGAATTGTGCAACTTAAATGTATTCCAAGTACAAAAATAATTCTGTGTGCAGAGTGTAAATCCACACACATATATGTGTGTGTGTACACACAGAGGCATAACACATGTATTAATATATTGATAGATGACCACACACATGTACATGTCTTGCTTCAGTCTCATACTTGGCAATAATAAGTGACTTATATATCTTCCACTGGAATTCCATCAGTGTTTACCCTACTTCCTTAAAGAGAACTCAAATATTAAAAGTTTTAAAATAATTTCTCGAGTAGCTAAACTAATTACTGACGGGATGAAAAAATAAATCAAAACAAAGGAATCAATTTCGATTTTTTGAAAATTTCTCTTGTTGGCCATGAACTAGATTTTGGACATAAATGTAAGCAGGGTATTTTAAAATGTTTATTAGTTCCTTATCATTGTTCTATACTGAGGTCAATATAGATTTCAGTTTGAGTAGGACCATAATAAGAAGAAAACCCTCTTTATATGGCTAATACAAGGTAAATAAATTTTGGAAGTGTGAAGTAGTGATTGGCAGGTGGAGGAAAAGGATGTTGTCTGGGGATGGCAAACCAGGGAATCAAAATGTAGAAATGAAGTAGACATAGAAACATCCTGGTTGTTTTGGAGAAAATCACTGTCTGACTCCTGTTTCTGCAGAAACAAAGACAGGGTGGCCTGGATTTGAATCCTTTTTTGCCAGCAAATCCAGTCTTCAGGATAGTTTGCCTAACCCATTCCAGCTTTGGCTCACATCTGTTCTGAATAAGCAGTTAAGCAGTCTGGGTACTTTTCAGTTCCCTGTGGGCTGGCAGAGAAAAGATATGCAGCACAGAGGATTGAAGGAGATGATTTGTTTGACTTTTGCTGGCCTGCGGGGATGCACCTCCCTGAAGGCAGCAGTGTTCAGCCACCCTCACTCCCAGCACTGACTGGTGTACCAGGCAGAAGGTGCTGGTCTCACAGACAGAAAATATTTGGTGCTCAGTGCTTCAAACACCTATTTACAGAGGTTTTACATAATTTAGGAGCATAATAGAGCTGTCTGCTAAAAACTCAGGGTGCTCTGAACCTGGTGCTGGTTCCAGCTTGGCAGGAATGGCTACAACCGACACAGGAAAAACAGAGAAAGCAGCCATGTGTTATATGCCTCCCCAAACCCTTGTTTATGAGCGGGTGCTAAACCTCTGCTGGACTGCAGACTCTTCCTATGAGAGTATCCAAATGTGTTGTTAGCACACCAAATCACAGGAGCCAAATTTCATCATCAGGTTTGTGGCTGAAGCATTTTTTTTATGTGTGTAATTTTCCATATGGATGTGACTTTAGAGCAGGTCACAAGCCGTTAAAAGGGAGAAAATCAAACTTTGGCTTAATTTCGTCTCACCTATGGACAACTATAAGTTTTAAAAAAAAAAATCAACTGATCTGTTGGGAAAGTGCAAGGCTGGTGTTCCTCAGTTTACAAATACAGATGTTTGGTTAATGCCAGCATTCCAAGGACCTGGATGAGACTTCAGTCCTTTGGTGCAAAGTGCCCTGCAAATCCAAGGTATGAGACAGCTTCTGTCTCCAGGAATTTGCCTTCTCTGCTCATAACCTATAAGGAGGGAGGATATCCTGCCTGAGGCATTGCAAGAGGCTAACTGGAAAGCTGAAACCAGAACCCAGTTCTCCAGCCCAGTGTCTTGAATGACGAGCTTCACTCTGGGTTGGTTACTGTTTTCCCACAGCAGTGCTCTGCTGCACTAATTGGGATTAGGTCCCCATTGCACTTAAAGCTTCCTGAGCACAGAGGAGGAAGCAAACTCTGTCATGAAAAGCTCGACAGTTGTAGCTGCTTAATTGATGGGGTTATTTTAAATCCAGTCAGTTAAATTGCTACGGTCACCCTTTATTATAGCCTAGACAATTTTATTTCAAGTTAGCTTTAATCAATTAGGAATTGATTTTAGCTAAGTCAGTATAAGAACATCTGATCTGGTTTAACAAAATTGGTTTTAGAGAAGTGAAATGAGTGCAGATTCAGCATGAGCCTAAACAAGGCTTGCTTTCTCTTTTTGCCTGCTAATGATCAGGTACAGGATATCCCAGTAAAGCCCCAGATCCTGCATAGCCTCAGCAGATCCTATCCCAGTCTTAAGCCCTGGCAAAATAAAATGTACAAAAAGGCAGATAATGATGGTTGCCTCTCTCCTCAGCAACTTCCACACATATGCACAAGCACATCCTCGTCCTGACTGCACTGGTCAGTGGAGGAGCTTTGGGAGCAGCGAGTGAGATGCAAGTTAAGAACTTGCTAACTCCACCTGCCCAGGCTGCAGCCCCCCAGGCCACTGAGGTAGCAAACCATCTTGGTCTTCCACTATGTGCTTTTAATGCTTTTGTTTTCAGCCAGTGTAGTGTTTTGAAGAGGTTTGCAGAGATGGCTGAGCTGGAGGTATAGCAAGGAAAGTGGCTGGGAGCAGGTGGAGGAAGGAAGAGGAAGCAGCAGCTCTGCTTCTTAGCAGAGGTGTGGCACCATATTGTGAAAAGGGAAATCCCAGGAGAACTGAGAATTATCAATGGAGAATTTTGAGACGTGACAATTTCTAATGATGTCTTGCTTTCAGAGCTATGAAACATTGGCAAGTTTTTACGACCCTTTTGATTCCAAATGGCTTTTTTTCCAAATGATTATTCTGATATTTTTACCATACTGTAAATAGATACTATGTTTAAAAAAAACCCTATCTTGTTCTCTTCAATTTGCTGCTGTTGTTTTTATCATGATTGTTATGAGTTCTCATATAGGAACTCTTTATAACTGAATGTTGGAATCTTTCATTTCTGTTCTCATAAATGGTAAGAATAAAGCTACTACAGTCAAAGATCCACTGTTTCTGGTACTATCAGAAGAAAAAAAAGCATTATTTCTGCCTAGGACTTGTTTACTTTGTGCCAGAGCAGTTCCCATGCTTGACTTCTTCTGTAGGTACAAGTAGTGTTAATGAGGTGTTAATGTGTATGTAGGCGTCGAAGACATAGATTTGCCTTTGATCAGCCGGTGTTATTTCCCTTTTTTTCTTCCTTTTTTTTTTTTTCCTAACCCTGAAAAGCTGTTTGCACTATGAAAGCCTTTTGACTTAACAGAAATTTCTCCAGGAGCTGAAAGAACTTCTGAAAACAATGTCTAGTGAAACTCCCACTGGCTGCAGTGGGGTCAGTACTGTTCCTTTGATTACAATTGTTTGAAGAGCAAAAAACATACTCCCAAGGGTTTGCCTACATGCAGTGTTTGTACTGCTTTAAATATAGGCTTGAAACTAGTATATTGAAAGCAGTATATAAATCCTAGTACAATGCAGTTTTGCTATTATCAGGAAGTTATTCTGATCTTGTTTGATCCCAGAAATGCAGATCAGATCACAGTGTCTCCCTATCTGTATTAGCATAATAACTTCAATTTTTTTTTTTTTTTTAATGCACACCTAAGGAGCTAACTTGGCACAGATACTGTGTGTGTTAGTTTCTTGGTTTATAATTATTAATGTACACAAAAAAATGAAAGCAAGGCATTTAAAGTGAGAAAGCTCCAGAAAATAGAAAAATTATGCTCTCATCTTATTGATGTTGGCTTCCTTATCCTGTTGCCTTTTTTATCTCTCTTATTCACTCCTGCTGACTTAAAGCAGCATCACCTCCTGTTTATCTGACTCATGAAAAAAACAATTGATTGGGGTGTGTGTGTGTGTGTGTGTATGTGTGTGTGGCTTTTGTAAAGCAAACATGTACAAAGTGAAGTTGAAAAGGCTCACGTCTCCTTCCCCAGACTCTCTAGGCATCCACTTGGGACTCCGAGGCCTGGCACAATCACATATTTGAGTGGAAGACTGCATGGGTTTCTGCACATGTCTCTCTTGGGGCATCCCGTTTGCTGCAGTCATGCCTTACAAGCGGCCGAGAACAGACTCTACTGTCCCAGGTGCTGCACAGTCGAGCCAGCAGCCAGGTCCTGCTCTCTGCACAGCAGCCTGAGCCGTGGTGTTGGCCTGGCCACACACAGCAGAAGGGAGGCGTGGAGCTCACAGTGGGAGACAGCGGCGCAGTTGGAGCAGCCAGTGTGCTGGCACTGAGGCTGGTGGAGGGCTGAACATGGGAGATTTCCCGGGAAGAGAAGCTAAAATGGAAAAGGAGGGGAAGTGAAGTGAGAAAGAGAAGCTGGGAAAGATGTATGCTCCAAGAAAACTGTGATGCAGGCTGGAGGAAGCAGCCCACTAGCACAAATTGACAAGCCAGTCAAAACTGTATAAAAGGCTCCAGGAGCAGCTGGAGGCTCCCGGTGATGATGGTTCTGTAGCTTTCCCTCCTGGCTCTCTACCTTTCCCTCCTGGCTGGGGTCTCATTCTCAATTCAGTTTTCTCCCACAGGCCACATGGCAGGAAGGAGAATCAGGCTTGAAACATGGAGAATTGATTTAAATCAGCCAAGCTGAGCTCCTGTTCCAAATCCTACTTTAGGGGATGTCTGTCTCTCCCCTGTAACTATAGAAAACCCTGGTTTGATTATCCTTGCCAAACTTCAGTCAGCCTTTGGAAGTGCTTCTCTTCCTCCTTTCTCCTAATTCCGAGAATGAGGTAGGAGGGTAGGAGAGGTGGCTTGTTGCCTAAAGCTATATCCAAAGGTTGTAAAGATGTAGTGTAGCTGAAGGTCTGGGTCCCATCCCCCTGGGTCCAGAGGTTTCTGCCTTATCTGCCTTTAATGACTGTCTGTTTGTGCTTGGAAGAACACAAAAACTCCTAAAATAGGAGAGGAAAAGTGTAAACATACTAGCAAAGGAGAGTCATAGCAAACTCTGTACAACTCTGTGTACAACTCCAATTTATAAGGTTTCTTCCCTGAACCTCAGCAAGCCTGCTGCAGCAGAGGTAAAGCATGTGGCACTGGAAGCATCTGCTGTTTCCTACATAAGCAACATCTTCCATTTCTTCCTCCCCCACCCCAGTATGTTTTGCTGTCCCAGTTGGAGTTTAATGTGCTTTGCAGTTTCCTCTATTTTTCGAGTGTGTTTTGATTTTTTCATGTTGAAGTCTCTGCTGACAAAAGGTTCCAGCCCATTTAACAGCTACTGGGAGATGAGTGCTCAGTGGATACAGACAGCACGGCAGAGTGGGAGGCCAGATGAGACATCTTTTGGGCAGGCAAGCACCATGTGTCCTTAGCCTCTGTGTCCATTTACCCCTTCAGCTGGGCTGCTTAGAGCACATCATGACTGATGCTGATTTTTGGAATGGGAGCTTAGTGCTTTGGATGTGAAAGCATGCTGCATGTTTTCACACCTGAAAGCTCTTCAAGGAGAGATCTGAGATCTCTCCTTTTATGCGCATACATTGAACTTTCTTTGACTGGCTTCAGACTATTTTTTTTTACCACATATGGTGATTGCTTCCAATGTGTGCTTATAGAAACTGGAGACATTTACATTCCTAGTTTAGGGAAGACTTGACAGATATTTGATTTGAGTTGGTTTGTTATTCCTAGTTCTGGCTTATTGCAACCACAGTGCCTACTGCTGTATCTCTATTGATTGCAGACAGACATCCTGAGGGATAACTCTGTCTTCCCTTTCATTTAAAAAGGAGAAAAAAAGGCATGTCTCCAGCCCAAGTACTTGTGAAGACAGACACAAATACCTGATGCAGACTGTTTGATGAGACTGAAAGTGTGTCCCTGTGAGTTGTAAAACATCATCATTTATTCACCCTGATTTCTCTGTCATTCATTGAGGTACCCACAACACTAATGTGCAGAACTGTGCTGAAAAGGCTGCAGAAGAACAGTACCTGCAATTTTTCAGGTTAAACTAGCAAGAAGTGCTGAAGTAAAACCCTGAAGGACACGCAATCTGAATTCAAAATTCTGCCAACTCTAAAGCAAAATTGTGTCTGACACCCCCTACTCACACTCCCTTATTTCTGTCCGATCAGGCAAACTCCATTTAACCCCTGGTTTAGCAGGTTTGAGACAGTTTCCTTGAGCCTTATCCAAAGAAGAAACAAAGAGATTTGGTTTATAGTTCCATGTCTAGAGCACAAGAGTCCCTGGGAGTTTCTCTGGCAACCCAGATGTTTTTCCTAGTAGAAAAAAAAGGCCCTGACCATGTCCCATTGTCTCAGTAGACCAGGGGCAAAGGAAAACTATGATTATCTGCTTGCACTAAAGATCTCTTGCTTCTGTCATAACAGAAACTTAATCAAAGAGTCTGTTCCAGTTCTTCATCATTGCATTCTTTTGCCTGACATACCTGGGCTGCTGTTCTGACTTTCCTTTAAGACACTGCAGGGTTTGACTGCTCAGAAAATGAAGGCAGCTTGTACAGGTAAAAGTGGGCCAGAGTAAAATCCTGGAACATGGATAGCAGTGGCCGTGCAACTCCTGTAGCAGGACACTCAGCATAGGTGAGTAGCCTGGGAGTTTACCTCTGGCCTCTCTGTTGCACATTGTGGGGGTCTCTGATGTATTGCTCCATCATTTAAAGCCAGCATGGCCAGCTTTTCAAAGTCATTGAAGATTCCCACAACTACAGGACTCTGTCTCACAGGATGAGAAGACAATAAGTCTTCAGCTTTTTTTACCTCTTTTCTTCAGCTCCAAAAATTGAAAATGAGGCTAGGAGAAATGGCAAACATCATACTCCAAGCCCTAAAAAATTGCAGTTGCCGTGGTACAAATCTTTACAAGCAACATGCTTGCTCCATTTCATTTAATGAATTGATCTGATGGCTTGTGCTCCTGTGAAGCCACTTCCTCTTGCTAATTTAGTTTTCCTTTCTCCCTCTAAGTCCCAGAATTTAGACCTTTCTCACCACACTACTTGTCTGTTGGAAGGAGATCTCTGCTCGTTCCTGCCAAATGAGAGAAAATCAAAGTCCGTGCTGAGCAGCAGTAAAAGAGCAATGTTGCTGCCTGGAATTGCATCAGGAGCTCCTTCCTTCACGTATTAGATCATGCAAGTGCTACAGTAGGGAAACAAGCAGCTGAACCTGTTCAAAAGCCTATGAATTCTTTCCTGCATTGAGTTAATTAGTGAGAAAAAAAACAAGAAGCTGGTGCATGAAAGAAAAGGATTAAGTATCTTGTATCTTAGTAGCTCAGTGGAATTGCAAGGAAAAGGGATCCAACTTGTCAGTTATAAGAAATAAGTGTTTTATCCTTGTTTCATTTTTGAGCAAAATTCACTGTGTGTTTTCTTGCTGATGGACAGAGAACATTCATCTGCTGAGGCAAACGTGATAACAGATAATCCAGGGAAATTTGTGCGACCAGTTAGTGCTCAAGCACAGTCCTGCCTGAACCACCTCCTACTGGCTGTGAAGCACCATCTAATTCCCTTCTGCTCTAAGTGGCTGATTCGGGGAGTAGAAAACTCAAAAATGAACACACTCACTCCTCCCCAGCACTTAGCAGCACCGAGAAAATAAGGCAAACAGATGGGAGTCAATGTATCATCCAAATGAAAACCCACCCTTCATGAAAATGTGCCAGCTGAAGAGGAGACAGGATTCTTATTGGTGTCCTTTGCCATAGATAGCAAATGTGAAATTTTTGGCTCAAAGATAGTAGTGAGTGCATTGCTTTTTTCCTCCTTTGGGTGCCTGTCATCTTGGCCAGGTGGTCTTTGAAGCTTGGGACATGCAGAATCATGAGACTTTCCAGAGAAAGCTCCAGATGCCCTTGGCAAACTTGTTTCTCCTAAATCCTGCTTTCCTGCTGTGTCTGTGTCTGGGGCTGAAATTTTCACAGAAAAACTAGCAGGGTAGTTAAGAAAAATCTAGCAGGCTCTTGAGCTGTATTTTATGTGGACAACATGTATTTCCATCTGGAGTTGGGGTGGTAGTTTTTCCTTGCCTTGCTGACAGACTTCATGTTGTCATGAACAGAATTTGCTTTTAATGGGTATTGGGATCCCTTTATCCTTCATGTGTTTCAATTGTGACATTTGGAAATATTACTCAGGAAATCTCTCACCATCTAGGTCTCCAGCAGCCTCAACACCTGCACCACTGATGTACCCTTGTCTCTCTCAACAGTAAGCCCATCTCTTTCCCTGCAGCTGTCCCCTTCAGATTCTCTGCCTCAGTCTGTCAGCAGATTCATCAACAGAAATCAGCTTATGGATCCTGGTCAGTCCTTTTTCCAGTCTATAAATGTGACAGGAGACTTCTGTATTTACTCAGTTTCCATTGCTTGCCACAAAGTGGAGAATGTTCTTGCAACATTTGAGGAGGAACAGATTTACCTGGAAGTCTCCCCATCTGCTCATAGGGAGCAAGACATCACTTATCTTCAAAACTCACAAGACAAGTACTTCTTCAGTCTGACTTTTGAAGGGGGCAGCTTAGGGGCTGCCTCTTTCCCTTATCAGCTACAGTGCAGCCTCACTATGCCCATACAAAAGGCTCTCACCCTCAGCTCCAGGATCACCTTTGCTGAGCATCTCCATCAGCAGCCAACAGACTGCTGAACAGCCCTCTTCCTCCACTTCATCCTTTGCAAGGTCAGGTGGGGATGGCTAGGAGGAAGATCTTCTGCCACCTCTGTAACAGTACTACTGGTCCTTTCTCAGGACTGATGGTGAAGCTGAGGTCACCCCAAAAGGTACAACTGCACACTCACGCACTACTTCTAACCTGAACAGCCTGCTGGCACCTTCACTCACTGCGCTGGCTTCCTGGTCTAGCTGAGCTCTGAAGGGCTTGTTATCTGCTCCAAAATAAAGCTGGGGACTTGCAAGAACTCTTGACTAGCTGTGCTCCTTGATCTGCACTCAGGGTCCCAGGCAGGGCAAGCTAACTGACTAAACGCAGGTCAGTGGGTATGTGCAATTTAAAATTTTATGCATATTCATAATTATATGTACTATACTTAATATATGTATATAGTTGCATACAAACTGCATGCAAATATAAAATATAACATACAAAAATACAACATACAACTATACACAAATATAAAATATTTGTGGATAGTTACTGAGGAGAACTATGAGCGTATCACTCAGAAACCATCCAAATTATAACACCATTGCAGAAAGCTGGATCAGCTCTACTGAAGCCAATGGAACAATGAATCAGATTAACGTACCATTTTCCTTGGCAGGATATTTACATGAAGTACAGCATTTCAAAATGGTCAAGGGTGCTTTTAAGTCTGTGAAACGTTGTTTAAATATATGTGTAAAATTTCCTTTTCTAGCTGGTAAGACAGTTGCTAGGGTGTTTATTAGCATGAGTGGTCTTTTCCAAATTAATTTTACAGTTTAAATAGAGTAAGTACTGCACTGCTAGAAGACAGAGAGAATATGGGAAGAGCAGTAAGTTCATTCCAGTTCTAGGTTTCATAGGTAGGTATCATATGTTGAAAGGGGGGCATACTATGGGAGTCCTAAGTACTGCTAGCAATTCCGTCTAGCTAGTGAGTTTATGTAAAATCATTGACCTTGATCTGAGGATAGACCTCTTTAACACAATCAATACAGGTGCAATCAGATAAGAACATTCTACTGTTTTATTAAAGTGCATCTAATTCAAAACTCAATAACTCTCACAAATCCTTAATCAGAGAAGACATCCTGGGAGGTATTTAGGTGAGGGATCTTATAACTCTTGCTCTCTCCTTGTTAAGATGGCATTTTACAAATAGACATGTCTGTTTCCTCTTTACCCTCCCTGCCATAATTCTTTCACTATACAGCTGTGTTGATTATCATGCATTTATCAAGTATTTTTTTCCTTCATTTATTTAGAGAGACTGAGTCGACAGCTTCTCTTTACCCCGTCCCCCTGCATCAGTGTGGCCAAGCATACAAATGCAAATGTGGCTGGCTTGCTGGCACGCTGGGTCCTGTGTTCTGGTCCTTGGCTTAGATGTGTGACGCTATAGGAGGTGTAGTATTAATGCATGCACTCTAGCTCAGGGTGGCCGTGGATAATGAAAGAAAACAGTCCATGTGCAGCATTATGTGATAGTTTAAGCAGAATGAAAGCCGAAGGCAATGACTGTATTTTTAGAAATTATTTTAGATCAAAATGATGCATACCGAATAAGACAAAATAACCACACGGTAGAGAGCTCTGAGACCACTGCTTACAGTGAGGTAATTATTATTCTTTCCAGGTGATCCTCAGCATGTTCCTCGATAATGCAAAACAAATTGTAATTTGGAGCAATTGAGCTGAAGGCAGATTTCTTTTTAGTCATTTGAGTTTATATATGGCAGACTGAGGAGATCAGGTCTTTAGTGTGTGAATGGCTACACATGCTTAACTAGACCCCTGGTTCCCTGCATTACACAAAACAGCACTTAGCCAGTCCATAGAATAAAATAAGACAAAAAAAATCAAATTGGTTTGTAACTATGTACAGCACAGAGAGGCTCAAGAGGCTGCAGCACTGCAATGGTCTCCTTAACATACAGGTCCAGTGAAAAGAGAGAATGTCTGGACCGTGGCTCTTCACAGTCAGGAATCTTCCAGTTTGATTCTAATCCCTTTACTCCCTCAGACTTGAACCTGGTTATTTGCAACTTCTATTCCAATAACTATATATTAGTTATTGGAACTAATTTTTGTATTATGAAAAATTTTTGTGTAGACATTTTGGGCCTTCCTCAGCCTTCTTCCTCACTCTACTTCTACCTCAGTTTTTTTAAGACTTAAGTTGTTTTTTATCTTGTTCAAGAAAATGCCAACAATGGAAAAAACTACCAAGTTCCAATTCCTACATGCACAAATACACCAACATCTGTGCTTTCCATGAGCAAAATTCTCTGTCTCCTATTCCAGGTGGGCCAAAGTAATATCTCCTGTGGCAGAAACAGGATTTGAAAGGGGATGGACTGAGCTTGTTGGTTGTGTTCTGCTCAAGTTCTGCTGTCTGGGAAAAACTCAACTATCATCTTTCTCTAGCAAGGCATGTGGCCTGTTCTAAAGAGACAGATGGATGGCAAGAGTGGCAAAGAATAGAGAGCCAGAAAACCCTCCTGAAACTTTGGTGATGCTACTGCAGCTGATGGCAGCAGAAGGAAAGAGTTGATCCTTCCTGCCCAGCCAACACAGAAGCTATTGCCATCATAGTTGTTCTGGCCTTCTCTTCTTTTCACACCAAGAGCATGAATTTCCAGGGCTCTGGTGTAGGCAAAGCAGGGCTCACATTTATTTTGCTCTTTCTGGCTGCCTATTAACTTAGATGGCTTTCTGCTTGGCTTACCCTTCCTTCCTAGAGTCTCCATTGTTCTCCATGTCCAAAAGTTGCTTGCCCCATGCAGTGATGATGACTCAGTGCTTCCTGAGGCACTGCAATACCTCTCAGATACAGCATGATGCTGTGCTGTCTTAGCTTGGGTCCTGAGGCCACTGAAGCATTAGCACTGCACAGTGCAAGACCGAGTCCCTTTGTCATTAGCATCATCTTCTCCAAAATGCTGAGGTGATTTATCAGATTTCACATGACAACTGGAATTAAAGTACTGATGAAAGTGCTATGCATTTGTGTTGGGTTTTTTTGGTGTTTTGTTTGTTTGCTTTTTTGTTTTAAATTGCAGATATTTTGATTAAGCTCAAATATGTCATTAAAACACAGTTTTGAACAAAGAATGTGCTGGACAGTGGAATGGTTAAATGCAAAGGCATGCTAAGTATCTTGGCCTTTGCCACAAAAAGCATTGCTGATTCAAGACATTGCATAAAAGCTTCCACTGCACTGCAATCTCTCAGTAGTTACTCTAACTAGCCTTTTCACTCTCCTTCTGCAAGGCTAAATTATACCCTCTTTTCATTTTTGTGATCAGAATTTATATAATATAATTTCTGAAAGGTATTTTTGTGTGTTTCAACTTTGATAAATGCAGCTCCCATCACCAGTGGAACAGAAATAAAATTAAAATTTATCTCTGCACACTTCTGGGCCTGCAGTTCAAAAGCAGCTTTATTTCGGAGAGCTTGGGGAGGGGGAAATAATGGTGCAAGGATGTACAAAACACTTCAGACAAAGAGTTAAAAAGGAAAATGCTATTTCTTAATGCTAAAGGGAGAAACAACAGTGAAAGAGACTGAAAAACTATCCAGATGCTGCATTATATCCACAGTGATATGTAACTATTCCGTATTAATGAAATAAAGCGCCATAGACTCTGAGTAAGTTTGTGCATTTTACTGAAGGATTCCCACCCTCAATGGAAAATAAGGACAAAGGAGATCTAATTAAAAATGGGAGCTTGAGAAGCACAAGACTTTAAATTCTTCTTCTACTAAATGGAATTTGTTGTGGTGCTAAAATAGTATTCCCCCCTGTAATTCTGACATGAAAAACATTAGTGAATATTTGATTTTATTGTGGAACAAATTATGGTAATAATGAGCCTTTGAGAGAAAAAAAAAAGTGCTCAAAATGGCACAATCTCATTTAAAATGTGTGTGTGTAAAATAGAGCAGAAACACAAAGTGTTGTGTGCTACTTCACCAAGAGACTGTTATTTTGCGAGCTGCATGCCCTTTCAGCATAGTGCTCAACATGTACCATTTGCCTGTCTCAACCCTACTCTTACTGCAAAGCCCTTCCTTTATTTAATTTGGGCATTGGGAATGTATGAACTGTCAGGTTTCAGCTCCTACTCAGTAATCCAAAACTGCAAGGTCAGGTATCAGTGGGCAGAATATTCTCCCTATCTTTCCAACTGATTCTCAGACATTATGGCATTAAAGTCTGATCACTTCCAGTCAAAATGCAAACAGGCAAGCAACCATTTATGCTGGATTTTTTAAACTTATTAATTTCATTTACACTTACTGTTATAAAAATGACTGAACTCCAGGCCAGAAAGTAAGGAAGACACACCAGAGATGAATGGACCTAGAAGGGTTATTTTTAATTTCTTTTTTTT